>CM068367.1:1266059564-1266659564 GCA_034769895.1 Magicicada septendecula | reverse complement strand
CATGTACGTTTTTAGTCTACGTGGATGCGGCGTTGTCGCAATTAATATTCATCAACTGCAGCTTATCACCTTCAACGAAGCCGGCACGTCGTGTCGTCGCCATTCTGCCGTCAGTGTACATCTTTGTTCAAGTGACATACAGAGATGTGTTTACAACGCAACTACAATGGTGGAGTTCAATGGTAAAAAATAGATGGTGATATTACCGTACCGGTTACTCTGACGCTTCGTCGGACGTCCCACACCTCTCCGTCTTTTCGGCTTATCAATGATTGTTTGGCGAAAAGTTAAAGTATAAATGTCACGCACCTGAGAAATATTTTTTCGACCGCTTGAGTACAACTGGCAGTGGATTTCGTTAAAGTCTAATTCTCAGACTAGAGAGAAGTATGAGGAGGGCCATCACTCTGTAGAACTCCAGGGCGTTTCTTTACTCGTTGATTTTAGAGTTTTCCTGAAAGTGCCACACATACGGTTGAACTTGTGCAGCTTCTCCACTACATCGTTGTTTGTAATGTAAGATACGTTATAGCCCAGATATTCAAAATCACTAAACATAACCACAACAATTTTTCTCGTATGGGATGAGTACTATGAAAAGCCATCACCTTGGTCTTCAATGTGGAAATCTGTAATCCGAACTACTTGCAGATTCGACTCATCAATTACTGTAACCCGCTTTCCGAGTTCGTCAGGGTAACCTGGCCTGGTCATCAGCAAATAATCCTGAAGATAATGTCACTATCATCAAAATAAATTATCTGCTTAATATAATAATTCCGAAGTAATTAATGTCCCCAGTAATGCCTTATGGTCTCATTCCTTGAGATGCGAAATATCCAGTAATGCCTTTTAGTAATATCCCAGCCGCACCTCCAAGTGGTGGGGGATGGGCAACACCTACGGGTGGCTAACGCGTCTCTGGAGACCGAGTGACAGCCGGTATAAGCTGTCCCTCCTCTACTTGTCATTGTCAAGGGCACCCTCTTGGCCTTGGGGTGAGAAATTCCCCTAAAGACGGATGACCTTCCATTGGTCAACGACGTAGGATGTGGGAGGCAAGGAGAAACCACCACATTAAAGATCCTTATGGCTATCTCAACAGGGAAAACTGGTCTCTTTAGTTTGGTAAGACAGCCAGTTTATGGGAGAACACCTAGACAGATAATCGGGCTGGACGTTAAGCCTGAAGGTGGCAGCCCCACCATATGTCTTACCCTGCGATATGGTAGTAACATATCCAGGGAACATATTCGCTACTAAATTGCCTCAAATAAGGAATAGCCGGACGGATCAAAAGTTGCTGACCACAGCTGTGAATATTTGGCTATTTGAGACCGGAACAAACCAGCCTTGGTTTAAACCTTGAAGATGATGATGAAGTAATTAATACTAAATGTTGTTACTTAACGATATTTAATAACACTAAGCGTCTAGGAATCATTTTGAGGATTCGACGTTATTTTCGGTAAAATAATGTGTAGCTGTGTAATTAGTATTGTTCAAGTGTCATACCAGCATTGGTAACCAAACATCGAATTATGTGGTTGCGCGCGCACATTTGTAACTTGACATGCTGCAGAAAAACAAAAAATAAACAATGACATTTAAGGTTATCTAATCGATGCACTCGAAGTGCACGTTCATAGGAGGTGAACTGTCAAATATGCAGTGCTCTAGACATCGGCAGCGGCGATAAGTTATCGGTTACTTTGACAGTATAATGTTAGTCTCACAGCAAAATGGTAACAGGTAAAATCTCGATAGTTACAGGTAAATATTTTTATTATTTAGATCCGCATGTTTTAACAAGTATAGAATGTTTTTAACAATTTCTGAGCGTCAGTTCAGATAGTTATACAAAGTGGGTACTAATCGTTATTGTTAACACAATGTAATAGGTCTCGCTGTTACTTTATAATCTACAATTACCTAGTAGAATAGCTACATATACTAGAACATCATGAATAGACGTGTTAATTTCGCTGTCGTTACACATTTTCCATTACGCTTGTTATACCGTGAATTATCCTGTAAGCGATACTTCGGTTATTAAAAAATTTGCCACGATCCTGTTCTACGACATTCAAAATTTGTTAGAAAATTAACTTACAATATTTTAATACGCCTTTCACATAAAGCAGCTTATGATTTCTGACCGAAACTAACATCTCATTACTGTCTTAGGTGGGGCCAGCGGTATAGGCCGGGCTACATGTCAGGTGTTAGCTAATCAGGGCTCTACAGTCGTGGTCTCAGACATCAATACAGAAGGCGCTGAAGAAACCGTCAGGTTGCTTAAAGGTAAAGTGTTTAGCTATTAATACTTTGTTATTACTGAAATACTCCTCTAACAACGCTATCTCTGCTTTGATATATATTTTGCAGCTATCCTTTATTCAATTATCTAATTGTAATATAATACAATTATATATTATTTATAATATAATTTGTATTATAATACGTACGTCTTCTCTGGCATACCCGGGCCACATAAGTAACAAGGGCATACAATATATACTACACACATAAACAACCCTCCCCCCCCACACCACACGGTTTGCCCCCGGGCGTGGGTTAAAAGGTTGGCTAATATCTCTCTGGCTGTGATGGGGCGTGAGTTCTATCACGGCCGGAGGGCGCAACAGGTCTATGACCTAATGCCTGAAGTGGAGAAGAAGAAGAATTTGTATTCAGTTGCCTTAGACCTTTTAATGGCACTGTATCTTTCATTTCCCCGTAGGCATGGTACTTACATTTGGCAATCTGTGATGACAGTAATATAAGTTTAAGAGTGGATGATATCTTACTCGACTGGCCAAACAGCTAAAGCGTTCATTTTGACAACTTGAAAACTGTGAAAAACTCTTCGTAATACCTAAGAAAAATGCTTCTTTTTTAACCGTTCAGATAATCGCTTTTACTTTACAAAAACTCAAGTACTTAAAGTAGAAAATTATTCTCAATATTAAATAATATTTAATATATAATATTTAGAAATTCTTATAGAAACTTTTATATTTTGTGTTGTATATTTAGTTCTGTATTGTACATTTATATCTGTATTTATATCTCGACCCAAAAATGTCATTCAATGCGATAGTCCAATGTCCCCCCTTTCAGGAAACAGTTAAGATATACATTGCCAAACGTACTGAAATGTCTGAAAAAACCCAGCATTTTTACTGAAAATCAGACCGTTAGGCATGTGTAAAGATTGTAGACTGAAGAGGTTTAAACACTGTCTTAATTAAGAGATTCAGTTAATTCTGTTGACGCTGTTTCAAACATTTTCTTATAATGGTCGATTTCTGTTACATCATTAACTGTTCTTTTATAACAGTTTTGAAAGCACATAATTTAATACAATTAAATGAAAAATCTTAGTTAAACTATGCAGTATTCTGCAGTGGAAAAAATGTTATCTAACATTGTCTAACATGAGGTTTATTGTCTTAATGAGACTGTAGCGGTCACAGGACCGTACGTAATATTTAAGACTAGGTTAGGCTTGCCACTTTCTAAAAATGAAAATACGGGACATTTACGAAAATAACCATATATGCCTAATTTTTGAAGTATTTAATTAGTTTATTAAATCTTACAAACTGAATAGCGTTACAAAAGCAGACCCTATTAATAATTTTATTTATTATTTTTTAATTTATTTTTGTTTTTTATCGTTTTAACTTCAATACTCGTTGGAACTCTTTGCGATTTTCAAAAAGGTTTTATCTTCCAAAACACTGCTGTAGAATTCAGAACACGACTTCCTTTCGTTGACTAAAATCTGCAAAATAGCTTCAACTGTAGATAATTCTAAGCGGTTGCGCTCCTTCGTCCATTGCAAAGACACAATTGAAAAAATCCTTTCCACATGTGCATTATGTGCAGGTATACTGAAAACATACTGACAGATTATCAGCAGCTGGGTGTACTGACATTTAAGTTCACAAGCACTTAGGTAACGAAACCACTTATGCTGAGTTGAAATTTCAGTCCAGTTTTCTTTATTTTTTTCAAGCTCGTTTGTAACAAATTCACGAAGATTGCTCCATTCCGTGAAAAGTTCATTGTCGTCAGTACCTACATTCTTCTCTTTTAAAGCCACACAACTCTCTTCCAATTGCTGCCATGTTGGTGAACTATTAAGCTTCATCCACGAATATACGTCATATTTATTCAGGGCGTCCATCCAGCTTCGAAGGTAATCATAACCAATTTTATAAAATCGTTGGACTTCAGATAAAAACTCTTCTGCCTTTTCTGGTAGTATATCTTCCGATTTAATTAGAATTTTTACACTGATAGGAATAAAATTCGCATCATGTCGTTCCTTAAAGATCTTATCTTTTTCTTTAAGGGTGCCCAAAACATCTACAGTGCTCTTATCTCCACCCTCAATTTCTAAAATCTTCATTTTGAGAGCATGAAGGAGGCTGTGTACTACATTCAAATAGCACTCGCTTAAAGGAGATGAAAAGAAATCAAACAGTATCTTTGGCGGGTGTTCAAGCAAAAGAAAATATGACTTCAAAGCTGGGAACAGTTTTAAAATTCTCTCAATGGCATTTGACAATGACAGCCAGCGAGTCTTAGAATGCGATACAATTGTTTGATACTTAACCCCTAAAAATTCACAAAAATCCTTCAGTCGTTCATTTCGCACAGTATATGTACTAAAGTGCGAAAATATTTTCATTACAATAACTTCTACATCAACTGACAATGTGTCTGCAGCTGTGCGCATTGTATTGTGCAGTAAATGTGCAGGGCAACCAATTCCTTCCATGTCACCATTCAAAGTTGTTTTCAATTTATAAAAAACATTATTAGTCCCAAGACGTTGACGGCCGCCAAAGTTCGTATTGCAATTATCGCCGCAAAAGGCTACACATTTTTTTACATCCAACTCGTACGATTCTAAAGTTGTAGTACACAGTTCTACAATAGCGTCAGATGTTTCATTTGGCAAAGAAGACTTAATTAGACTTGGCAAACTTAATTTCCATACCATTTTTGGGGGTGAAGTATTGTACAGTAACAGGAAACATTTTTTCGTTATTATGATTAGAGGCATCGGTAGAAATCCCATAGAAATTGGCTTCATTCTTTACAACAGTTATGACATGTTTTACTGATTGAGGTGCAATCACATTTTTAATTAAGGCTGTACATTTAGTTCGGGCACTAGAACATTTTTCGGCAATTTTTGAGTCCGGGAATATGGTGCTGAAAAGTTCTGTTATTGCAGTCACTGGAACTGAACGATTGGTGATGTTTAATAGTGTGATACGCCATTGTCATTTCAGCTGCAGTTACTTTGTCATCTTCATCTGAATGTCTTTTTAAAAAATAACTACTTACAGGTTTCGAGGATGATGGAACTGGAATCTGATTTTTGCGTTTTTTTGTTTGAATATGTTGTACAATGTCTGCTTTCCCACCGTGACCAATACTAAAAGTACAACTGCACAACCTACAGGTAGCTTCATGTTCTTGTTCGCCTCTTCGAATAAAATCCCACTCTTTAGTATAATCATCGTTAAAACAACACTTACGTTTTGGCATTATATTATAGTTACAAAATACAGTACCAATGAAATTAATGATTTACCGCAACTGGTAATAACCGGCTACCGGCAGCAACACACAACACTAAATATCGCACAATTGAACCACGCAAATATAGCGTAAGAAAGAGTTGAGACGTGACAACAACAGATGATAAACTAAACAACAAGTGATTCATATAACAAGTTGATGACAACTAACGGTGGTTGGCCTTGACTAGATAGTGTTGCCAACTGTTATGCGGTCGTCTGAGCACCTCTACTTAAATATTAATTTATTTTACTGCAGTTTTGAATAAAATACGGGACATTTGGGTGTCCCGAAAAATATTTTCGGGACACCGAGACAGTTCGTGAAAATACGGGACAATCCCGTATATACGGGACATCTGGCAACCCCTAGGTTAATGAACCTAGAGGAAGCGAAAAGTGTGCTGGAGCTTAACAGTGTGACAGGATTTGCAATCAACACATTTTAACAAAATAACAAGATTTATTAGATTGTACGTTGGTGACACAATGTTCCAGTTTCACATCGTTCTTTACATATAGTCATTAATTTATAGAATTTAGAAAATAGACATCAAGATATACATATATATTTCCAGACTAGCATACCCCATGAGGGAGAACAACGCGAACATTAATCCAGTAGAAATGACGGATTATACCAAAGTTAACCCAACCACTTAATTACAAAAACACTAATAACCTTTCAAGAATAATTATAATAAAAATAAAACCCAACCACTTAATTACAAAAACACTAATAACCTTTCAAGAATAATTATAATAAAAATAAAACCCAACCACTTAATTACAAAAACACTAATAACCTTTCAAGAATAATTATAATAAAAATAAAACTAATAAAGATAATCGGACTCCAAATAGCTACGCAAGGCAACCACTTTTAGTGGAACAGTTTAACCACCCCCTCATGGTGTATGTTAGACAAGTTACAATGGAAACAGTTACAATTTTTTCAAACTTGAGTTCTTATGACCTTGAGGTATTTTCAGTTCTTAATAAGTTTGTTACACGGATTGAGTTGACAGCTATTTAATGTAGAAAACAAGGGTAGCCAGTCTATGGAGTTGATGTAGTTAGAAAAGGCATAAATGAAACGCTCCCACCTGTAAGTATGTAGCGACGAACTCAAGTTGAACTGTGGACGAGCAGAGGTTCCGAAAATTGTCTCTGGATTATGGTGAATGCTTACTGGAAGTCGTTCCTGGTCTTTCTGGATCTTTCGGTGTATTTTGGTTCTTCCGCATTTCTTGGTCTGACGGCTTCGGGGAGCGCCTTAATGTAGAATCGCTCTGCTGGTGGTCACAGATGTTCGCATGACCACCGATCTTCCCCCTTTTTCCTGGCAGAGGCAGGGACCCTATAACATTTTATTTGGGGATTAGCCGCCAGTTAATACACCCAGAAATTACACTCTCTCGCCTCGGAACACAACCACCGCAATCACTTTGACAATCTTCTTATTAACACATATTTCACATTAACTAAGTTACAATGTATATTTTTTTTATATTCAGTTCAATTCAATTCAAATCGTTCAATTTCATTAAATAATAATAATTAATTTCAATAAGTTTTAACTAAATAAGAGTTAACAAGAAATCATTTTGTCCTTAGACAGGAAGTAACTAGTACATTAAAATTTTACAAAGCATAAGGTTCTACAATAACGAATAAAACGGGCCACACACACACTTACACAATTATAACATACATAATCCATAATTAAATAAAAATGAAATAAAATTAATTAATTATACACACCTGAACGTCTTTAGGAGTCTACCGACGCATTAAAAGGATACAGACACACCTGACCTCGGCCGTCAGACCAAAGGGAATGTCCTGGTTGAAGGCTTGCTGAGAAATCAGACCGAAAGAATTGTGTGTAGGTCGTACCTGCCTGTATAAGACAATCCTGTCCCAGTTTGTCAAAAATAAAACCTTTGGCTAACCTAACTAGACAGCCATCCTGAAAACCGAAACACAGCGGACAGCTGACCACGACTGGTCACTAAATCGCGTCGCCGCAGCTTTGACAGTGGCACTGGCAGGCACTGCTGCCACCCGTGTTGGTAGCCCTGAACCACTCTACACGCGCCAGGAAAATTCAAAGTCCCGGCACAAGACAAAGTGGTGAATGAATAAATAAACGTTTTGTACAATGTTGTGCGTTAAGTATTTCAGTCACATATGTGTTTTTGTATTACTTATATTTGTATTTACAATTATTGTGTTCTTATATTTCTATTTGGATTCTTGTGGACGCGTATACTAATGTTTATGTAGACCTAATACTGTATTATTATTATTATTATTATGTATATTAAATACATTTTTAACATTTTCATATTTTTTTAACTTGCCCTATTTTTTATACGTATTTTACTGTATTTTTACATGTTTAATATGTATTTTCTGCATTCCTTGTTTCATTAATTTTTCATAAAGTTTTGATTTATGATCTTGTAAATTTTATGAAGAAAATCATGTTAAATTTCTGTAAAACATACATGTTGTTTTTTCCATAAAAAATGTATAAATGAGAAATAGTAATTTCGAGATTATCTGACAAAATTTGCAGTTACAAAAGCATCTCGTGAGATAATCAATCACAACTCTTTCCTTTGTCACCTATAATTTTTATTTAATAACTCATTCTGTTCTTTGTCCTATATTTTATGTTTTTTCATATAATGCATCATATTTCCTATGTCCAGTTGCTCAACCCCTGATTCCCGTTCTTCCTCTTCTTTACTAAAATATTCAAATTCGGTACTTTATTTAATCATTCTTTAAGGATTTATGTCTCCATAACAAACAGGATCTCCGTCCTTCTTGGCTCCAATTATCTTTTTTCTAATCCTTCTCGCTGGATAGGATCACCTGCTTTCACGACTTCCTCAATACCTTCGACAATGAACCTTTACTCTGTCATCCAAATAATTTACTTTTCTCCGGTGTCGTAACATACCATATCGTATCAACCTTTTGATCTGTATATGGCTTGCTTTTGTATATCTGTTTCTACTCTAGTTTCTATTGTAATTTTTCAATTTCTTACATTTTCTGTTCAAGTTAATCTCTCTCACCTTCTACAATATTCTATCTGTCTTACCAGACATTTCCGCTCTAGGTTTTATTGATAATCAAGACGCCTACAGCATATGTCATGATACTTTGCAGTACGGACTCAAAATTTGGTTTCCACGGATCTTTTCTTCATAATTATTTTATTCAATATAGTTGGGTGTAGTTTTTCAGAGGCTCTGTTGTTTGCGGTTTTCGATGTTAAAAGTCTTAGAATTTATATACGTGTCCGTACTCTTTCACGTGGTCTTCCAGTTCTAAATTCTGTACCCAATTCCTTGTTATTTCTAGGTGAGTCCCGCTTTTTTATATTCTTCGACTAGATTCCTGGTCTATGACAACTTGGTAATCGGCGAAGCACTAAATGTACTGTGCGATAATTACACTAACGAAATTACTAGGCTTACGTTTTGTTTGTAAAAAATATGATTAATAAAATGAAATACCTTACGTTTGCGGTATTATTAATGAAAAATTAGTAACAAACGCTCTACAATTGCATTGATATTACTTGTAATGCGTTATCAGGCAGCGATCACGTTGCGGTCACGTTAGACGTAACAGATGTTAAAAGTGTAGAGGACGTTGTACGTTCTATCAAGGAGCGATTCGGACAGCCGGCCAGAATTTGTGTGAATTCCGCTGGCATTGAGTTTTATTCAGCCGTCCTGGAAAGTGAAGACGCCATGTCCAACAAACTGATAGACATCAACGTAAAGGTATAGTAAACAATATGTTTTCTGTTTTGTTTTAATAGATCTAATGACAGATGTAAGAAAAATAAAGCCGACCAAAAGATATTCGCTGTAACCTTTTCGGAAGAATACTGTTTAATTTACGATAAGGTTCATTTGAGGACTATTTTTCATTTTTGTCTTATTCATTTTTGTTTGTTTTATGTTTTCAACAGACATTTGTGAAATTACTTTTGTACATCTCTCAAAACGTAATATTCTGTACGCTCGAATTTTTAAAATTGTATTGTCGACTGTATACGTACCTTTGTTCTGAACGACAAATTCGAAATTAACCATTCAGAATGTTCAGTCTCTAAAAAGAGCTACGAAGCACTTTCTCTATTTTAATGTAGCCTAGAACAACAGCTTCCACTAAGTGGTCAATTACTGTGATACAATGCTTTTTCAACAGCGTCTCAGTAAAAATGCATTTTTGTTCCATAGTGTTTTTTAATATTCGTAAAGAAATGTGATCTAATTATCCGACGATAGAAACAGTTTATCCGGAACATGTGTATCATCCTACTATTCTTTGCGTAACATTTCAAAAATAAATATTCAAACATACGAATAAAAAAGAAAATTAACGTTCCTCTTAAAACAAAGTTGAAATATTTTTGTTGACTCAAACTATATTTTTGTTGAGAAAAATAAAATTAAAATATTCGTGGAGTCTTTTTTGTGCAATACAGCGGAGAGAGGAGTGATTTCTATGTAATGCTTAAGGGTTACATAGCCTGGTGAACTGTGTTTCATCCTTCAACATTTTGTTAGTACAAGTATGGGGTAAAACAATAATAATTTATCTAAGCTGTTACAAAAAATATAGTTTGAGTTGAAAAGTGTATATTAAATTGTTTTAAACAATCCATCATTTTAATAAAAAGACTATATTTTTCAGATTCGGTTACTTGTATCATCGTATAATTTACATTCTAATAAAGTTTTGAGTTTTTCACAGCAAATGTTCTCGGGAGGCGTTTTTCCCCAGTCGTGGCCAATTAATGGATATATCGACAATTATGATCACACAGGCTGTCTAAATTATACCGGTTCACGGCGTTTTTATTTTATTTTTTATTTTACTAGTAATATTGCTGGAAAATTTTGTAGCAAACAGATTATACGGCTTCTGTAGCAGATATGATGTACCTTCTGTTGCTACCAGCACAGCTTCGTCCCTTTCTTCTTCATCCTTACCGTTCGGAAGGTCACAAATTTCTAAATCTTTGAGAGCCAAGATCAGCTTCTCGATTTTGTTTTGGCCCTCTAAGTGTTAAGATCATAGCCCGTTGTAGTCGTCTTCCAGGAAATATGTCTTTCACTTTCCTGTAAGAGATAGGCTCCTGTCAGTACGAGGCTTGTTCAATAGAAACCCGTCACGATCTGCGCAGCCGTGATTTCATCTCCATGGCAATGGAATTCGTTTGTTTATATTGTCTGTTTAAGTACTAGTGACGCGTCTGTCAAAAATATTTGGAGTTTACTCTTTTCTAAGCGTTGTGACTGGGTTGAAAAATGGCATCTAAGATAGAAAATCCGTCCAAAGACAATCTGCGTGCCGTTATTCAGTTTTTGGCCGCTGAGTGGCGTCAGACAATGGAAATTTATATAAGAATGAAAGCTGTATATGGTGACTATAGTTATTCTCATACTTCAGTGGTTGAATGGTGCAATAAATTTCAACAAGGAAGAGAATGCATTAAAGATTTGGCCCGTCCCGGACCTGCATGTGTTGCAGCATGCGTGGCGCATCAACGTTAGAGAACTTTCTAAAATGTTGAGCATCAGCGTAGGAACTGTTCAGTCCATCATTTCATCATAGTCTTGGCTATCACAAAGTTACTGCTCAGTGAATTCCACGACTGCTTACTGATGAGCATAAAAATTTGCATCCGGCCTTATCATTACAGCATTTGATGCGCTACCAACAACAAGGTAATGCCTTTCTATACCAAATTGTTGCAGGTTATGAGTCGTGGTGTTATCACTACGAACCAGAATCCAAACGTCAGAGTATGCAGTGGAAGGAAGCACTATCTCCGAAGGCGAAAAAGTGTCAGTCCCAACATTCGACAGGAAAAGTAAATGTGACCGTATTTTTTTGTTATCAGGATGTGCTGGTCTTAGATTTTAAAGAACCTGGTGTCAACAGCAACGCTGAGCGATATGCAGACAGCTTAAAACGCTTACGGGTCAGCATCAAGAATAACCGCCGGGAAGCTCACAAATGGTGTCATTCTTCTGCATGATAATGCTCGACCCCATGTAGCCCAGACGATTCAAGATCTGCTTGGTCGTATGAAATGGGAAATCTTACAACATCCACCTTACAGTCCCGACTTGTTCCCGTGCAACTAGCGTGTTTTTGGCCCATTAAAGAAATCACTAAAAGGACGGCGGTTAAAATGGGACGCTGAGGTAGAGTTTGCTGTTAGCGAATGGTTCCGCAAACAGCCGCAAGAATTTTATCAGCAGGGAGTCTACAGATCAGTGCAACAGTGCAATGCAACTCATGCCTTAATGTTAATGGAGACTTCTTTTAAAATCGTTGAATAAAAAATGCTTTACAGCCTCTAAACGTGTTTCTATTGAACAATCCTCGTATAACCTAGTTTAGTTACAGACAAAATTAACTGTTACAAAAATTGTGGATGTTTCAGGGCACTATGAACGTTATCCAACAAGTGTGCAAGGAGCTGGTAGAAGCCGGACTGTCAGGGTCCATAGTGAACATAACCAGTGTTGCTATGAACGGCATGGAAAACCTGTCTATATACGGCGCCAGCAAAGGTGCAGTGACGGCGTACACCAAGTCCGTTGCCAAAGAATTCGGCAGGTTAGATTGACCATTTTAAATTGTGTAATATTTAGCGCTTTTTGTGTGAAATTCCTGTCATTCAATTGGTTGGTGGCTGACAAAGACGGTGAATGGAATGCGATATTCTAAAGCGACAGTTTTATTACGTAATTCATAAACACAATCGTTTTATTAACTAGAGATGAATATACATACTCTTCATAAGTATTGAATATACGACTGACTAGATATGTAACTTGATTTAACTCGATTCCTGGCTTATAGGCCTACTATAATTCAAATTACTTTATTATGTAAAATATCAAGAATTGATTTAGCTGAACTATATATTAAAGATAGAAGAGAAGGGGACGCTACTGGCCTTCGAATGTGGTAATGGAGAAGAGTGCAATGAATTTCCTAGAAGAATGGAGTTACGAATGAGGAGGTGCTTGGACGAGTAGGAGAGAAAAGGAGAGTTTTGAATGCCATTAATGGCAGGAAGAGAAATTAGTTGGGAATCTGGATGGGGCAAACACAAGTATGCCGTAAGGTCCGGAAGAGAAAGAATATGAAACGAAGGAACAACTAAAGTACAGGGAATGGATTTTTGATTGTAAATGACATAAAGAATAAACATTAATTTACAATTAACACTAAATGTCAACACAGAATCGCAAAACGAGTGACGAATTGGCAACACGATGGCAGAAGGAAGACAGACTCACTTCCAGAAGGAAAGTCTGAATAGAGGTAATACGAGAGGAAGTGAGGGAGAATGACAACAAGGATGACTTACAGAACGACCGGACACGGCGAAGATTTAAAAATTATAAAATCTGAAGAACGGTTAAACAGATCCATAATGATGAACACAGATATGTCTAAAACTTGTTAGACAATTATAAATTTCTCACGTAAGCTTCCGCGACCGGTGTTCATTATGTTTTTGAAGTCCTCTTCCTGAATGGACGCGTCAAAAATGTCTTCTACGACAACGTTTCACCCATATTACAACGAGCATCCTCAGGTGTACATGACGATCAGGCTGGCAAGCGAAGTCAGGACCATCCACCGCCACTTCTACACTACATAACTGCCATCCTCATCGTCACGTAGACCTCACATTACAATACGGGTGAAACGTTGTCGTATAAGTCATTCTTGACGCGGTGCATACCGGAAGGAGATTTAAAATACATAATTATAAATTTGTTATCCGATTTCGTTTTATCACTGACAGTCAATGTCTTGAAAAAAATATCATTTTAACACTATCAGAATACATAAAACTATCAGACACTATCAGATTAGTATTAGTTTATCAGATATCAGTAATATCAGTTCCTATTAACACTTGAACAACATATGCCCGGCTGTTAGGCCGTAGTTCAAAATCATTGAAACACTGGTTATTGTCGTTCAGATGGTTCATAATAATAACAAGCGCCAAAAAACTGTATAAAAACTTAACCAATTGTAAAATAACCAAGTTCCAGATGTTTCGGCTATGCCTACAACGGCCTTCCTCAGAGGCGTGGGAAAGAGGTAACAGATCCCGCGAGAGACTAGGATTGTGAACAGGTCTTCCGAAAAACGCCAGTTCTCTTAAGCTGTTCATCGTCATTCCTCTCAATCAGTTTACGGCCGTGAAAGTCTGCGTTCATTACAGTACTAACAGTATCAGAGTATATAACATACGCACGGTGTTAAATAGGCCTACTGAGCGGCAGGGAAAATTCAATATGCAACAGTTGTATAAATAATTATTTATTATTACTCGAAAGCAAAATTAATGAAATCCTTTCAGTGTAAAATGAGTTTGACGGCAGTCAAGATTTGACCGTCTAACACATGTCAAGTGATTCTGCCACAAAAAAAATTAAAAGTTCGACGTCTACGACGCAGGGATACTGGAATTTTTATCCTTTTGCATTTAATGTTTATGATCGTATTTTCGGGTTTTACGGGCCAGTAAGAATATATATGCAAAATACGTTGTTTCAGACATGGCATTCGGTGTAACGCCGTCTGTCCGGGAACCATTCTGACACCGATGCTGATGAACGCGCCTCAGGGAAACGCCAGAGCCTTTTTACGTTGTACCGCCTTGAGAAGAGTGGGAAAACCAGAAGGTAAGAACGGCTACTCAAAGGACTTGTTTTGTTTTGTGTGTGTGTGTGTGTAGTTTGTCGTCGCATATATAGTTCAAAATCTTAAAATTTTATAAGACAATTGCAATACCCACGTTGATTTATGCAAGTGAGAAGTGGGCCATGACAAAAAAGGAAAGTGGCAAGATTCAGAGTTTCTTCGAAATACTTTAAATTATACAATGCAAGATAGAATAAGGAATGAAGATATCAGAGCAGAACTAGAAGTAAAGGACATAAATGAAATTATTGCAATTTACAGAAAACAATGGTGGGATCATCTGCAAAGTACCGATTGCCGAAAGCGGCACTGAACTATAAAGCCAAGCCATTGGTAGAAGAGACGTGGGTCGTCCGAGGATGAGATGGGTATCGGAACAGGTTTATATAACCTAATCCTTGAAGAGGACAGGAAGAAGAAGATTTAAATCTTCCAAACTTTACGATCTTTCCTATCACCCTCCTTTAGATTTCTCTGTGTTATTTGCATTCCCCTTATACTTTCTATCCACGTATTTCGCGGCCTCCCTTTTTTTTCATTCAGGAGGAGTCAATTCTAGTAATTTCTTTGGCCATCTGTCATTGCAAACATACCCATGCCATCTTAATCTTTTGCATCAATTGTGTCATTTATACTGGCACATACGTAGTATATTCTCGTTCTTTGTCTTATTTCGTCATTTTACCCTATCCTGCAGTGTAAGTCTACAGCACCTTCTCCAGTATCCCGTTTCCATGGCTCTATCTCCATGGCTGTAATCTGCACAGTCATTTTTGTTAACGTCAGAAGGTAGACACTATAAAGGGTTACAAGTACATCCAATAAAAAAAAGCAGAATTCTATTATTACATGGAATTATTAGGTTTAACTTTACCATATTATTTATTTATTTTTAAAATCACGTATGTTTACCTACATTTGCTATTATTAATAATGAGACACTAAAATGATGAGTCGAAAAAAATTTCTCAAGGCAGTAAAGAACAAACATGTAGTCTTTAGCTTAATCTTGAAACATCTGCACACGTAAAGCGTTGCAAGTATTGTATTGGACAGAGATGTTTAGCCCTGAAACGAATGTTAAATAGACAAAGAGAGAGCGGCAGAGTGAGAGAGAGGGAGGATTTATCAAACAGCGCGTGCAAAATTGTAAACAAGCAAAGGCGGCTGAGAAATACCGATTCACGTTACAACATTATGAATACAGAAACAAATATAGCCTTCATGTACCTTCAAATAAGCGGCAAAGTGTGATAACTGTGTCACTGTGTTTAGTATTAGAATTGTCACTGCGGTATGTTAGTAGTATTAAAATATAATTTGTTAAATTATAACAAAGGTATTACAAAACCTTTGTTAAAATATAATTTTAATTTCATACAACTGTATATTTTAAAATGTACTAGATTCCTTACCTTAAAGGAACAAAGGTAACTCCTCATTTGTTTCGTCTTGTCAGTGTTTCTGTTGCGATCGGAATCGCTATCACTGCTGTTGATATTGATTTCACTATCACTGCTGATATTGTCTGCTGTGATTGTAATGTTGTCAATAAAGTTATAACTTTCCCAATACGAATGTTTTGACTTTCTTGCAGAACCGTATCCACTCATTATCTGTACCGACGTGATTGCATTACTAGTCAATTGTTTAAAATTAATACTGCAAGATAGTTGCAATTTCTGAAGTGATTTTCTAACCTTTGCTTAAACAAGTTGGGTACCGCACGTGCACGGAGGAAGCTATTCAACATTATAATCCTTCGTCGGCAAAAACTGATCAGTCTTGTTTTTGATTTGCGCATGTGAGAGAAATAAGGAAAGCGGTGATTTCAAAATACTCTGTCTTGATTGTCACAACGGATTGTTTGTACTTTCCAAGGAACGGAACCCTCTTTATTCTCTTCTGCATTGGGTATGCTTCGTCACTGAAGACAATATTCACTAACATCTCTTCGTGCACGTGCTCTTTCTCCATGCAGAAGTTTTAAGAGATCCATTTCGAATAGCGTCTGTAAGAAATTAATAGAAATGAGCCCACAGCTGGCGTCCGCATTGCACAGACATATACTGTCCCACTCAGCGTTAGTTAACGTTCCAGTAGGCGGCGAGACAGTCAATATTAATGATTGCTGAAGTCAGGGATCTACAATATACAAAGCTACTCAGTTTTGTGGTTATCATAACAACATTATAAGAACGCAAATACATGGATAACCAACGCATGAACGACGAAACACATTAACTATCATTGAGCTCAAGAGCTCTTTACTTCCCTCGGGGTTGGAAGGGACCTGCAGTGAAATTCTGTTTCTCTCCATATAAAAAAACCTGTGTGAAGATAACTATGGCTGAGGGGTCTGCAGTAAATAAGGTGTGTTGGAAATATTTTTCAGTGAAAAATATGTGTCCCGAGGTGTGCGTTTTTCAAAGAAAATTAAAGATGAAATTAATTAGTCGCTTAAGCAACTGATGGTAAGTAAGTACTAATGAACTGTATTTGCGTATTCCAGAAGTCGCTGAGGTCATTGCTTTCCTGGCGTCGGAGAAGGCCTCATACGTGACGTCTAAAAACATATACGTTGACGGTGGCCTGGGCGTTCCTGGCTGACTTGCACACGTGTTCAGAGAAAGAAATACGTATGTAGGTACGACTGATCTAAACAGTCATTGAAGTTCGTGTTAGTGAGCAGTGAAAAATAAATATCTTTGTATACAGGTGTCTTTGATTCTTTTTGGTTTTATCTGCTGTTCCTCTCAATTTTCTTTCTTCCCTTTCATATCATCTATTCTCCTTCTGCTTTATGACATTTTCCTCGCCTAGAAGTTAAGTCGTATAATTCTGATTATTTGCCTGTGCAATAGACAACATAGATAACATTGTATCCAAGTCTAAAACAAATTTCTAACTACTAAGATTTACTAAGACTTGGAAAGTCGTTCCGAATGAGAGGAAACTGATTTTAAAAAAATACCTTCAAAATTATGCATTTTTATTAAACTTATCAAAACTTTTAAAGAACAGATGATTTTTAGAGCTTTAAGTTTATCCCGATTAATGCGAAAAATATTGAAATTTTTGGAACGTTGTTTGTTAATTTTAATAATTGCAATAATTTACAATTTACGAAGAACGCAAGAGTTGTACGGAAAATGATTAATGTAAAACTAAAACGTCACTTAATTCTGTTTAAGTTTAGGTTTGTTACATCTCTGTGTGATAAAAAGTGGCCAAGCTACAGCCACTGAAGTCAGGAAAAACAATATTTAAAAAAATATTTGTCTGTCGTATTTACCGTTTAGAATGCTTCTGATCAAAAAAGTGAATAAGACGTTTGTTACTGGATTTTGGATGAAAAATCTTATGGTATGTTCAGTTTTTACCAGGCAGTACATTCTCCACTTGCAAACTCAAGCGTCATATGACCATGGCACGCCAAGTCGGTGGCTGGGACTTCTACACTGGAAAGGGTAAACAGAGAGTGATATTTACATATCCAGGTTTCTTGCGTCATACATAGAACGTTGAGACAAGGCTTAAATTTTATATAACAATGGCAGTGCCTGTTTTGCTATATGGATGTCAAACATGGATTCCTACAAAGAAGATTAAAAACCAGATTCAAACTTCGGAAATGAAGTTTCTCAGAACAAAGGTTTGCACGAAACAGGATCGTTTGTGCAATGAGGGTATTAGAGAAGAGCTACAGGTATTCTCCATAAATGATAAAATCCAGACATATCGCAGTGAATGGTTACAGCATCTGGACAGAATGGAGGATGGACGACTACCTAATGTTGCGTTTCGATTAGACCCTTCGGTACAAGAGATGTAGGAAGACCGAGACTGAGATGGAGAGATACTATGTGAAGACGGAACAGGCAAAGTGCCTGCTGTGTGAGGTGCAGAAGAAGAGGAGGAGGAGGAGGAGGAGGAGGAGCAGGAGGAGGAAGAAGAAGAAGAAGAAGAAGAAGAAGAAGAAGAAGAAGAAGAAGAAGAAGAAGAAGAAGAAGAAGAAGAAGAAGAAGAAGAAGAAGAAGAAGAAGAAGAAGAAGCTTTTTCAGTACTATATTTATTTTTAAATCATGATTATTATAAATTTTTTTTAATATTGTCTTAAAGGCAATCGTTAAAAAAATGTAATTATTTTTAAATGAATGATTGCTGCATTATAATATTTAAATTCATTTTCAAATGATAAAAATATATTAATGCAAATTTAATAAAAATTCCCATAAAATTGTTAAAATTTAGTAGGCTAATTATTGTAAGAAAAATGTACTGTGACAATCGCTTATATTTAGAAATTCTCGATAATTTAGCTTCTTACATAACTTGGAAATAGCGCATATTAGAAAAACTTTTTAAGTTACATTAAATAAAATAAACATAATTCCTTTTTACTCTCTCTTTTTTTGATTTACAGAACGATTAATTTGCAGAAGGATTATAATACAGGACGATTTTACTGTCAGTACACATTGGCAATTACGTACTTTTACATACACTAAATGTTAAGCAAAAATAATTTGAAAGTCACCCTCAAATTAAAGGTTATAGGAATAAAGTATTTTCAAAACCTTATAGGATAAAGGTTTTTCAAATAGTGCTGTCTCCCTTCCTTCAATCTGGCTTTCCAATTCTCTCGATGTTCCCATTGTCCTCCCTCAAGTCCTATACGTTGCATAGATTCATCCACTTCGTCCCTCCAAGATCTTCTCGGGCTTCCCCTTTTTCTCCTTCCTAATGGACTCCACTCCGTCACTTTGTTGATCCACCTATTTTGGGCTCTCCGGACATGACCGTACCACACCAATCTTTTTTCTTCGATGTAGTCAATTACACTTCTTTCCATTTCCATTCTTCTTTTGATCTCCTCGTTTGTTATTCGGTCTGCTCTCGTTATTCCACAGCACCTCCTCCAATATTCCATCTCCGTTGCAAGAATCTTTCTTTCATTCTTTTTGTTAATAACCCATACTTCCGCTGCATAACATGAAACAATCTGAATCATAATCAATTTGGGTAATAATTGACCACAAATCAGTATGCAGTCATTATCATGGCGTTTTCTTTCTCTGAGACAGAGTAGCCTATATTGACAACGATGTAAAAGATAAGCATAATTCAAATCTTAAGCATATATTTTATTCATCTTTTTTTCTTCGTACTTACACAGAATATAAAGAAAAATATTTATTTATTTTACCTTTTTATTTTATATTTATATATATTTTATTAAGAAATAAAAAAAATGTAAACAATAATTTTAAAAATTAAAAAAAATTTAATGTAGCAGAAATACAAAATCGTTGGCCTATAGAGCAAGGGGAAACCAGTGACGAGACAGTTACATTCCACTTTGTGTAGCAATCAACTGAGGCCCGAAACAAAAATCAAAATATATAAGACGATAGTGGAAAGTATTGTAACATGTGGGGCTGAAGTGTGGAAAACTACAGAACATATGATGAAATAATTACGAACCATAGAAAAAGGACACTAGAGAAAGTGCTGTAGACTAGATAGGATTAAAAATGAAAAAATAAAAGAAATGATGAATATATGTAACAGTATAAAAGACACAATTGAAGCAAAAAGATTAAGATGATACGGGCATATGTGTGTTGTATGGGCAATGATAGGTGGTCAAAAAAGTACTAGAATGGACCCGTCCTGAAAGAAGAAAAATAGGGAGGCCACGAAAGGCTTGAATAGAAGGCGTAAGGAATGCAATGGGACAGATAAATGTAACACGTTTTAAACCAACGATTCATATTCTCCCTCTTTTTCTTAGTCTGTTTGACATTTATCTATCATTCTATCACTCTCTGTCTACTCTCCCCCTTTCATCCTATCCTTTCTTCCGTCCTCTCTTCTTCCTATCCCCTTTATTTATCACGATACGTAGAACTATTCATAAGCTGACATTGTAATTTATGAATTGGATCGCAATAATCAACAGGACATATGACAAACGGATATTCCAGGAATTGGCTGCATATTATACCGTACGGAACGAATGCATACGATATCCAGGAATTTATTTTACAAAAGGTACACAGATGTTTGCGTTGGCATGCTTGACGTTTGTAATGAAAACGCACAAAGGTAAAACTTATTTAATAGAGATAAACGTTCATCTGTTCGTTGTGAAAACAAAGTCTGTAAATGTTTTGTTGATAAACGTCATTGATAGAACGATCTAACCCGCACTGTAGTGGAACGACACACGTTTAATTAACCTATGGTAAATTCTTGTTTTTAATGAAAACTTCAAACATGGTTTCTTAGTATTATGTTAATTCCAATATATTTTCTAGCGTTTTGTATTCATTGGAAGTTAAAATAGGGCCCACTATAGGAATGCGAATTAATCAGTATTACGTCAAGGGAAAGAATAATATACAGAGTGTCCCATGAGGAACGAGACATACTTCAGGAATGCATTGTACAGACCGAAATATAGAAGAAGGTTTATATTAATGTAGGCCCAAAAACGCTTCGTTTTCGATTTATGACTTGGGAAAATTTTACCTTGATTCCTGTTCCAAGACTACAATTAAGCGGTACTAAAATTCTAGGAACTTAAACTAAAAGGTAAATTTGGTGCTTTCACATGGTTTTTGACCTGACAAATTGAGAAAGAGGGTTCGAGACCTGTGTCGTGAGTAGTTTTGTAGAAACATTTCGTAAATCTCAAAACAGTGGTATCAAGAAACACACCTTTTTAGGTTTGACGTGAATTTATTTGTTCAAATTGCCAATAAGTAAATGTCAATTTGTAATACAGTTTATAAAGAATTTAATTTTGAAAAGTTTGATATGAACAAAGTCAACTAAAAAACAAATTTATGTTATAAAAATGAAATTGTATTGAAGAAGAAATGCACACACACACACACACACACACACACACACACACACACACACACACACACACACACACACACACACACACACACACACACACACACACACACACACACACACACACACACACACACACACACACACACACACACACACACACACACACACACATTTCTTCCTATCACGATATGCACACATACGTTGACATTGTTATTTATAAACTTTATTGTAATTTATTATTAACAGGAAATCAAGTTGGGACAAACATTTCACCATGAGGTTTTTACAAAGATCAGGAAACCAACAGGCAAAACTTTCAAATAGTTGGATTGCAGAGGCCCAGTAAACGGAAGGACTTCCGAAGGCAATGGCTGTGAAATAGCAGCGTCAAATATAGCTTTATCAAAAAATAAATTCCACTAATCTCAGGAACAATTTAAATAACAGATTCTGTAAAACGTTGACTTTTCAGCGGTATAAGGTGGTGACAGAAAGTTAGCTTCGTATGATACTCGATCATGATTCCGTGCTGCGGGCTCAGCTCGAGGTAGAGTTCAATCCAACCCCGTCTACCTACTGTTGGGGCAAAACTACAGCCTGACCGAGGGTCTTAGTAAGAACGCAACATCTACATGTAAACACACAAAACGACCATCGTATAACTCGTCGTTAAATGCAGACTGGGCTATCTCTCATAATGGTTGTGTGGTGTGAGTTGTTCAACGGCTAGACAGCGCAACAGGCCATGAGCCTAATACTACTTAAGGGAAGATTATGGCGACAACGACAACAACGACGACGATGATGATGATGATGATGATGTAATGGGTAAGTGTTATGTACCTAATCTGCAATAAATTGGAATGGTCTGCCTTCAAAACAAATAAAACAATTACCGGTATATGTCATAATTTATAAACTCTTTTATCTCGGACACACCCAACTGTTGACCCAATGAACAAAACTGTCAAACGTTCTCTCAACTTTAATTATATACAGTCTCCAGATTGCATTAAGATTTACTTTTACATTAAGATTTAGGTTAAGGTCTCCAAAAATAACAGAAAATCGCTCAGGCGTATACAGGATGCAATGTGACGACTGTGATAAGTTTTACATCGGTCAAACGGGGAGGATATTTACTGACAGATTTAAAGAACATATACGGAAAAAGGATATCAGATCGGCCAAATCTAATTTTGCATTGCATTTGATAAATGAAAACCATAATTACACGTTAGCAACAAAGGTCGTTTTATGAATTTGAAAGGTCGCTAGAGGAATTTTAAATTTACAGAGCATCCAAAATTCATAAAGAATGCTTGCTTAACGACCACCTTTCATTTAAATCAAATACGCTGTATGACACCATATTGAAGATAAACGGCGAACTTTGTAATCAGTCCAGTTGAAATTTGACAGTCGAGCAGTGCGCACTGTTTTCAATACTTGTCAATACTTGTATAACGGTTTTAATTATGTTATTTGTAACAGCTGTGGTTGTGTTGTTTATTTGTGTGTGTGTGTGTGTGTGTGTGTGATATTTTCGCCGATGATTCCTATATAATAGGAGGATATAAAAATTCTTCACCTGAAGATGGGAATTTATTCCCGAAACATATAGTGTACAAAATAACTACAAGATCGCAAGACGGATTACAATAAAGGTATATTATAAATTTTAAATTAGTTCTCACAACGTTTGAAGCCAAGATCTTAAAAGCTTAAGCTAAGCATTTAAGAGGATTGCTTACTGAACAATGTGAATTGGAAGACTACTGCGTCGGGACTTCAGTTTTAATTCTAAAACAGGACATCGATGTTGGGACGATCGACTTCAAGCAAGATAAAATTAGCTCTTTACTGAATAGTTTGCTCGGTATTACGACGAATTTATCGTTGCTACTGTAGATTTGTTATTCTGGACCGCTTCCAGCCGGCCATGTACTATGTTCCATTATGTGGAACTCTATAGTAGATTTGATATTTCAATTGGTCCCGCCAAGTCGACAAATTTAAATACTTAATTATGTAAAACAAGGAGTATATTATCAGAAACGTTTAACCAAAATCTGTATACCAGTGGTAAATCTAGTCAATAAACTGACTGTTGAAAATACGACCAATTTGCAGGCTCTGACGTGTTGACTGGTGAGAAATAAAATGTTATAGAAATTGAAAACTAGTGCATATTTTAAACTACTGTACTTTCAATAGATTAAGTAGTGCTACTTTATGTGTTTTAAATAGTGGTTGATTAAAACTAATCAAGGCGTAAGACAGGATGTTCTTTGTCAGCAACACTATTTAATGTCTATATAGATGACGTTGTAAGAGAATGGAAGAAAGCTGCATCACCAGTGATACAGATTGGTCAGCGAGAATTTTTAAGTACATTGCTCTTTGCTGAACATATAATCCAGGAAAATAAAGACAAATTGTCGTTGGCTGTCACAGATTAAATAAAATGTGTAAAACAACTTAAAAATATTAATGCAAAAATCCAGGATTCATAGGAAAAGATCCGGTACGAACCAAAATCATAATTGGGATTCAAAACGCTTCAAAAGGTAGCAGATTTCAATTGTTTGGTGTGTGATATGATATATGAGGAGGACAAAGATATTTTAAATGAGCCTAAGCAGTACCGAAGCCTATGTGGCATTATACGACGAACTCTGAAAGGAAAAAGTATGAGGGATAGTCAAATGAAATTTTGAAAAGTAATGTCTGTCCACCCTTTGTTGTTTGGTTCATAATCATCGGCTCTTAGGAACTGAGACTTTAGATGTATGGAGTCCTCAGAAATTAGATTTATTCGATCAGTCAAAGGCTGTACAAGTCACGAGCGTATAAGAAGTAATGATATAAGACAAGAATTAGGTGTGCAAAAGATAACATCATGGTATAAAGAAAGACGCAGGGACCATGTTATTGAATAGCATGGTAATTTAAAGTAGTGCTTTTAATCAATTTATCATGGTCATTGAACATATAAAGTAGCGCTACTTAAACTATGTACAGTAGTTTAAAACATGCATTAGTTTTTAATTTCTATAACATTTTATTTCTCTCCAGTTTACTTGCCAGAGACTGGAATTTGCTTGTATTTTGAACAGTCGGTTTACTGACTAGGTTTACCATTAGTAAATACAGATTTTGGTTATCAACTCAGTCTCTGGATAAAATACCAAGGCGGGCTATGAGCTATAAGCCTGTGGGAAAGTGGAGTGCTGGAAGACCGAGGATGAGACGGAGAACTTGGAATAAGCAGATGTGCCTAAGCCTGTCAAGCAGGCAAGAAGTTTCAAGTACAGTTTTATATATCAACCTCTCACCATGAAAAAATAAAAACAAATAGTGTAAACAAGAGAACACATCCAATGAACTGTCAAATCGTTTTGTTTTTAGAAACTCCTTAAACTTATTATTAAAATATTTACATTATTAAAATGATTATTTAATAATGCTTATTATTAAAATGCAATATTATTTAAAGCAAATCTGTTACAAGTGTTTAAAATCTGTTGCTAACAAGAACCTATAATACAAGTCAACAGCACAACCACTCCTACTAGTACTGACGAGAATTAGAATAATTATTTGTTCCTAGCTATTACATCTGATCACTGTCTACATGTAGGTCAGTGTCAGAGGTTCTTTGCTGCGGCTGTTATATGTCTACTATTTTTCTGGATTCCTGGAACATTAGATACATTTCTCTCACGTTACACTTGCTTTACAGAGGATGAGAAGGACCTTGTATTTTCTTCCAATTGGAGGTTAAGCAAGTAATCATGGATGATCTAATAACTAAATTACGTAGTTCGTACCGCTCGTACAATAAACGCGTGTAGCTACCCGCAGCAGCGTAACTACGAGGGGATTAATTCCTCTCGCCCCAGAGCTTCAAAATTTCAGCGAAATTCGATAATCACTTAAAGTAGGCCTATTTCTAGTCCAGTTGCGTGTGTTAAAATAAAGATTATAAATAATTGTAGAAACAAAATTACTTACACTGTTTGTAAATTAGTAAAATTAATTTAGTGGTTTTTAAATAATAACAATCACTCAACATTTGATACACAACGTACAAATTTGCAACATACTTCACGTCGGTTTACTCGAAAACTTTGAGACGCATAGAATTTATAAAATGTATTTATAAAATTATGTGCGAAGAATTTAGCGAGAATAAAAAAAAATTATAGAACATACGTGAATACAATGCTGTTTGTGGATGATCAAGTGAATGCGAGCTCCGGAGATCGATTTCCAGTTACAATAAGTTTTTCGAATTACTACATGAAAATCTCTGTGCAGAAGATAAAAACTATGGCATTTAAGGGTAAATACCCCTTGCGGACTAAGATATTGTAGTCGACAATAACAGTATAGAGCAGGCGTCACCTTTGTGATATTTTGGTTGTGACATCACTTATGATGTGGATTATGATGTTGATCGTAAGTTGGCTGAGTTTCAGTAAAGTAAAGAGACTCGACTATAATTTTATAAGGTAGTGGCTGTGCCAGTGTTGTATGGTTCTGAAACTTGGGTTCCGGTGAAGAAACATCTCAGTATAATACAGGAATCAGAGATGAGATCCTTTTGATCTGTTAAAGGCTGCACACGAAGGTATATATAGACTCTACAATGAAGCCGTTCCCAGAAAGTTAAACATTTGTAATATCTAACATCGTATTGCAGAAAACAAAGAGAGAGATGGATTGCTTATTTGAGTAGGATGCTAGATGGCAGGTTGTCTAAGGGAGTTTGGCGATGCAAGCCAATTGAACAAAGAAGTATAGGAAAACCTAGGAAGGGCTGGTGAAGTGGATGCGTTCTTTTGGGACCGGAACAGGTGATCCGCCTAGTTCCTGATAGAAGAGGAAGAAGAAGAAGAATTTCGGATTTCTCCTGAGGTAAATGGGGAGTCCAACATTCGAGCCCCCCCTTCCCAGGAGCAGTTCCTAGTTACCCAGGGGCTTTCCATACTTTAGGAAACAGTGAGTGTGACGTCAATCTTTATGTAATGGTTAGTTATTTACTTACTTGTTTCTTATGGCTGCAGCCACTTATTCTTGTACTATGGAGCCGTCTTCATTTCTATATAATAACCATATTACATCTCACTGATTACATTCCCCAAGTACGACCAACCAAGTCAATGTCGCAATCTCCCATCAATCTCGCGCTCAATAATGTTTTCCAGAAAGCTACACCCCCCAACAGCCATCGTAATGCCTAAACGTTTAACAAAGTACTTTTCTCCTTAGACAAACTAACCTTTTACAATCCGCCTTGTGACTTATTTTTTTATATTGATCACGCGTTTCAAAGCATGTGCTTCATCATCATACCTCAAAATATCCCTCGTAGGAGGTCGTCATCGGTTAAAATGCAATATCATTTGCACTGTATACGCGTCCGTAGGTGTGCTTAGTATTCACATTTGGTCGACCGCCTAAACATGCATGCTAAACTTTTCTCCTTAATTCCACTCAAAACTTCCTCGTTACGTCTCCTCTTCACACAACTCGTCTTGGGGAGTCTCATCCAAAACTACTTTTCTCCAACTTAAAACTTAGATATACACATCAACGTACGTAGTATAGGATAGACAAGTAAATGTTAATTTGATAATAATTGTGATTAATATATAAAAATAATGTATGGCTACATAATATGAGTTAGAATAGTATGTTTAAAGATCTCTTTAGTTATGCATAAGATACATGAGCAGGAGTACCAAGAAGGTTTAGGAAAAACAGAACACGAAAGAGAGACAAGATTTTGCACAAAGACATTTATTACAATGTCCATTGATGAATACTTGAAGGACTACTTGGGATGTACTTCTGTCTGCATTACACTGAGACAGACAGAGTTTAGCCAGGCACGCCCAAGCCACCGTCCACGTATACGTTGGTCGACGTCATGTACGAGGCCTTCTCCGACGCCAGGAAAGCAATGACCTCAGAGACCTCTGAAATGTAATCACAACTGGATTTTAACAGTGGTCACTTAACGATTAACATTCTAAAATAGTTTCTTCACACGTCCAGATTTAGTATATGGGTAAATATATGATACGAATTTTTGTAAGTATGGGTAAGAATTTGGGTAGGAATTTATTTTAATGAGAACTAACAGAATACTGTAGACAAAAAAGAGTCTACACAGTCAAAGTACTATCCGAGCACTGGATGTCTGAACGTCATTGTCTGTATCAGGAACACCGAATATTTGGACAGCTAATCTGCAAACGCGCACTTGAAGTGAATCAGTTATGTAAACATAGTCTAATTAATGTTTCGAGAAACCCCGCGTATCCACTGACCCGTACACACTTTCGAGGAGAAGAAAAACTATGTTAGGGAACACTTGTTAAAAGTATATTGTTTTGTTATTATTAAAACTCGTGCATATATTTAAGGTTTTACAAATATTGCTGCTGCCTTTACCACATTTTAGTCAACAAATTCGTAGACCGTAATATTTAAATCCGTTTTCAGATTGCGTAGAAATTACGTAAAAATTATTCTAATTTGTTAATTAAAAAATAAATGAAAATAAGACATTTGTTATTTTTCTATCTATAATCAACAGTATTTCTGTAATGGGAAACAAACATTTATTTACAGCGCTGCAAGTGTACAGTAAATTAATATCACAAATGGTTTAGTGGCATAAAAGAGAAGATAATTTAAACGACTTCTGTCGTATGATGAGGAAATGTTAGTCTTTTAATATCTGCATCACAGTCTTTAAGGATTATATTGTACATCGTGTTCCATATCTGTAGTTCGGACGTCACAATTACTGGTTACTTCATTTCGTTTTTCGTCGTCCTATTAACTATATTACTCATCGTTTTGTAGCTCCAGATAATACTGAGAATCCTATCACAACTCATCCCATCCACGTACTCCCTGCATACCACAGTGTTTCTTTATGTTATAGGCTATTTATAACACTAATCACCCGTCTATGTTTCAAAATTACTTAATGCCACCAATCAGGACAGCACGATACGAATACTAATAATAAAATGACAGATAAAAATAAAGTACTATGGAATAATTACAGGTAGAACACAATTATGGATGGATGTTGGACATATCAGAATAGTCAATTTTATACAGATAGTATAAATTATGCCTCGTCACCAAAATAATGAAGCAGACTTACAACGCTTTGTGTACAGACTACATAAACTGGACGACAATACTACAACCTAAAGATATCTACCAACAAAACAAAAGTTTTGGCTCATTACGGAAAATTTCCAGTACGCTCAATGATTGTTATTGATGATAAAGTATTTGGAACAAACCTCAAATTTGAACTATTTAGGTTGTGACATAAGTTTTGACGTTGACAAAGATATACAAAATAAGGTCAATAGATTTCAGCACATATGTGGAACTATAAATGGAACACTGAAAAATAAAACGAGACGTGAGCAAAATTTAAATTCTACAAAACAATGGCTGTT
Organism: Magicicada septendecula; assembly: GCA_034769895.1. Lineage (NCBI taxonomy): Eukaryota > Metazoa > Arthropoda > Insecta > Hemiptera > Cicadidae > Magicicada > Magicicada septendecula. The sequence continues at coordinate 1,266,630,808 of CM068367.1, read as the reverse complement.
CCAGTGCTATTATATAGCAATGCGTCCTGGATACAACATACAATCAGCAGAGTTGAGATTTTTAAGAAGGGTTAAAGGGTGCACAAGAATCATATACGAAATAAAGATATAGGCCTACTGGAAGAATTATATATATGTATATATATTGTAGAAGGACTAGATCCTCTGTATTATATTTATTATAGGGTCTGGTTGTTTGTTTTATTATTATTGTTGAAAGCTCGTTTTTTATTATTAAGTTTTGTATTAGTGATTTATTCCACCCAATTCAATCTATTATTGAATCCGGTTGTGAATAAATCGGTCCACTTACTCTTTTTATCGTCGTTTAATTATTTCAGTTTATGTGGTTTAAAATGTTTTTTATTCACTTTCTTGAGTTCGATTCTCTGGAAGTTCCGTTGACTCTTCTATTATCAGCTGTGGTGAGTGGATCAGTAATTTCCTGTCTATACACTAACATAAACATAATATAGACACAATATTTACTATCAGTTAGAATGTGTAGCAATATATTGGATAGTATGGTTGGTAAAAATCATTCCATTTGAATGTCCGCTTTTGACGTCTTGTACCAACCGTCTCTGGTTACTCACTAAGCTGTATTTCTATTGTTTACAATGAAAGTCAACACTTTTAAAGGTCCATAACACAATGGTTGTTTATTCAACTCAAGAAAAAATTAATATTTGATACAGTGAAATGGTTTATCTTCCTTTTGTAAAACAATTAAAATAGAACATGGACTCTAAAACATTTAAAATCTCAGGATGGTATGACTGCATTTGGCTAGTCGAATATTTTTCATTAGTAAACAAATAGATTATAATGCTTTATAAAAATTGTAGTAGTAGGTTCTTTGAGTCTGCAAAATACACGTACATAAATAAAATGTACTACTATAATAATAAGTAGACAAAACATAAAATCATTGATTGTTAATTTAATATAATATAAAATATGAACAACTGTTCATTGTTAGTCATTGAGGTTAATAACGGTTCTTTTAACCTGGTTTATTTAAATTTGGTTAATTATTTTTCATTGATGCATTATTGATTCATGATGTGATAATAATTATTTAAATTCAGTGTCATGGTTCTGAATAATCTCCTAGATTGGATGTACATAACACAGGTAAATTAAATTCATTTGATATAATCAGGGTACAATCTTGTGTGACTCTAAGTTCACTTATTATAATTAAATATAAAACATTCTTAAATTCTTAATGGTCAGGGTTCAGTTTCCCTTCATTGATCATTCAATGTCCTTTCCTTATGCTAATACAATTGAATTATACAAAGAATTAAAATTGTCGTTATTAAAATCGTTCAATGTTATCATTGTCTATCTGACTTTTCTAAGTTCCCTTCCTTTTGGAATTCGGGCAATGTATCGATTAATTCAAATTAATTCGATTCGCTACTAGCGTTCTTTAACTTATTAATTATTTGACAAGTATAGTATAATGGTTATTTGCATTGGTACTTGCGTAACTGGTCGATCGAAGAATTAACACTTTTTTATAACCTTTGTAATTAAATAATATTTTTTAATTAATTAATTAATTTTAATAAATGCACTGCACTCACTCCTATACGCATATATTCCGTAATAGTTCACTTGAAAATATACTGGACTGTCTTCTTATGTTGATCTAACCTCCATTCAAAGTTTTGAGGTTAGTAGGTGTGTTTACAGCTGTTCGCTGTCAAAATCACGTTTTTCTGGACGATCGACGAGCGTGGAGTCGCTCTCGTTGCTTGTAGATACTGTCTGTAGTTCCTCGGTCGGGATTCTTCACTTCGTATTTTTTATAGGCTCTGATTTGTTAATAGTTTTTAATTCGTTTACACTCGGTGGGCTTCGTTAAAACAGACGCTTAAAATCGCGTCAGTAGGCTGGTGTCAAGATTATGAATTTTCGGTTCACCGACCCACGCGCAAGGGCTCGGCATTTCTCAATTATTTTTATAAGTCAAATATCTTATTTATAATTGCACTGGCGTTATTTTTATTATCCTCATCGTTTCTATTTTTTGATGACGAGTATTTTGCATACCCTCATCGTACAGTTCAGATTTGGGGTTGCTGAAATCGCACTTGGTATAAACTCATAATGTCCATTAAGCTATTAAATACTTAAATACATTGTTTTTATCCCATATTTTGATGGTGATAACATATCCTTATCGTACTATTCACTTTTCCTTTAGAATTATATATTAAAGTATATTAATTGTGTAATGTGTAATGGTTATACATTTTGTTTATTTACAATATTATACTAATATTAACTTTTAATTACATTCTATTATGACTTATGCATACTGAATTGGTCGTTGTCACTACTGACAGTGTCCTTTTTCTCATATCATGGTTTTATTATCTTAACTACAGCTTGTTAAGTATGTTTACTATACTTCGTGGAGTTACATTGTTACATGACTTGTACACTTTTCATATTATTCTTATTATTGTGTGACTGACTCTTATTATTGTTTTGATATCACTTTTATTATTGTGTAGTAGTTCATTCTGCATTTATACTGATTATTATCTTGGTTTAAAGTTATCAAGATCAGTTGCATCTAGTTGTTAACATAGTTTTATTATTATGATTATTATTACTGGTATTTAGGTAGTTATACTTCTTGAATTTACTCAATTGAATAGTATTCTGCCTCCCTCAATGTTGTCAGTTGAGTTCCTACTCTTTTATAATAAGTTTACAAAATAATTTTGTTGCATCAGGCATCTGTGCTATAGCAAGCATATAGTCACATTGAATTACATTAATACAGCTTTTATATTTACTTATTATATTATCTATTGTATACAAAACGTTCCTTATATCATCTAGTTACTTCACATTATAATACATTTTAGTTTGACATTGCTTTGGTTTTGTTTGTCTATAGTTTTAGTGAAAACTGGTTGCCCAGATTAGGTTATGTTACATACTAGGTATACAGCACTGGATTGCTGTTAGTTTGCGTTGTTTCTTATTGCAGTGATGGACAACCGACAACTAGCGCTGAAACAGACCACACGTGGTAAACAAATGAACTTGCTACCGGATGTTGCTATTTCTGTGTTACCCTAATAAATTAGTCTAGTCTAAGTTACGGTGGAATTCGTGTGCACGTGTGCATCAATTTGGAGGTGTTTCTACGGATTTAAATTATATTGTTAATTTTATACAGGTATCTCTTTTACATAATTTTTCAGGAATTTTGTGAGTATTATTATTATATGTGTTTGTTTAGAAATAAAATAGAAATACTAAATGGGTATCGGCTTTGGAACCACGTGTTCGTGTAGGTTAATGTTTTTTGTTTATTTAATTTACAATGGTTTTGAGTAAACTGTAAGTCTTTTATGTTAAACCTCCCCATTTTGTTTAAAGTAAAAGTTTCATGAATTTTAGGATGTAATTGTGCTGTCGTGATTGAAACCACGCGTTTTTGTTAAGGTTAAAATTCATTGTTCTAGATTAATCCTGTGACATTTCCAACAGTTTTCAGGTACTGTGTAAAGTTTAGAAGTATTTTATGTTTAAAAAAGATCAAAACGTAATGTAAAACAAAAGCTTCATGAAGTTTGGGGCGTGATCGGGTTTGAAACCACGTGTTCATTTAAGTTATTTATTCTTTGTTCTACGTTTGTGCCATTTACAATGATTTTGAGTGAACGGTAAAAGTTTTCTATGTTAAAAAAAACTCCAATTTAGTATAAAAGTTTCATGAATTTTGGGATGTATTTCATTTGTGCTATCGGGTTTGAAACCACTTGTTTTTGTTACGGTTAATTATTCATTGTTCTAGATTAATTCTGTGACATTTCCAAAATTTTCAAGGACTGAGTAAAGTGTAGAAGTATGTTATGTTTAAAAGATTAAAAATTAATTTTTAAATAAAAGCTTCATGCATTTTGGGGCTTGATATGCTTTGAAACCACGTGTTTGTTTAGGTTAATTATTCTTTGTTCTAGGTTTGTGCCATTTACAGTTATTTTGAATAAACTGAAATTATTTTATGTTTAAAATACTAAAATTTAGTTTAAAAAGTTTCATGAGTATTAAGGAGATGAAACGAATACCCATTTTTTTCACATGGAGCCACAATTCCTTTTGGTGTTTGTGAGTTTTCTTGACTTCTCAGATATTATGTAATGCAGGTCAAAACAAAGTGCGGTAATTGGGTAATTATCGACTTTCTGGGCCGCGCTGGTATTGGCGTGACATATTTTTTTTTCTATTCTTCTATGTTATATAGACACGAGAAAAATAATCTTAAACAGCGGTCAAACCTATTTACGGAGAAAAAAAATAAAATAATTACTCCCATAAGAACATGTAAAGTGAATGGCCGCCATGTTAACTGAGCGACGGCGCACAAATGCACAGTAAATGTTTGAAAAATGGTTCGCCTTAATTTTTGCAAGAATTATATGAAACAATGAACTATATGCGTGGCCCTTCGGGCCGCCCCTCCGAACCTAACCGGCAGGTATCGGCTCAACTCGCTTTTCATCCAACTCGCTTGTAAATGTTTGAAAAATGGCCGTCCTGTACTGCTGTTGCATGCGTTCTTATGTGAGTAATTATTTAATTTTTTTCCTCCGTAAATAGGTTCGACCACCGTTTAAGATTATTTTTCTCGTGTTTATATAGTATAGAAGAATAGAAAAAAAATATGTCACGCCAATACCAGCTCGGCCCAGAAAGTCGATAATTACCCAAAGTGCTGTTGAATAATAACAGTAATTTAAAATCGAGTATTCTGAAGCCTAAGAAAGAGGAATATAAAACAAAAGCAAGGTTAAATTTCCATTGGCAGATGTAAATATGTGTTTGTTTTAATAAAGTATTCTTCATTTGCAGTCACAATGGTGCGTCCAGGCCTCCTCATGTTTGGTGACTCCCAGGTAAAATATGCACATATGACTACTCAGTACCAGAATGATTTTGAAGTCACAGTGTTTTCAGTGTCAGGAATGCGTGTTGAAGAAGTGTCTGCTTCAATGGTTGAAGCAACCAAGTTCTTTTATCACGTAGTAATCCATTTGGGCACAAATAATTTGATTTGTGGTAAGTTACATAGAATTTTGTAAATAAAATATTTCAGTTATTAGTGCTCTACTTTATACGATTATGGTTGATCAAAAAGATTTGTAAGATTGCTTTGGTGTTATGCACATTATTTTCCAATATTTTATCGATAGGTACTATACCCGTTTATTTTTATAATTCTTAAAAGCTTTTTAACAGGTCAGCATCCAGATCAAATAATCCAACATTATGAATCTCTTATCCAAGAAATTCTAAAAGGCAACCAGCATGTGCAACTCCATTTGTCAAGGGTATTGTTTCGCAGTAAAAATAGGTATAGGCCATATTCAGATGCTGAAATGAACAGAATAAAGATAATAAATGAAAAGACAGAGAAGCTGAATCTGCTGATACAAGGCTTGGCTACCAGGTAAAACTTTATACGTGTAAAATGAATTGTTCATGATATCTGGGCTGTTTGGCCGTGGTCCATGGTTTATAACAAAACCAAACGTTTCGGCAGCTCCACTGGCTGCCATCATCAGTGGTATAAAAATCCTGCACGTCGGGTGTTTACGTACAGGCCCACAGTACTGTGGTATAGGCCCTGTGTGGTAAACACAGTACTGTGGGCCTGTACGTAAACACCCGACGTGCAGGATACTTTTTTGTGACTGCCACAGTGATTCCACTTTTTTGTGTTCGTAGATATGGAGGACTATTCATAGACAACTGGAAGTCTTTTATGTTACATTCAAGAGATCCGTTTATGGAGTTGCTGTCCAGGGATGGCTTACACATTACACAGCGAGGGATTCAATGTTTAACGGGTAATGTTTTTCATGTCTGTACAAGAAATAGGTCTAAAATTTTATCAAATTTCTACAGAGACCAGACATGCACTACAGACACACATAACAGAACATCATTTCCATATCCAGTTGGGAAACACGCACAGACATCCACATCAGATACCAGAGACACAAGGACATCATATGCACAAGCTGTTAGGTCACATACACACTCCACACAGCCAGGGACATCAAATAGGGCACATGCACACATTTCCACATCATATATACACAGCACACAGCCAGGGACATCAAATAGGGCACACGCATACCCTTCCACATTACGTATACACAGCACACAGCCTGGGACATCAAATAGGTCACACGCATACCCTTCCACATCACATATACACAGCACACAGCCAGGGACATCAAATATGGCACACGCATACCCTTCTACATCACGTATACACGCCACACAGCCAGGGACATCAAATAGGGCACACGCATACCCTTCCACATTATGTATACACAGCACACAGCCAGGGACATCAAATATGGCACACGCATACCCTTCTACATCACATATACACAGCACACAGCCAGGGACATCAAATAGGGCACACGCATACCCTTCCACATCACATATACACGCCACACAGCCAGGAACATCAAATAGGGGACACGCATACCCTTCCACATTACGTATACACAGCACACAGCCAGGAACATCAAATAGGGCACACGCATACCCTTCCACATTACGTATACACAGCACACAGCCAGGGACATCAAATAGGGCACACACATACCCTTCCACATCACGTATACACGCCACACAGCCAGGGACATCAAATAGGGCACACGCATACCCTTCCACATCACGTATACACGCCACACAACCAGGGACATCAAATAGGGCACATGCATACCCTTCCACATCACGTATACACAGCACACAGCCAGGGACTTCAAATAGGGCACACGCACACGGTTCCACATCACGTATACACACCACACAGCCAGGGACATCAAATAGGGCACACGCTTACCCTTCCACATCACATACCAGAGTCACAGGGGCATCAAATAGAGCAGATATACATACGTACACATCACACAGTATGATTACAAGGCCATCATTCACAAAAGCAGTAACATCACCTTCAGTTTCACACACATCACAGATACGTAAATCTTTTTCATATGTAACACCATCACACAATCTAAACCATAAATCACACCTCACATATTTGTTTACAAATGGTGAGTCTGCTGAGGAAAGTTTATCTACGTTAAACAGTTCCCTTGAATATGGTGATTCTCGTAAAGTAGATAATTTAATATCGTCATGTGCAAAACAAACAGCTGTCTCGTGTCTTAAAATAACATACCCAAGGGTATGTTCTGATTGCAATGTTCAATACAGCAATAGATTCAGCTTCTCGAAACATAAAAAACATTGTGATTCGTCTGGTTTATCCCTATCGTGTTCCCATTCAGATTGTACATTGAAATTTAGAACATATTTCCATCTCATAGAACATTTGAAGAAAGAGCATGGCCAAATTATTCCAAAGCAGGAATTTGTTTTTAAGGATGTGACAGCATTTCTCACATGGAAGGAAGCTGTTTGTAAAGACAACCACATTGCAGTGGTCAAAAAAACTGGTTCAGCCCATGCAGTGAGTGGCTTTAAATTTTCCTATTATATTTGCAAATTTAATAATTTTTGTAGACCCGAAACAAAAATAAATAAAACTAATAGAAAAAGGACATTTGGTAGTATGCCGAATACAAACTGTCTGGCCAGAATGTACGTCAAAGAAGTGATACTGGAATCCATGTGACATACATTAATGCTCATAACCATGAGCTTAATTTTAAATTTGTGAAATTCTATCGATGGGATAACACCACAAAGTCTTCTGTAAATCACTTTTTAGAGCAAGGTGTGCCAACACATTGTTAATATACAAATTGTATACTTATTACGTGAATCTTACAATAATTATGGGACTTACCATAATTATGGGACTTACCATAATTATTAGAGCACATGTCATCATCACTATCTTTGTTTCTTGTTGGGTCCAGAGTTCGTATTAAGCGTAAATAGAGACAGTTTGGTGATTGAAATGAAGTTATCAACATCAATATGGTAGTAAATCAACTTATTTTTTATTATTTCGAATTTGCAAAATTAAATCGTCATACATTACAATGGCTGCCTTATCGTGACCAAGACAAAATGGCGGTCATATTCTTACTATTATATTCATTAGTCATGACTTTAAATACTTCATTATATTGTTTGATTAACTAGATAATTTTATTACTTTGCAGCTATTAACATACTTGAGTGTTTCCATTTGATTTATACTGCTATAATCTTTAACACAAACCAACGCCTCAGTTTTGTTACCGGCATTGCTTGATACACTCTTCCTCTCTCTCACTCTCTCCCTCTCATCACAATATTATTCAAGATACATTTTTGTTTTAGATATTATTAATTTTGAGCTCAATTATTTAAAAGAAAATTTGATTGCAATTTTGACTTTCCTGCTACTTCGTGCTATCCACATTGAACGGTCATCATCGTCCGGCCAGGTGTGTGGCGTAGTTTCCGTATTTGCTGGGTGTTTCTGTCACTGACTTTACATTGTTAACTAAATGATAATTGTGAAGCACTAACTCTTACTAATTACATTTCTGTCACTGATTTTAACACATTTTATCTGGCTGACCTTTTGCCAGCAACATTGATAGCATCTTCACTCTATGATGGTATTCAACAGACTGAGAGTGGATGCTATGTACATTTTGCGTAAGTGTGTGCGCATTGACGTCATTGTCTGGTGTATCGAAATAGGAAACGCCCTGATTATGCGTCATTGTTGTTACGTCCTGTATGTTTTTTAATGACGTTTCGTATTGTTGGCCAATGACAATTATATAACGCTGTGTGTCGCCGGTCACGTAGGCTTGACCTTGGAATTGTCCCGCACCGATGTAACTGCGTTGTTTTCGTTAAGCACAGGGAAAATTGTCCTACCGATTTATATGTGTGCAAAATACAATAAAATAATTCCTTTTGTACCATAAATATGAAAACAGGCTTTTGTCCTGTTACAACATGTTATTCAGGAACATTTACAGCCTTCCATTGGTGACGATAATAACACATCTGCAGTAAAAGAACATTATATAACAACATCTCAGATAATTAAAATGAGGTATCAACTGGAGATGAAAAAACGACTTAATAAAAATGATGCAGACTCTGTAAATATCTTAATTAACTTATTAAAAAATGAAAGTTACAACCCAGTTTTAGCATATAAACCTCAAGGAATGGATACCATAATTGGGCCCTCCAGTTTAAATAATTTACCACACAGTTCTGAACTTTTTGTTGTAGGCATTCAAACAAAGTATCAAGCAGCAGAAATGGTTGCTGGTTGCTGTAGAATACTGTGTATAGACGGAACTTATAATACAAACCAGTATAAATTTTACTTATTAAATTTACTTGTTCCTGATGAATATGGTGTTGGGTTCCCTGTTGCTTATTTTATAATAAATTATTTAGATGAAATGACTGGCGTGTGTCTTAAAAATTGTTGTTGACAAATTTCCAAATATGGAAGTAAACTGTGTCATGACGGATGGTGATGAAGCCATTGCCAGTGCGGTTGAAACTGCATTTGGGAAAAATGTGAGACATCATCTTTGTTTGTGGCATGTGAAACGGGACTGGTTGAAAAATCTTAAAACCAAAGTGAAATCCAAGTCTCTGACATCAGAAATTTTATATTCTTTATTAATTTTAACTCATGAAAAAAATATGAATAATTTTAATGAAATGTTAGAAGCCTTTTTTAATAAATACTCCGAGTCCGCTAGTCGCTTTTTAGATTATTTTAAAGAAATTTATGTGTGTACAAAAGAGAAGTGGGCAATGTGTTTCAGAAATTTTTCACATGGATATACCGACACAAACATGTTTTTAGAATCATTCAATAAAATTAAAACTCAATACCTCCAAAGAAATGTAAATAAGCGATTAGATGACTTGATTAACATCATTTTCAGAGTTAATAAAACTATACACTTAGCGTTAAAATATAAAAGATTGACCCAGATGCCCCCATTAGGATATACCAATGCAGTTAACAAAAGGCATAAAATAGGCATACAAATAACAGATTCTGATATAATTGAAACTGGAAATTGTAGTGTTTGGCAAGTCAGGAGTCAGTCGGACTCAACAGTCCTTTATAAAGTCCATTGTTTAGCTAGAAAATGTTATATGCCAGAATTATGTTTTATAAAATGTAATGAATATACATGTTTCAGCTTGTGTTCACACGTGTATTGTGACACCAGCGGTATGCGAACATCTGCTCTCCGGTACCAGCGGTGGACACAGCGAGCCAATCCGGCATCAGCAGCCGCCGAGACGTGACCAACTACATGTTCGGAGTAGCCAATCAGCAATCCCGGTTAGTTAATAAAACCCTGGCCGGCAGAAAATTTTGCGCACTCTTCATCGCCACGCTATCGGACGCACTTCATCTCCTCTCCTCTCTCGGACGACATCGGTGCGGAGTCAGCCGGAAGGAATGGCCGAAGAATAGAACCGGCGTTCTTGCGTCTTCGCCCTCCAGTTCCGCGCCAGCGATGGATTTCGCTGGGCCGGCAGCCGACTCTACAACCGGTGCCGAAAGAAGAGGAGGACTGCAGTACGCCACGAACAGCGGGCACAGCCGCCGAACATCTCAGCGCGGCACTACCAACATCAACGTTCTCGCCACTAAGTCTTTTTTAGGGCCACCAAAATAACTAGAGTGTACGATTGGCGCCAGTTGTCATGCAGCAAGCCTTTTGTCCGGTGACAGTATACATGCTCATGTGGTGACCACATCCAGTAATTCATTGTGCAAACATATACACAAGCTTCATTCTTATCTTGTCCATAAGCTAACTTTACCATCGTGTATAAGTTCTGATTGTACAGATTTAGCTACAGATGAAACGTTGGTAACTACAAATAGTAACTCAGTTAACCTAGATAATGCAACAGCAAATACAGACATATTAATTCAGTCCGTGTGTCAATTGGCAGATAAATTGAAAAACATTATATGTAATAAAAATTCTCAATCTTTACTGCCATATGTGCAAAACACTTTACAATTATTAGTTCAAAAATGTGAAATGTTGAACAACGATCAAAACTGTGTACATGGTAAACCTCCTTCAATGGCACATGATTTTGTTCCACCAAACATCAAAATTTCTCCTCAAAAGAGATTTTATCAAACTGCCAAAGAAAAGAAGCCTATAAAAACAGACACTAAAAATACAGACTTTGCTCGGTATAATTGTATAAAGGAGTCTTTGCTACTACGTGGAAAAAGTTTCACTGACCCTATTTCCAGTGAACAATATATACACCGTACCCTTTACAATGTTTGCGGATACAGCATCAGTGCTCTTCATTTGAAATCTTTGGATACATATATAAATAATAACGAACTGAATATGCTGACCTCAGCAGATCCACATTTTCATACTGGTTGGCTCTATGATAATGTAATAAATGTTTTTTTAAATAAGATATGTACCGGTAACAAATTTCCTATCTTTCCAGTAGATAGTGCAGTATCCCAAATGATTCTAACATTTCCATTAGATTATGCACTTGAGTCTGTGTGCCACATGGAGTTGCATGGGTATTCAAAATTAATTATACCCCTAAATCCAGACTGTAGCGGGTCAATTTTTGGGTGTTTTTATTTTTAACAGTTTGGAATAATTATATTTTTATTTATTTCATTTTTGGGCGGGTTTGTCTAAAAGTTGTGAAAATTATTGTGCAACCAGATTCATTCCATTATAACAGAACGCCTGGCAACGTTATTTCCAATGTTAAACAGTTTGAAACCAAGGCATAGACGCAGTTGTTGTTGTGTAATGCGGCTGAAGAATTTGCACCTCCACAAATTTCTAAGAACTATGCGAGAGTGTGGCATTGCGCACACCAAGCAGGGGCGCCTACCCAAGCGCTGGCAAAAACCAAGATGGCTAGAGAGTGGAATTATTCATCGTTCCTTTGGTTTCACTAAGGAAGTGCTGCTTAGGCCAAGCCCACTTAAATGACGTCAGCCAATGCCTAGAGAAGATCATATGCGACATTGACTCAAAAAACAACATGCATAGCATGGGCCGAAGCTTCGGCGACGACGCCCAAGGCAGTGAGTTCCCGTATTGAAAACTGTGGAGAGGGAACAGAGAACAAACTTCTGCCCAGTGCCTCTTACCAACAGACCGCATGCGGTCCATCTAAATTTTGTTAACAGTTTCTTTTAAGGTCGGCCGACCTCACAGTTAAAATATGAAACATTAATGAACAGTGCACAAGTGAAATAACAACAGTAATGAGTAAGCCTAAATGAATTAATAGTTTCGTTTCTTTTTCGGACACCTGAACGAGGACTTAGTACGGGCGCTATGACCGCGTGGTCGACGTGGGGGCATTATTATAGAAAAATGTGTTAAGGGGTTCTTTGTTTCTTTCAAGTATGAATGAATGTGGAATGGCAAAGCTGGGCTGTTTCCGTTTGTGTTTGTGTTGATTATTGTGTTTTGTGTAATATACAACAAGGTAAGCTGTAGTTAATAAGTGTGATTATGCTAGTGTTGCACAACTTTGAAAATATGTATCCAAATGAATCTTCATGAGTTTACAATCATTCAAGAGTAAATAATAATAAATATTAATTCTCTTCATAAATGAGTTGTGTCAGTGCTTTGCGTAACCCATAGACCATGTTTGTATCCAGCTACATGTGATCGAACCCTGTGACCTTGTTGAAGCTATCGTGCCGGTAAGTAAGAGTTAATTTGAAATTTGGTTGTAATAATAATAAATGTGATCGATTAGTACATCACAAGACAGTAATCATTGGGTCCTTTTAGTAGCTGATGCTCTTAAAAAACAGTTGTCATTTTATGACCCGGTGTCAGAATCTGTAAAACCCGTATATGAAAAATCAATCTGTAATTGGAGACAAGTGTTAGTTAAGATCTTGGGGGGGAACACTTGAGGATTGGCAAGTGAACTGTCCTAAACATGTTCGTCAGAATGATAGTTCAAGCTGCGGTGTGTTTGTTTGTTGGTATGCAGAAAAAATTTTATTGGGCCAGGCAACAGATGAGAATTTTAATTCAGATGAATATAGAAAGTATATATACAGTGTTATAACTGGTAAGAAAATGTGATGTAAAATAACTTTTTGTTGTCACAGAAGGTCCGCGATTTGTTGAAATTTTATCAGCTATCATGGAGTTCTGGACCTTCATACTTAAATAAATTCTTAGTCTTAAAAAATAATAATACTTTGTATATTGTAATCAAATTTATATCTCAAATTACATTGAGTACCAAACTCTTTTTTCATATGAAAATTTAAATCCATTTCATTATTCATCTCACTAAATATGAAAAATTTATGTACAAAGTCTTCAATGAGACTTAGCACTTTCAGTACCAACCTGATACAAAACTATTACTACCAGTAAACAGGCATTTTAAGGTTTTTTGAAAATTAACAGTTCTCTTGTACTATTGTATTCTTTTAGGCAACCAGTAAGAAAAATATGTACTATTAAGTAAATATGATAAACTGCTCAATTTTTTTCTACTTTCTCCAGTTGGGTACATACAAGAAAAATTTCACTTTGATACATTGACTGCATTATTGCAGTTATGTTTATTTCTGTTATACAAAGATACTCCCATATTTTTGTCACTTGTTGCAGGTATTAACACACACATCAGGTCTTGGAACGCAAGACAACTAATTAGAAAATTGTTGTGTAAATAGTGTATATATAAAATAATTAGAAAAATACTACACGTATTTTATTTAGAAAGTATTGTCTTTTAACTGATTTTTATTTTATGTGCATTTATTCATATTCTTATTTATATGCATTCATTGTTCTGCATGTTTTATAGTTTTTATACTTTGTGCAGTATAAGTTGTTTATAGTTTTAATAGTTTTTTGTATTACATTTCCGTATAATTTTGTGTACATTGTTAGATCTGTTTTTATTAGTTATTGTTACTTTTGTTTTATAGTATTATAATAAGTCTTAAATCTTAATCTTACCCTTCATCAATGTATCCTGTAGCTTCAGGTTGTTGGTGCCAAATTATGTTAAATTAATTATTTTCTAACAAAGTGAATTAAAAAATTTGAACTCTTTTATTCTGTCTTGTCTTAATTTCAATAAAGTTATTATTCTTTTCTCTTTAACATATATTGAGATTCACTAACATACAATGCCCTTCTCTTCAGTTAGTAGCTCCTTTAGGTTCGATAACATGAAAACTCTTTCTCAAGGTTAATAAAAAATTAATTAAAGTCTATGTACAGTTAAAGTCATACATATGAAATAAAATATAATAATTATAAATCTGTTTTAGTAAAGTGATATTGTATATGTGTTATGGGTTCTTTGGGTCATACAAAAGAAACAACCTTAATAGGAACAACTAATAAAATAAACAAAAATTACAATGAACAAATAAAATTAATAAACATATGTTTATGTGTTTTTGTTATTTCATTTCACTGTTCTTGTGCTTTGAATTGAATAATGTTTGATAAAAGGTATATTTTAACATGATGGAACAATCTCACCAAATTTGTATTTTAGTCTACAGATTATTTCTTGATATTTATCTTCTGGGTTTCAGTTTTCCGTGTATTATATTAAACCATTATGCTTCTCATTATTTTTTTAAGTTTTTCTTCATTAATTCATTGTGTAACATTAATTTTTTTGTATAAAATGTCCAGGTTCAAATTAATCTGCTAACCAACCCTTTCAACAATACCCTTTCTTTTAAAAAACTCCCGATTCAATTAGTAATGCTCTTGGCTATGACATGATTATGGGCATAATCTTGTTATGTTACAACATCCTGTGTAGTTTGACTTCCCTTGCTAACATTTTGTATTATACACAAAATTCCCACAGAGAATTTCTCGCCGCTTACCAAGGTGTACACATTAGTTCACACAACGTTGTCACATACGAAGTGATGAGAACAAAAAAAAGTAATGAGAATTTCTAAATTTCACGTCTATACATTTTCAGTTGACAACATTTTTTTCTCACGTCATACCACTCTCTCTGATGCACATGTCAGTTATTAGACCCTTGTTTGTGTTTAACAAGTGAACATTGACAACACATTTTAGCATGCTTGGTGAGCTGTTGTAATTGTACAAATAAGGAGGCCCCGATGCTATCACTTACCTTAATTCAGAAGATTCCTAAAAAAAACCTAGTCACCACCACATTTTTACAGGTGGAAGCCGAATCAATGTCCCCGTGAAACCAGTTTAAAAATCAAACTTTCCCTTATCAGAAAATTCCAAAGTCCGTTAGACGAACTCATTGAGCACAGGTTAGGTTAAGATGGGTCATGTTAAAATAACTTAACTCATATTCATCATTACTTACAAAAGTTTATTAATTGCTATTATTACTATAAAATATTTCACAAAAAATAATATGTTTTTGTTTAAAAGATATCATTTTTTATAAGGTAACCTAGTGGAACTGTTACCCTATGTGGTGCAATCACCATCAATATGTGATGAAAACTTAGAAAAAACTTTACCGTACTGTAATTAGATCATTTAATTATCAATGAAATATAACATAAAAATGAAATCAATACACTTTCTCTCTCTCTCATTGTTTTATTTCATATCTTCTGTTTTTATGTTCTTTTTTTTATATTTTATTTGGCCAAATTTTTCCCCACTTTTGTACTTATCTGTTTGTGTGTCTAATGAGGTTCCTTTGTTCCTGGTTTTATCCAGCTACATCAAGCAAGGCTTTGTTTTGTCTGATGAAATACTTCTCGACCTTGCGAACTGATTCTTGAACGCATATACATAATTACGCACAAATCTCTTCCCAGGCCAAGGTCACATATGCAGTTCACATCTCTCTAACCCGTGAAAATTCCATTGGAATGTACCATTACACTGTACATTTTAGATATGATGGAACAAAGAATTTGAATTAAATTCTGAGTTTAAAATAATTTCAAGTGCATGTTGGAAAGATAACAGGATTTTTCATAATGTCGATATACAAGACGTGTAGGGACCAGACAAAAAACGTGTCTTACAAGAGATATTGTAATAAGCTGGCGTGTTTTAATGGGATTGTACTGTATCTACAATGATATGTTTGCGATAGTAACACTCACTTGTTCTTTACCCTTAAGTCTTCTCATTTCTGTATTTGAATTCTTTCTTTAAAACCTATTTGACAAAGTCTCGTATCTCTGTAGTCCTCCATCCTATATATCTTTCGACCCCACTGTAACTCTGTTCATTCTCAGTTTTTTTCCAACAATTATTCATGCAACGTATCTATAATTCATGTATTATTAATGTAATTATTGTTTTGTTACTGTATATAATTTTTTTAATAAACAGTTATGTACATTGTAAGCATTTTAATAAGACTAACCTTATTAATCATAATGCATATTCATTCCTTATCTAAAATATTGTAAACATCAGATATTGTATTTTGGGAGAAACACTAGCTAGCCACAAGTAAGCAGTCCCGAGTGGTAAGAAGGTGACATTGTATCTTGCTGTCAATTGAAGAAACAGGTTTCATTCAAAAGGGGACTAACTATTTAACATAATCAAGTAACTTTATTAAATGGAAACCAAACTGTTTCTATATGGTGTGTGTGTGTGTGTGTGTGTGTCTTCTTACAGTTATATAATTAATTACATAACAATTAAGCTATGATGCTGGCACACAAAACGTTACGTAGCGTTATACAGAATAATATGTTGACAGGTCACTAGACAGACTTGTTGACGATGAGTACTCCTCTGGCATTATATCTGTATAACATCTTAACTTGTGTTATAACGTAGGGAACCCGCGTTAATTGGTTATGCCAATTATACAGGCTGCCTTTCGTTGTGACGAGCTGAAAATTAATCACAACAAATAAAACAATTCTTATATCAGGATATTGGGAAGGGGAGACTGTTGATTTATGCACTCAGTTTACTCGGTACTCAGATGACATCTGTTTATTACATTATGAGATAAGGTTCTCTATTTAAAGTTCTCAACATATATAGTTTACAGTATAATTATATATATATTACTCTTTCATAAGGGCCCTCAAAATATGATGTACATCTATTTAATTTATTCCACGGATCCGGGATTGATTATATATTAAGTTAATAATGGTCACCTTGCCATATACAATATTGAAAATTGAGCCATTTGAAGAATGGACTTTATTAATCTTTCAAAACAAGAAAACTTTTAGTTTAAACATTTACTCTTTTGCTATAACCAGTGTTATTAGATTACAGACTACATGTTACATATACTGTCTGTCTTTTAAAGTCTTAAAAGTGGTGAGTTAAATTGTCTTTTGTGGGTAATAATTTTAGTAACTCATAACCATGGAAGACAAGCCTCCATGTCACCTGGTTTTCAGTATTTGCTGCAGAATTGGTTCTTCGGTCCTCGTGCGTTTCCTGAAGGTCTGTCGTTGCCGTAGTATCCGGTGACGGTGAAGTTCCTGAAGTCTGTTATATCATTCGGGCTGAAGTACTCTCATCTTAGGCGACTGTAGTAATTCTTGTAGGATACTCTCATCTTAGACGACTGTTGTAATTCTTGTAGTTATAATAAATAAATAGAAAGTTTGTTTCACAGTAATACACTTCACATGATTATAGATTAGTTGAATATCACCTTCATGTTTGTAGTAATGTATGAATTACATAGTTTGTTATTTATTCATTGAGAGAGAGATGTCATCGCCGCACAAATTTAGTTATTTAAATATTCATTGAACCAACCATTCACATAATTATACACGCGTCGCGAAACAACGCTGTACGCAGCTTACGGCGTGAGCGCTCCATTGCAAGTGGGCAAAAATAGTTAGGGGGAGAGTAGTAATCTCGCGACAATTACTAGTCAACATAAAAGTAGTTCCATGTTTCTAATTTAATTAAAGGACTAAAGTTTGATTAAATAATTAAATCGAGATATTCTTAGTTACAGACGTTATCAAAGTACATTACAGTGGTCTTATTTAATTATTTAAATAATAACAAAATTTACAATTATATTTAGTTTGTTTAGGGGTCAGAAAACAAGTTAATTCTGGTCAGTGCCTGTATATGCAGGATTAATTAACAAGCTTTACCCTTTCTGTACAATTGTATTCCCTTTTATTTTATTATTAGACTTTTTATTAAATATTATTATTATTTAATGATAGCAATAAGATTTAGTTTAAAATGTGAGATTTTATTAAAATTTCTCAGCTTATACATTAACAATTTAATTAATTAACATATTTTTATTAATGAAATCGTCACATCTGTACTTGTCAAATGTATGTGGAAGTGTTGAACGTAACTTGAAATAAGATGTTTTAATATATACTATGCTTTAACATGTACAGATTGATGAGATGGCTTGTATCTCATTTATGTATTTGGTAAGTACTTAAATAAAGATGAAGTAAAAAGAAATGCTTGAGAATAATTTCACTTTATTCCAAAAAGAATCACATTTATTCAGAAACTAATTCTTAGGAGGTTGATAATTGCTTCACACATGCTCAGTAACTGAATTGATGAAAAAAATTACTCAAGTACAACTTTCATTTGCACCAATCATGGGTACAAGTAACCACAGGATATTTTATAACCAGTATAATAGGTTTTCTGACTAAACATCTTACAGAATGTACTCCAGAAACCACATAATCTTAGTGCTAAATCAAATTTTAGCTTTCCTTGAGTTATTCTGGTAAGAAAGAGTCCAGTCAGGAAAAGATTATCATCCACATCGTGGATGCCACGTCATGAACAAGTTCCTTTGGAAATATCTCAGGGTTTTAATGTGTACATTATAGGTTATCACCATCAAGGTTAAGAAACAAAATGGTTTATAAAGCTCCATCTACCAACGTAACAAATTGTGTATAAAAATGGCAACTATCACAATGTCAGAGCATAGGTGCAGTAGAAAATTGAACTGAACAAATAATAACTTCTTTGCATATACAAATTCATAGCTGAAATTTAAATTATACCCAAATACCAACAATAATTATAAAGTAACCCATACTACACCGTTGCTGGTGCAGTGCTACAGTAATAAGCTTTTCAATATGTAAAATAAGTATTAAAAAAAAAGTGTTCCAAACTGAAATAGTTACATTAAAAAATGCCAGCAGAAAATTTATATCCAACCATGAAGAAGATGAGGCAAAGTGTCTGTAGCTGTGACTGACAGGTATGGTCACTGACCTCACTCAAAACAAAACAGAAAAAGTGTAGAAACAAAATTCTTATTTAAAATTGTTTTTATTTTATTTCTTCAACTTTTTTTAATTGGTTGCACAATTTATATTTATTTACTCAAATACAAA
Source organism: Magicicada septendecula (assembly GCA_034769895.1). Lineage (NCBI taxonomy): Eukaryota > Metazoa > Arthropoda > Insecta > Hemiptera > Cicadidae > Magicicada > Magicicada septendecula. Next base: position 1,266,611,424 of record CM068367.1, on the reverse strand, counting down.
TAGTAATTAACATGTCTAACAAAAGGTAAGTATTGAAGATATATCTTCCAAAGAGGACTCGTACAAGAGTTGATTAGGCTAGCCAGCAATGCGGAGCATCAAACAAGTGACTGGCGTGTATTGAAAGAGGGAGACATAAATGATAAGTAACTACAGAATCTAATTTTACTTCCATGTTCCTTAAGGAAATGGAAGTATGGTGATGGCAAAAAAAAATCGTGTTCGAGATTATTGCAGATTCTGATTGTACTACACTCAAAACATGAAAAAGTCATTTTTCGAAAAGTGTGTGTGTGTGTGTGTGTGTGTGTGTCTAGATTTTTTCTATGGCAAACGATAACAGCCGCAAATTCAAACAGAATCAAATAATTTTTTGCATACAGCCCTGATTTGTAGAGTACTCAAGACCTATTGTTTTGGTGAAGATCGGTTAAGGGAAAGGGGTAGTTTACCTGCGTCTTTTTTTTTTTTTAATCAAGGGTAATTTGTTTCTATGGCAAACAATAACAGCCGCAAATTCAAACACAATCAAATAATATTTTGCTGAATTGTAGAGTTCTCAAGACCTATTGATTTCGGTAAAGATCGGTTAAGGGAAAGGGGTAGTTTACCTGCAACGTTTTGTTTTAACAAGGGTATTCTCTATGGCAAACGATAACAGCCACAAATTCAAACATAATCAAATAATTTTTTGCATACTGCCCTGAATTGTAGAGTTCTCAAGACACATTGTTTTTGGTGAAGATCGGTTAAGGGAAAGGGGTAGTTTATCAGCAACGTTTTATGTTTTAAAAAGGGTAATTTTTTTATGACGAATGGTAACTGCTGAAAATTCAAAGAGAATCTAATAATTTTTTGCACACTTTCCTGAGTTGTAGAGAGCTCAAGGTCTGTTGATTTTGGTGAAGATCGGTTAAGGGAAAGGGGTAGTTTACCTGCAACATTTTATGTTGTAACAAGAGAAATGTTTCCATGACGAACGATAACACAGAATCAAATATTTTTTTGCATGCAACCCTGAATTGTAGAGGACTGAAGGTCTATTGATTTTGGAGAAGATCGGTTAAGAGAAAGGGGTAGTTTACCTGAAACATTTTATGATTTAACAAGAGTAAAGTACTTAATTTTTACAAATAAAGTATCCTGATAAGAAGCTCATAATAATCCACTATAGAAACGTAGATGAAATATAAATGAAGAGGTTAGGTGAATGGGGTGGGGGTAATTTTCTATTATTAAAATTTATAGTTGAAGGTGGAGGGGAGAATTTTTTATGTGTACTACATTATCGGTAACAAAGAAATAGTTTTTTGTTAAAATTGCTTCCTGGGCTGTTTAGCCGTAGTCCAATGTTTTCTGCAAAACCAGACTTTTCGGCAGTGGCATCGACTGCCATCATCAGTGAAAATCGAGTGCGAAAACGTGAGGTGGTATACGTTAGTTAGTAACCAGTACTGTGGTTAATGCTGAAGCAATAAGTAGAAAGACGTAGTTTCTATGGAAATATTTCATTTCGAATATGATTTTAAATATAAATCTTAGAACATGGAAGTCATTTTCCATATTGAATACGGAAGTCATTATGGTTCTCCATACCGATATTTTGTTCTCCTTTCTATTCTTTTCCCCATAGTCTCTGAACTGTTAAAAACTCAGTTAAAATGATTTATGATAAAAAGTTATTTGCCTTGTATCATCCAATGAGTTTACAGGAATACATTATGGTACCAAGTTTGTATTCTGTTGGTAACAATACTTCATCTGTCAAATGTACTGTGCCAATAATTATGATAAATAACATTAAATATTAAAAAAATATATTAATTAATTGCACTTTAAGAAGTATAATTATTTGCTAATGTGGTGAATTAGTTTAATAATTATTGTTATCATAATTATTATTAAAATAATAATTATTGTTGCATACTAGAAAAGTGCAATGTATACATAAAAAGAAAGATATTGTTTTGTAATTTTTGGAAGCAACTAGTATTATTATTTCATAAGTGTCCTATCTGGATCAAATTATGTGTTCACATTTTCTCAAAAACTCCTCAAGAGATAGACATAAAATATGTAAGAAAAGCGTAAAACATGGGTCTTTATGTCAACGTTTGGAAGGTTAGTTCTTTTTGAAAGATGTTGGATTTTTTTTATTTACAAGTCATCTGCAACATGATTGGTCCTTCACAGGCTTCTCAAAGTAATTTTAACATTAATCCTGCCTATCAAGTGGAGTACTTATCTGAAAAGCAGACGTGCCCCATCAGTAGAGTTGCTTGCAGATGAACTGAACATTTAATATGTATAATAGCCCTACTCTTCTTATACTCATTGCATTCTTTTGGACTGAAAGCAGATTCTGAAAACTTTCTTCCATCGACTTGAAAAATTCCTGTTGTTAAAACCTGCTATGACTTTTTTACTAATCATACCTTTTCTCCACACTTGGCCTAATAGTGTAGAAAATTCACATTTTGTTGGTGGACAAACTTCTTGTCTCAGTCTTTTTTTTTCTCGGTCAAGCTTATTAATTTTTTCTCCCAAGAAATATTTTACTGAGTCAAACACATTTATGAATTGGTTGAATTTTATCAGTTGTGTGAATTAGTGATGAGCACTAACATAACAATACACCTGACTATTTATCAGATGCAGAAAGAAATATTTTTTTCACATCTGTTCTACACTAACATAGGCCTAACAAAATATCTGGAAATCTTTTTACATAGGTTTTTGAATAATTTAATTAATTTTATCTTTCATAGAATATGTTTTAAGAGTGGTGAACTCATAATAGTGTCTAGATTTGGTAAATTCTGATATTTAATAGTACTAAACAAAAAAGAGTATTTGAATAACAGCATTTACAATTACCCCAAAATCACATTTAGATTTACCACACTGAGCAATTTTTGGGGTAATTGTAAATGCAGTTTAGCTTGAAACTTTTAAAAAACCTTTACAGAACATCACAAAAAGTTAATAAAGACTGTTAGATTTACATTTATGTTGTTTTGGTGCAATTTCTGTCAAAAAATCAGTATACTTTGAAAGTCATACAAAACTGTTTCACAGTATATTTTTTTATCGTGAAAACTTTGGTTATAAATATTAGCACATATGGTACCCTTATATTAGAAGCACTGCAGTTTTGAAGGGAACTATAACAGATGATGTAATGACAATACTGATTGTCTGAAAACTAAAACCTCTCTACCATTTACAATTATCCCACCTAACCCTACAACATAATTCAACTTGTCCTTGTGTGTTTCATACTTCCAGAGGTTTTATGTGATTTGAAACAATTGTATATGAAACTTTTGCAATATGATTAAAAAAAGTTCAAATCAGCTGAATGTCTAAAGAAGCAATAGTTATTTGCAGAATGCTGGGCTATTAAAACAATTCTGAAAGAATTATTGCTCTTAAAACATCCTTTATCAAGTAACTACTGAAATCTGCTTGTTTTCAACAGCAAGCTGAAGTTCCATTATGACCTGGTGACACTACAAATATTTCAAAGATTTACCTAGCCTTATTACACTAAACTGGGGTTGAGAAGACACCTATTAAAATGCCACAACAAAATTCAACTCTAGAAACATCAACTAGATTCGTAGAAATATTTACATCAGAAATTAGAAAAACTCAAAAGTCTTTAATGTCTACAGATCCCACTATTCAAAAAGAAAGAAAGATACCTTGCTTGAAATCGAAGATACAGATAAGTTTTAAGAACTGAAGACAATATCGAGTAAAAGAGCAAGAAGAAATATCTAGCAGAAACAATGTTAACAGAAAAACAAATCTAAGAAGAAGATTGTATTTTGATCATATTTTATAAGTAAAAACAAAGTTTTACCTTACAACCTGAACCGGTTTTCACCTTTAAAAGGCTTCTTCAGAGGTACCTGAGGGAGGTACTTATAAGAGAAACTTATAAAAAACTTTGTATTCCGAGTCGTTAATATAATAGTTGTATTTAGTTAAGTAACGGACACGTCATGGACAACGAAATCCAAGAATCAATAAACATTCTCCAAGCCTTCATATTTCATTTCCAATAACTCAACTATATATTTTTAGGTTAGGTACACTTTTCAAAACTTTTTTATCAAATGCTGAGAAGTGTGAGCTTGTAATTGTTTGTTTTGATAAACCCCTTTATAATGTTTCTCATGAACAATAACTGGAAGCTACAGTTTGCTTCTAGGATATATCTCATGAAATAATGGAAACTTGCTACCTGAATTCTGTTTTTCTTTGACTTCCTATTCCAGAGACATACGATACTTTTAGTTTTTCAAGGGATTGGAAGATGACTCTACAAGGGATAAATCTGTATCTTAATAAAGTGTTACAGGTAAGTGTATAATCCTAGATAGAAATTTTATGAACAATTCAAAAGACTGTGAGAAAGCAAATTGATGAACTGTAAAAGGGAGAAGTACTTATATTTAGTTAACTAACGGACATGACATGGACAACGAAATCCAAGAAATTAGAGAACCGTAAAAAGAACTTATTGGGTCTTTGACTAATCTAAGCAAAATTCAAGAGCTCTAATAAAAACCATTTAAAACAAATGACTTTAGTAGATTACTCATATTAAATCTCTAAGAATGTATTAAAATTACAGCCTGTTTCATGCACTTGTTATTTCAACTTATTTTCTTAGCAACTGACAATAGTGTTAACTGGATATTGAAACACACCATATATTGGTAGTCTTTTTAAATTCATAGTGTGACATGTTACAATCACTGTGCTGGTTGGTCACTAATCTCATCAGCCATGTTCATCCATTTTCTGGTAGAAAATATTCAAGCAAATGGAAATATTCGAGCAAAACATAGGCCTACATAAATAAAATGATACATACTTGAGCACTTTTCAAAAATAAAATTAACTGAATTCTATGGAGTGTTACAGAGTGAATTGCTTTGACAGTTTCTGAAACAAAGCTTTCTAGAGAAGGAGACCTACCTCCAAAATTATAAGACTATAGTGTTTACAGTGCTATAGATTAATAGAATGTAGAATAATAAAATCAAATGTTTTGAAATGAAAACTGACAGCAAAAAGATGAAAAACTGATAAGGAATCATTCAATAAACAAAAAAAAAAACAAATTACTAAAATTATTAATAAAACAAATGAACTCAGAAATTTAATTGCACCAAATTATTTCTATTTAAGACAAATTAAATATAGATTGGTAACCACACATTAGTCGTAGCATTGTTAATTTCACAATTCCATGAAATTTTAACTAATGGATATTGAACATTTGATTGAAAATATAGAATACCGTACCAATAAGCCTAGAAGCATTAATGTAAAGCTTGTTTTCATAAAAAGTGAATTGAAAGAAAAGAAATACCTGTACACAATCTCAACATTTGTTTGAACTGTAACGAGAAATTCCTTTGTTTTAGTGTAATGTGAGACACAAAAATACTGCTATTGCACTAATTAAGATGTATTTAATGTTAAAATAAAGGTAACTGACAGTATTAAGTTATTCTTAGATGTAGTAAGTTAGGTTAGGCCAAATTGCTCATTAGACTCTGACTAAATTTCAATGATACAAAGTGCTCATAAAGACCTACACTAAAAAATATTATTTGCAAATATGAGCCAGGGGGCCATTCCTACTCTAGTTACATTGGACATGAGCAGGAAGCAGATGTATTAATAAAATATTATCACTTAACAAAATACAGGAATAATTATAATTATTTAATTATAATAAATTAAATAGGCAATGGACTTAAACCTGCAGTAGAGACTTTAGTTTATTATAAAACAAATAGGAAGAGAATTGAAGATTTCTTGTTTGCAAATGTTATACCAGTTTTCTTCACATACAAGTAATGGCAGGTTACAATTTTTAATCATATTTTCTCATAATAAACGTATGTTGCTACTGATTTTTGTTTTGTTTGTTAAGAGTATGAAAACATGTTTTTTAATATGATGTGTGAAAATAATCATAGAACTGTGGGTCGTGAGTGTCTATTTTTATTCAAACCTGAGAAGTCGCTATATAAAACAAATCATTACACCAAGTAAAACAAGTTTCTATACACTTTGTAAAAGGCTATAAATGTCAAATATTTAATTTTTGTATTCAGAATATACAAAACTTTGTTTATACATTTGTTATTTCTATCTTTTTAATAACAATAGACAATGGTACAAAGTCTGTAAATGGTACAAACTAAGTATGGAGTCTTTATTTGTTTCTATTCATAAACAAAGGTCCTTACTGTATCAGTTTTATGCAAAATACACTCTTTGACATCTTTTAATACAATGTAGGCTAGTCATTTTATATCGGTTTCAAGTGGTTCTTCCAATTTTTTTTTTCGTTAACTTAGACCAATATAAAATTCCACAATAACCAATTAGGCTACTAATAATTAATCATTTGCATATTGATAGAAACTTGTACATTGGTTTTTATTGCATTAGGTTGAAGTGAGGATTTTAATATACTTCTTTCGTTATAAATTAGATTTACTTAAATTCGTCTTTGTAAGGTAATAATGTGCTGTAAATGGGAACTAGGTTATAATTTCGGTCCAATAAATTCAGAACAAGAAAGCAAACTAAATAACAATTATGCTTTTAAAAAAAGGTCAACAGGTAAATCGCCTCGCATTGAACATATCAACTTTCTTTCTTACAAATGCAAACTCTTAATTTCTATATTGGAAACTGCATAAGAATTATACCGGAAGAGAATGGTAATAGGGAATCATGATTCAGCATGGTCTCAGGTTCAAAAGTACAGCCGTTTTTTGTACACTAATTACGGAAATTTTTGTTAAAACGTAGGTTTCTTCTAGTACCAACTAATCATTTATTTTTTAATTCCATTACAACCATACAAAAACATTTACGATATTTGTACATCTTACACATAACCCCCACGAAGTTTTGAAAATAACTAGTTAATATATAGTCTATAAAAGGCCTTAAGCATCAGATTTTTATTTTTTGCCTTTAAAAATGTGCTAAATTAAAATCTGTTTCATAGTTATTATTTTAAATTATTTTCATAGAGAAATATTTTTTGGAACTACGCCTCTGCTCACCGCAGACGGCTTGGACAAAATTCATTGGCGGGCTTTTCTACTATGAACTGTGAGTACAGAGATGGACAACCACACTCCCCTCCTAGTACTTATTGTTTACCTAAATCTCTGTATTTAGAATTTTACCAACAAAGATGGTCAACATGGCAACATCCGACTGTTGTCCATCACTGCATTAAGAACGATTCGTTAGTTTGTATCTCTGCATTACATTTGATTGATTTGATTTTATGTAGTGCTGGCATATCTGTTGTTAATTATTATAGCATCTTTTGTTTATTTTTTATTGTCTTAATTACTGATAATTAGTGGTTTTTTTCTAACATTCATTCCACTTTACAGTTGGTCATTTATTTTTTGGACATAGTCTTCTTTTTATGTCTACACATCATTTAGCTATGAACTTATCCTATTATTGTTCATTCTCTCTGTTATTCTGTCTGTTCAATAATTACTTCTCATTGATTATTGTTTATATTGCTTGGTCAAGGAATGTATTCATCAAATGAGTTTGGGTCAGTGTTTACCTTACAGCTTAGGGATTTATATCATATTGTTTATTCCATTTCTTCTTTCTTCTTTTATAACAATTCTTTTATAAGTATATGTTAGTTCATTTTATTTCCCTTTTTGTGTCTGATATGGATATCTTTCTTCTCCTCTTCACTGATCTTTTTCTCACTCTTAATTAGTTTATACATGGTATTGTCTTCACTTGTTTCCTTCTTATTGTTTGATGAGTTTCTTCTGTGTGTTGTCTTTACTTTGTACTTCTCACTGATTCTTCTTTTTTCTCTCTTGAAGTTGTTATAGTTGTGTCCTTCTCACTGATTTTTCTTTTTGTGTCTTTCTCACTGATCTATTGGGCATGGTATGTAAGTCGTCTCGTCGTTAGTCTTCTTTATCTTCTTTATTAGTACATTTACTAGTAATTCCTTTTTTATTATATTTCACTTGGTTTAACGTATGATACTTTCTCTTTTTTATTCATGATTGTATGCTTGACCTTGTATGTATTCTTAATAGTAGTGGCTTTCAAATTATTTTTGGTACGTTGGTGTAGGTAGTGTCGTATGTACCATTACATATTGCCTCCCTACTAGAATTGATTATTTCTGAGATTCTTCTTTAGTATTGAAGAAATTATCAATTTTTTCTTATTTTTTTTTCAATTCACTTTTTTGTCACATATGATGCTTTCATATTTTTATCTACTTTTACACTTGTCTTCATTTCATTAAATTTCTACACTTTATTTTCCTTCATATTTCTGGAATATGGTTAATTATATTCTTGGCTGTCATGTTTTCCCTTAAATATTTAGTTTCCCTAACATTTTTTCCCTATCATGTGAGCTGGGGCAGTCTAGAGTGGCTCATTCGGCATACATTCTCTGCTGGCCATACTACACCATTATTGAGCTCAGAGGAACTTCATCTCTGCTCATAAAAATGATTGCCGGAATATTTCTTCAGTCAATTCATTAAATAACAATACTTATAAGTAGTCGATTTCGACTAATAAAAAACACTCTTGGGGTTATTCACTCTTTTGCCTTCTATATTTGATTATACACTTTCTTTCTGATTCCTTCTTATTTTCTGTAGATCTTTATTAGTTAATGTTGTTGACAAATAGCATGTGTAAGTATTCTTCATTTTTTCTCTTCTTCTTGTGACAAATGTTCTTCATATTGATTTTTTCTTTCTTCTTCTTCTTGATCAATTCTCCTTCTCATAATCTCCTCTACATAATACTCTCTTTTGTGGTCTTCTTCTCTTTTCTCTCAAATGTCAGAATTTTTTAACATTCTATTCTGGATAATATTTTTTTCTTACGGTGGTAGTAATCATTTTTTAAAGTATCTTAGGTTTATTCAGTAGTTGCTTGTTTTATCATAGTTTATTTATTAGATAATCGTGTTCCTTCTTTCCTTTCATTATTATAGCCTTCTCTTACACATTACTCTCTTTGTTGTTTTTCTTCTCTACTCCTTCAAATGTTTGGTATTCTACATTTATTCTGGAATATTTATTTTTGACAGTTGGGGACATCTTTATTTATTTATTAGAAGTCGTCTTCCCCCACTTCTAGGTAATGGACCGCAAATGTCTACAAACACTTTTTCTAGCTTCTTAGATGAGGTGATCGGTATCATTAAACCTTCTTTCCTTTCGTTGTTGCACTTTACCAACTGGCATAGATGGCAATGTCTAATGTAGTTACATACTCTTCTGTTAATATCTTTGAAGTATACATGTTCCTCTAATGCTTTGATTACCTTCATGGCTCCCATGTGTCCATATCTAATGTGGTAATCCATGGTGATCTCCTTCTCGATGGTTTTGGGTATTACTAATTTCCACTGGTTACATTGGTGCCTATCCTTTATAAATAGAATGTCTTTGTACATGCAGTAGTATGGGGTGATTCTATCATCATGTTCATCTAACCTTTTGCAAATGTTTTTCAATTTATCGTCACTTTCTTGCTGGTGTTTTATTTTATTTATTATCTCGGCTAGTTCTGTTCTGTCTTTTATTATAAGGTATACTTTTGCTACCGTCCCCCTATCTCCCTCGAAAGTTTGTTTTGTATATTGACTCTAGATAGCACATCTGCTGCTATGTTGCACTTTCCTGGTACGTACTCCCAATTAATGTTGTATTCCTGCAACGCTAGTGTCCATCTGGACAGTCTCCCATGACTCAATTTGCAGTTCTTCAGAAAGGATTTCAGAAAGGATTTTGATTTGTGGTCTGTCCTGACCGTTAATGAGTAACCCAAAATGTAGGCTCGGAATTTGTTACACGCAAATACAATGCTGAGTAATTCCTTTTCTGTAGTATGGTAGTTACGCTCACATTTATTTAGTACTCGGCTTGCGAAACTAACCACAAGGTGATTTCCTTGGTCGTCTTCTTGATATAGGACTGATCCTAGACTTACGTCGCTGGCGTCACAATTCATATAAAATGCTTTTTTAAAGTCTGGGTGGTTTAACATTACTGACTCCAAAAATTTGTCCTTGATTAGTTGGAAGGTGGTATCCTGTTCTGCTCCCCACTTCCACTTGCCTTTAGAGGATAGTTGGTGTGAAAATTCTGCTGTTAATTTCGGGTAATTGCTTTGGAATTTTCTATAATAGTTGCAGATACCTAAAAATGATTGTAACTGCTTTTTGTTCTTGGGTGTTGGGAATAATTGTATTGCTTCTATTTTTTCATGTGATGGGGTGATGCCATTTTCTGATAAGTTGAATCCCAGGAATTGTACTTCATCGGCGATGAACTTCGATTTCTCCAGCCTCAGCGTCACATTATTTTCTGCTAATTTCGATAGTACTTGGTCTATTCTGTTACAATGGTCTTCCCAGTTATCAGATGTAATTAACAGGTCGTCAACATATACCGTAGTGAATTGTAGGGCCTCTTGTCCTAGAATTTTGTCCATACACTTTACGAATACGGCCACTGAATTTACAAGACCAAAGGGTAGCCTTTTAAATTGGTAATTGCGCCCTTCGAATATAAATGCCATATATTTTCGGCTATTGGGGTGCAATTCCACTTGCCAATACCCGCATACGGTGTCCCAGGTACTGATGAAACAGTACCGTAAAATTTCTTTAATATCTCTTCGATCCCCCTGGTGATGTTCGATCATTGATTATAATTTTGTTGATTTCTCTGGCATCCAAACATATTCTCACTTTGCCATTTTTCTTCGGCACTGCCACTATAGGATTTGTATATGGGGAACAAATATACTCGATAATATCTTCTTCAATGAGTCGGTTTATTTCAGTTCTGACTGCTCCTTTCTGAGAGGTCTATTCGCATTGTTATATTGAGGTCCACTATTATGGTTTCTATTTACATCTTCGCTACTGCGGCTCCTTCGTGAGTCATAAACGGACTCATTACTCCTTACGTCCTGGTTATACTGATTACTGTGTTCATTAAAACTGCGACGTCCCTGATAGAAGCGCCTCCCTCCATTTTCTTCGTCAGCACGAACGTAATTTGCTCTTCTAAAATTTCCTTGATTTGGTTGCTTCCGTTATTCGGTCGGTACTAGTGATTATTATTATTTGGCAGATATGGAGTGTTACTATTAGTTGGCCGGTACTGATTTCCGCCGTTGTAATTAGTACGATAATTGTTGTTGTAATGGTTATTATTGTTATGAGTATTCGGCTTATAATTCGTGTTGTTCCTGTTCTGTGGATAATTATTTCCATTACTAGTCGGTCTCGGATTCTGGTCGGCACTATCTCTGTTTGGGTTGTTATAATTCCCCCGATAATTATTCCTGTTGTTATAGTTGTGTCCTTCTCACTGATTTTTCTTCTTGTGTCTTTCTCACAGATCTATTGGGTATGGTATGTAAGTCGTCTCGTCGTTAGTCTTGTTTATCTTCTTTATTAGTACATTTACTAGTAATTCCTTCTTTATTATATTTCACTTGGTTTAACTTATGATACTTTCTCTTTTTTATTCATGATTGTATGCTTGACCTTGTATGTATTCTTAATAGTAGTGGCTTTCAAATTATTTTTGGTACGTTGGTGTAGGTAGTGTCATATGTACCATTACAATATATATATATATATATATGTATATATATATATATATATATATATATTAAAACGCTAAAACGCTCCCTTTCGTCTAACACATTTGTGATGTTAGATAAAAAGTTACTTACCCGTGATATTACTTTACCTGGGCGCCAGAACAAATCCCAGATACAAATGACACGGTTTCAGCTTAGCTCAGCGCATGAAGACACTCTTTCTCAGGATTCGTTCAGTGATTGTGGTTTTCAAGGGGAATCGTTACAAATAACACTTTAAGATTTGCTTGATTATTATTTTTAATGTTTAATCAATGATTTTTAAACTTTTACTTGTTAATGGTAGGACTTAATTCTACCCTAACCTTATAATTATTGAGTGAGTGTGGAAAGTAATGATTAAGACGCTCAAACGACCTATAGCTCTTATCTGGTTTGATTATGAGATTTCTATCTCCCAAACCAGTGCTAAAGAACAGGTCTGCAATAATTTGCACGTCCAATACTACACACCACTTTCCATTCAACACTCCTATCCTATATTAGAACTAATCTTATAGTTACAATACAATGTGTGCTTTTCTTAGTGTTTTTTAAAAATTGTTTATTGTTTTATTATTTGTTTAGCGCTTATGTCATTGATCAATGAATCTATTTCTTACTGTTTGATGCGTTGACCGAAGATAGGAATCTGTAGAGGTCCTCCTTTCGATGGTGTTGCACAGAAGAATGGATTGATCAATGCTGTTGAAGATGCCCTGGCAATTACAGATGCTGTAGCCTTCTGTAGCACAGGTCCTTCACGGCTGATTGATTAATTAATTAATTAACGGTTGTTTTACGCAGCTAGTGTTATTGAATGTTGTTAATTCATCTACACTGCGGACTACTTCTCGATTTAGAACTGAATTTGCACTGTTGTGTAATTTAAAAATTTCTGTATGTGAATTATACACGTCTAGTGTGTTTAAGTACCGAACGAAGAGTGATGTTGCCCCTCGCTTTTAGCTGGCGTCTGTTTTAAATACGGGCTGCTGATTGGTTGTACAAATAAATCATGCGTTTTTCCAGTTTCGACAATCTCGAACAGGTCGCTCAAACACTCCGTGACAGGTTCCAAACGGCAGAGAAATTCTTGTCAAAATCGTACTTCCTGTATCTGCAAATCGATTGATTACAGGTATTTGCAAATGTGTTTCCGAAGATCTGACCACAGAATATTGTTGCTTAGGTCTTTATCTGTGTGTGTGTGTGTGTGTGTGTGTGTGTGTGTGTGTGTGTGTGTGTGTGTGTGTGTGTGTGTGTGTGTGTGTGTGTGTGTGTGTGTGTGTGTGTGAAAACACCTTATTCCTACGTAGCATAATTCTCTCGTTATTCCTGTTGGCGTGCGTCATCCGTATAACTTATTTATTTGTTAATTATATTAACTGAGCTTGGGGCTACTTATAAAGCTTTTCTTGCTGAATACAATGCTGTTTTCAGAATTGCCGTATATTTATAACTTTTGAAGTTATCGCAGGTTGAACTGATAATTCGCTTTGAGTAAATTTACCTGTTTGAACTGGATTCTAATGTAGCAGTGACGTGGTTAGAGTGAGATGGCTGCGATTATACACTCTCTCTCTTTCTTACGGCGTTACACTCGTACTGTCTATAGCTTTCATATAACGCTCTGATAGGACGCTATTATGAATCGTTATAATGTATATTGTAACGTCACAGAACGTTCCATAAAGGAAATTAATTGCAAAGTAAATTATCATAAGAGGAAGGTGAGATGAACAGTATCGAACCCAAGTAATCCAAAACATTTTGTAACATTGTCCGATAATTAATATCATTAACATGAAAAAAAACGACCAAGACTATGACCAAGACTCAAACCCCATATATTGTTTTAGTGAAGAACAGTGAAAAACTGATAATGTACTATAAGAGAAACAGATAATCTCAGAAATGACCAAAATAAGGTCATGACATATTAAGAAATGTAACTCTGAATAGGGTATAAAAAACTATTTATTGTGAATTAATGGACAAGATCTATTATTATACTTTGTAATATAAATAAAATAAATGTATTAAATAATTTGAACACATCATTAAAAAGGATGTAAGTTAAAATAAAAAATATATAAATGTTATAACAAAAAACCAAGGTTTTGGAGTTGAGACCAATCACTCAGATTTTATGTGAAAATTAATTATTATAGAATTAATATAAAAACTATATGTAAATGTCAATTAGACAAAGACAAACAAATTATTTAAAATAGAGTAAGCTGTAAATTGATTAAAAGTTAATTAAAATAATCAAAAACAGTGTTAAACTGAAAACATGTGATGAACATATAATATTGTAATATTTATGAATTTAATGTTATCAAAATGCAACAAAATTGTATTTTAAAGTTGAAACACGATATAAAGTAACTATACTTATATATATGACCACCTAAAACACTTTAACAGTCAAGTTATGAAACTACTTACCTATACCATACCAGGCTGAGACCAAAAAACAATCACAAAAATAGTCATATTTAACAGACTAATTGTATAATATTAGAAAAAATAAAGGAAAAAGGTACAATCCTATAATGTACAATGGAAACATACTTGCTCAATTGAAGACAAGCTTAATTCATAGAGAATTTTTAAATATAAAAGTGAAAATTGTCACACCAAGGAAATAACTCATCTGTGCAAACACAGTGAGATGCTAAGTAATATTACTATAAAAATAAAATGTATTAGGATAAACCAGGTATTCCCAAAGATAAACAATATAACAAACTCTAAGTGAATATCCAAAAAATCCCATATATAATACCAAAAAAGACAAATTATTATAAAAACCCAGTGACAAAAAACCTAGGCCATATGTAATGCCTACACAAAAATGAACTTATTTATATGTTATATGTTTTAATATTTGTTTATTTTGTTATTTTGTTTATTTTGTTGTTTGTTTTGTTTGTTTTGATAATTATGTTATGTATTAATGTTATAGCAAGAACCAAGCAACTTCATAACATTTTAATAATTAGAAAATTAGAATTTTGTGCAAACACTACAAGGTAAGAATTGTATTTTATGTTAATTTATTAGATTTAATTTGTTCAAAACCAATCGTGAATGGTATCATTTTATTTAGTTGAAAGCAGAGAATCCAAAAATAATAATGGCATGCAGATTGTAAGTAGTTCTGTAAAATTGTTTGACAAATACCAGAATAATTTCAGTAATATCCTTTAGTGTGAAGAATAAGAAGTTTTTGTTCTAAAGCTTCTACGGAAGTCGAATTTGTTCTATGATGTTCTATTTGCATATTCTCGAACGTTCCAGAAGAAAATTTTACTCAAAAATACCGGAAGTCCATGTTTAAAAATTAAAACAATGACCCTTACAGAGTATAAAAGGAAGACGAAATTTGACACAAAAAACACTTTATGCTTTGAATCCACAAGAGACACTTCACCTACGAATCCGATCATCTCGTCCAAGGCGATTTCGAAGAACAGGAATTCAACCCGAGAACACAGAAAGGCTTTTTCCCGTACATGACAAAAGACTGACTTAACCTATATAAGGAGTATATCGCTAAACGCTAACGTGTTGTTGAATAGAGCAGCAACACGCCATATTTAATAGAAACGCACACAGCCAAATACCCAGCGGCCCTGAAAAGGACCGATTTTAATAGAGAAAATCAATGTTGCTGGTATTTGCTAAGATAAACAGACTTTGACAAAATTCCCCAAAACAAATTACTGACACGAGCCTTCTACATTGAGTTTGGAACTAGCGCTGAGACGGCAGAATAGAGAGACCACGCAGTCAGCTGTTCGCCGCCGCCAAGAATTCAAAGCATAGAAACAGTACGAATTCTATTTCAATCGTGCGGAGTTTTAAAACCGTAATTTGACTTATAAATAGTTATCAGTGCGTGAGGAACGTAAACACGAAGAGGCGCAAGATTGGAATCGTCCCCAAGAACAGTGTCCAGTGAAGGAAATACTTACGTGAGTTGTTCAAAAGTTAAAATCATTTTTACCTGGTATCCTTGTCACACAGTTGTACTACACATGTCAAACACCTTCAAATCACACAATTTTTGTAAAGCGTCCCACTGATTTGTCTTGATAGTTCAAAGGAGTCACGTCCTGAGTATAAAGTTTTTTCATACATTAAATTCATGCTATTCAACTGAGCAATAAAATTTTTATTAGCCGATGATTAATAAAAAACTTGTCAATAACTTTTTTGTAACTCTGCAATTTTGTTTAATTTGAGTGTTAGTCCTTCAGACGATTTTTATGAAAAGAAAGATCATTAAACATACGTTATTTACAATTCAAACTGTCTTGTCCACATTTTTTTATATAATTAATTTAACAACTAAAAAATCAATTTTTAATAATAATAATAATTTCTTGGAACAAATATCCAAGTGGCGCCCACATACACATATTAGCATAAGTTGTGTTTGCAGGACAACACCGCCGCAGAGAAACCGGCAACCAGTAAGTATTAAAAGCGCGCGGAGTGTAACACCCGACATCACAACACAATATACAAAATTCTCAATTGGTTATAATATATATAAATAAATATATATATAAAATTTAACTATAATTATATATATTATACAAATTTAACTTGAAACGCAGCATCAAGGTCTGCGGTGTCACGTGTCTGTTGTCTGAGTGTGTAGATAATTTTTAACATTGTTTTGCTTACAGCCGACACATACCGTACTGCGGCAACATGGAATTCATTCACGCCCAGTGGGTTATGTTGTATATAGAGCTGACTCGGCTAATAAGTGCTGGTAAACCGCATTCCATATGGGCAGACCGCGGCCAGCCGTTTTGTAGTGTCTCGTTTACATAATACACACACGCACGCCCACACACACGCGCACACAAATAAACTTTACCGCTTGCAAGTAAAATGTTACTCGTGTTGTTACGCAAACGCGAAGCCAACTGACAATATGTCTTCAGCCTTGCTTGTAATTTTTCGTGGTTTTAGTTAGCCACTCAGTCGAGTCGCCGAGGATGCCTCATATGGACGAAAGGTTCTTCTTCTTCTCCTTTATCTAAACCTCACGGAGTAGGCACTTTGCCTGTTCCGTCTTCACAGAGTATCTCTCCATCTCACTCTCGGTCTTCCTACATCTCTTGTACCAAAGTGTCTATACCGGAACGCAACCTTAGGTAGTCGTCCATCCTCCATTCTGTGCAGATGCAGTAACGATTCCCTGCGATATGTCTGTATTTTATCACTTTGTGGAGAACAGCTGTAGCTCTTCTCTAACATCTTCACTGCGCAAACGATCCTGTCTAGTGCAACTCTTGTTCTTCCCAGAAACTTCATTTCCAAAGTTTTTGAATCTGGTTTTTAATCTTCTTTGTAGGAACCCATGTATCACATCCAATAGTAAAACAGGCACTGCCATTGTTTTATAAAATTTACGCCTTGTCTCTTTCCTCGTATTTTTCTTTAGCGTTCCATGTATGATGCCACACATCATCTGAAACCTCGATATTTTTGTAGTAATATCTCGGCCTGTGTCATTCCCAACACTGATAGTGCAACCCAGGTAATTGAAGTCAGAGACTTGTTCCAAAACTGTTCCCTCAAGAACAATTTTTGATCTGACTGGAAATTTTACCACAAAATCATTGTTTTCTGCTTTGATATTTGAAAATAAAGATCTTTTCGGTTAAGTGGCAGCATGGAGTGAGCAATTACTCTACGTAGCAATCGCCAGTAACAACGCATTTCCCCCTCCACACGTAGCGATAACCAGCGACAGTTTATATTTTTATTTTCATTTTGACATATTTTTTTATATTTATTTTTATACTGTATTTTTATATTTATATAAAATGGTGCTTACACACTTCTCGCATGTATGAATTCCAATCCATGCATGTGAAGTGATTCATTTCCAACTCATCTTGACAGTATTGCCCGGTTGTGTACTCCTTACTCCAACAGTAAATAAAGTACCGTATACGATTGTGCGGAAATCTAGTCGAGAATTATTTAGTAATGTATCCTGTCGCACTTGTTTGGATTTCCGACAGTCCTTTGTAGAACATACCCAACGGTCTTTACCTGTCGTATACAGTTTCATTTGATCGCCGTTCGTACAAATTCTTGGGTTATGTAAAATATTTTTGTCTCTTAGAAACTGTATCGCTGAATCTTTGTCGGGAATCTGTGCTGTTAACTGAAGGAAATTCATGATACGCAACGATACTACTACACTTGCGTTTGCGGCATACAGAGTCGCAGGGCATGCTGTCACCATGGAATAGTTGCGAAATTCGTTGTTACTTGGCGATTGCTATGTAGAGTAATTGCTCCTGCATGCTGCCACTTAACCGAAAAGATCCGAAATGAATTTTGTTTACAAATATGATTTAAACGATGTAAAGAATACTTCAACTCATCCTCTGTTATCTACATTAAGATCTGCATCGTCAGCATATAATAAAATATTCAAACGCTTGTGGACGAAACGTTTGGTTTTAAAATAAATACAACAACATGTACTAAAACAAAAACATTGTTGTTATTGTTAATACGTCTTGCTTTTGCTTTAAATTATGGAGAGTCACTACAAATAAATCATGATAATTATTTTCTCAACATTTTAAACATATGTTGACGTGTGTAATAATCAGGAAATGCACAATGTACGTGACTCTGGTGAAAATAAATAAAAATATTTGCGTTTGATTTTCCTTTTGATGAGCTAAATTATAACTACTTGAATTTATGTAGTAACACATTTTTGTCAGTTGTGTCTATGAAACGAAACATACAACACTGTCTATTTTATAAATAAATATAAATATTAACTATATTTGTTTGCACTTTAATGGACAGCATATTAAACAGAATATATTCGAATTACTTTCCTTAAACAGATATTTTTCGTTATTCTAGTCTAAGAGTCAGTTCCTCGATCTCCAGTCAACGATATCGGAAGAAAAATGTTTTAACTTCTGGTTTACAAAAAAACTGTATTTTATAGATTTAATAAGTTTCTCACAGTGCGTGAGTAATATATGATTAAATAAATAAAGAAGCGTTAATTTTTATAAAACAATTGCAATACTCATATACAATTGTCAATACTCATAGACATATGCGAGTGAGGCGTGGTTCATGACAAAAAAGGAATGCGGCTGAAATGCAGTTTCTTCGAAGTACTTAAAATATACATTGCAAGATAGAATAAGAAATGAGGATGTCAGAGCAGAACTTTGAGTAGAGGACATAAATGAAATTATTTCACCTTACATAAGACAATGGTGGGATCATCTGCAAAGGATGACAGAGGATCGGCTGCCGAAAGCGGCAGTGAACTAAAAAGGCATTGGTAGAAGAGACGTGGGTCGTCCGAGGATGAGATGGGTGCCTGAACAGGTTTATATAATCTAAACCTTGAAGTGAAGAAGAAGAAGAAGAAGAAGAAGAAGAAGAAGAAGAAGAGGAGGAGGAGGAGGAGGAGGAGGAGGAGGAGGAGGAGGAGGAGGAGAAGAAGAAGAATCAAATGTCTATAGTTGACTAGTGTTTTCTTTCTATTTAACTTTGTGCTGTTATATTCCAAATTCCTCCTGAGTTTGTACAAGTTTACTTTCTCAGGATAACCATCTGCTGTCGTAAACATTTATAGAAACAGCCACAGCTTTGTAAAAATTAAACTATGGGGACGCCACCATGTTCTTATATATTGTCTGGCGAAAGGAGTGAGCTAAACAATAGTTGAGGCTAAATGAGAGAGAGCAGCTCAAGCTGATAGGGCAAGCAGAGCGGACAACTATTCTCCTACTAATTACAAACCCTCGATGCCGCTACATTATAAACGAACATGTGCATAATTGAACGAGCGAAACGAGTTCTCCATTTTAACTCGACCGTTTGTTATTTGTCAGTCTGTCTATTTGGGGAATGTCTCATATAACTTTCGAATACATCAACCGACGTTCGTAAACTTGGCGAGCGTATTGTTACGACGGTCTACTGATCGTCGTATGGTACAGTGTAAAACAAAATACAAGACACCAGTCACGTCACTAATCACCAGCTTTAATTATCACAATTAACCAGTTTGTAATTAACAAGACAGTCTCTTACAACAAATCAAATAAAAATTATTCACACGCAATAAAAATGTCTACTAATATAAAACACAGTTGTATTACAATCGTCCCGCACAACACATCACACTTCGCCACAATACTACTAGTACAACCGCACTGAGATATCGCAACTCAAACTCACAGAGTTTCGCCCGACAATAACTGAACTGAGCGTCCCTGAGTACTTGTACTTATCCTCCCGCTGAGGTTCCAGAATACCAGAATATTTGCTAATAGGCGTCTACTAGAAAACACTAGAACGTAATTCATTGCGGCCTTGACACAGTGCGTGCGGCCGCGCGAATTCTTCTTCACAGTCTAGCAAATGCGCTGAGAATCACGTACGTCACAACATTCAGCTGGTTTCCTCTGGAACATTCGATAAACACGTAGATTGTTCTGTAATGTCGTAACAGTATGTATACCGTTATCGCAAAGAGTCAATTTTTTTAGATCCCCCCCTAAATATAAGATGCCTGATAGCAAAAATATAGAGATCAAAAATCAAGTTCGAGCATCAACATAAAGGGAATTTTAAACACAGTCTGGATATATTGTTCAATATTTCAAATTTAAAAAAAATTGAACACTATGACTGAAATGTTACAAAAAATTTGTCATCATAATCATCACTTCATTAATAGGATTTCTCCTATTTCGGCCTCATGATACCCGCCATCTTGTGACTGGCCTGCCTACAGATCTTCCAACCGACTCATACTTATAAACCAACTTCGGAAAGCCGGTATTGTCCATTCTTTCTAGATGTTGTTTCCAACAATTTCTATAATCGTGAATGAGTTGTTTTAGATAAACTATATCAAGTTCTCGTCTAATATACTCGTTTCTTATATTACCGAGTCGTGTATATCTATTTACCGATCTTAAATAGCTTATTTTTGCACCCAATAGTCTGTAATCGACACCAGTCCTTCTTCCTTATAGTCCAGGTCTCGCATTCATACAGCAGTGCTGATATTGCCATAGTCTTATACAATTTGATACACGTCTCTTTTCTAGCTTTCCTGTTCAATGTCGTTTTCAGTAATATTTTCTGAAAATTTTGTGAAAATGACAAAAACGCGCGAGTAGTATCAAATTCGAGAGAATTGTATCTACACTCTGAGTATAGGTTTCAAAAATTACAAAACGTTTGGATACCAGAGCCCGAAAAATGTATCAAACTTTTTGAAAAATTACAAAGATTTATGTTCAGTCTCAAATTAAACAAAATTTTAATTGAAATCCAAATGCAGTGATTGTACTGAATTCTTTTGTAACTTCGGGGATACCACAAGTCAAAAGTGAAAATAAAAAATTTTCAACAAATTATAAAATACTACGTAGGGCACCAAATTATGAGGGATTTTATTTAAAATACAAAATCCCATCCTTAACAACTTGATAAAATTAATATCTGCAACCATCCTTTTCAAATTTTGGACCGCATTCTAACAGTTTGTAAGATAGTAAGCTATGTTTACAAAAATCCTTTACAGTTGTTATCAGTTACACGTGACAAGTATTCCGTACTTGTCTGTACATACATACGGAAACAAACAACATTAACTTAAGATGTAAGATTAAATTAGTTGTTATTTAGGCATTACAGTTATAAGTGTACCTAAGAAAAGCAATATAGTGTTTTGGATTTTTAATCTTTATTGTATTCGTAATAACAGAAAGAGTAATAATATTTGTCTGCTTTACAATTGTTATTTTACAAAAAAAGTAGAGTAGTCTGGGTTTCCGTAAAGTTTTTCTTTAATTTAACACAAGTCCTGTATTAGAGGGTGACCTCTAATAGAAGTCCTAGAATTTAGATACCCTAATCTTGATTTCTCTGCCACCAAAAATTAGCAGGCTCTTACTTCTAGAAACCAATAATTATAATATTTATAAATATAATGTTTGCAGGCTGTACAGAATTAACCGGCTAATAATTTAGAATTATAATGAACACAAAGAATTAAAATACGTGTAAACATCGACTGGTCGAGAAGAAGAAACGTTTTGTATGTAAAACTACAGTACTTTATTTGAGAATGACGCCTTCACGTTGGCCGATATGCAGTTTGCATTACTTACGTAGTCAACATTTTCGACGCATGGACGAAAGGTACAGCTCTCGCTTTACACGTGCGCGCTAGTGTCAAGGTAATGGGATAGTGCAACTGCAGCAGGTACTGCAGCAATGAGGCGCGCGCGCACGCACACACAAAACATCCGGTAGACGCTGACTACCGTATACAGCAAATTGTGTGCGATACATCATTTACAAGACATGCAAATATGTGAAACATTTTCTCTCTATTACAAAACGTTCCTTTCACGTAGTGACATCTTAAAAATCATAACGCGTTCGTGGATACATGCATACGAGGTTTGATCAAACAGTTCATGCAGTTCTTGTTAATTATGCCTTCATTCATCGACATTTACACTGCCCCCTTCAAATTAGTGTCAGTCAAATGTAAAACGATTAAGAGAACTGTTTCGCAGTCTTCAAAATATTTCAAGCGTGCACTTTTTGATATAGCCTTGAACTCGCTTACCGATTTTTGTTTTACGTCTTCGACGGTGGCGAAACGTTCTTTCGTGAAAATTATCATTATTAAGAGGAGGAAAGTTTGCGCTGGGACACATCTGGTGAATACGACAATTACCGTCTCATCATTATGATGTTTTCTTTTGCCTAGCCTAGCAAAATTATTAACAAGCAATGACGTGCGTCCAGGTGCATTAACGATCTGATTTTTTATAAATTATTCTTTCATAAATTTGCCTTTTCCTACGAATAGATTCTTACAAATGGCGTAAAATGTCCAAATAGTACTATTTATTTAACATTGCGCCTAGCGATGAAATTTCGTGGAACACAAAAACATGATCTTCATGTGACAACCACGATCTTCAAATTATTTACGGGAATCTTTGAAGTTTGTAAACCGCTTGTTTATGCACAGCAGTCTTGCCAGAAGATTTCTGAACACGTTTACAAAGAAAGGGCCGATTATCTCACAGTTTACACAAAATTTAATCCATGTTCTTCAATCTTGCACTGTAGAATGACAAAAAACCGCCTAATACATTTAAGAACGACTTACTAAATAAGGTGTGAAATCTAACCTATGCATCAAATAGGCCTAAAATTTAGAAGATTGTCACTAACAAGTGTATCAACGTCACGTAAAAACAGTTTTTTGATCGGACGCTTATAGCGGTTCAAACGTAAACCTGCACGAATTTTTTGATCAAACCTCGTATTTAACTTTTACAAAACTAATAGACGACAGTTAATTTTCGTGGTTATGGCCAGTGCCTTATATAAGTTTTATAAAAAATATTGGGAAAATTTTTATGTTTACTATAGATTGGGAAAATTAATGTTAGCGTAATGGATAATGTAAAAGTAATATAATATGCAGTAATATAGTCTCAGACAAGCTGAAGATAGTAGCAGTAGTTCCGAAATTTTAAAGCAAAAATAATATGATTTTAACCAAGTTTACGTAATCGTTTTTACGCTTTATAATAATAATAATATACAAAAGTGACGAAAATAGTAATTGAAATTACAACCTAGCTACATGACAGATAACATTCAGAAGCCTATGGATGCTTTTAACATTGAAAATGTTTATAAGGACGTGTCGCACATTTGCGGCCGATCGCTGGTGCGTGATCGAAAATGGAAACCGGTGACTTTCCATAGAAACTACTTCTTTGTTGTCAATAACGTAGTACACATATAAAACTTCGCTTATGAATGCGACTACATTTAATTTATAATCTGTACATTGGTAAATGAAGAATGAATTCATTGATTGGTGAATGAACATAAATATATATATTTTTTAGATTTATTGAAGCATTTTCAATGCCCTTATCTGTGCACTGAATTTGTACAATGCCTGTAAATTTTTAATTCTTGCCTGTAGCCTGTAGGAAGTTTTTTAATCAATTTAGATCTAATTAAATTTTCACAGTGGCCCGGCTGACTGCACTAAATCTCGTCAGCTCCAAGCGTTTTATGAAACTTCATTGAGATTGAAACCTAATTATTGAGTTTTAGTCGATGTAATCTATGAACAAAATCTGCCCTCCAAATGCTCGCCTTATAGTAGTATAAGTTTTTTGAGGTATTATTAATATCATATGACATCGTATAGTTTGGATTTATTCTCTATTTCTTAATGTCTCCAGTACAAATAAGTCGTTCACACACACACACACACACACTCGTGCGTATACATACTTTTTGGATAAATTAGAAAGTCTTTACACTTTCTGTATTTATGAACCAGTCTTCTTCAGTTTGTATCTAATAACATAATGAACATTTTCTCTGTTTGTACATAGTATTGGTTGTTAGTTGTACAAGACGACTATTAGTTGTACCACTGTTCCTTGCATTTCTCTAAATTTAAATTAAATTATTAACATTTATTGATAATAATTGTACACACAAATTAAACGCTGTACCTACCATTTGTAAAATAAAATTGACCCAAAATAAATTATTCTATAAACAAAATGAATTTTAATAATAATATGTATCAAAAACTATTCGTTTAGAATTGTACTCTTTGACTAGCGACAAACTAATTGTTGAACACGAAATATTCGATTATAATTGAGCACCCATTCTTTTGGTTTATAATTTCAATTTATAAAGAAGTCCATGTTATATGGTTACGTTTCTGAAAAAATCTGAAATCACTAAAATTTAAAATGAAATTAGTCATATTAATTAACATTTAAATTTTAGAATACTTTAAAATTTTTCGCTATCCGGTTGATTATCTATGTTTAGCTTCTACTGGGTTGCTTTTTAATTATACAGTTAGAATGTATTATTTAGAACACATAATGTAGTTTAATTGTATGTTTTTTTATCTTTAACAAGTAATATAAGAATACTGATTGAAGTAGTAATGGATCCAATAACGAAGACGTATAGTAAAAAAATGCATTTAATTTTTGTCTAAGAATTCAAAAGTCAAAAGATGTATATCTTTTTATCACTCTTTTGTATATTTTAAATTTAGTCTGAAAAAATTAAATCATTATACTGTAATTGCAAAAATTTGAGAACGAAGTAAATAACTACTAACTAATGAATAATTTCTATCTGTTACTTTTCAAAGTTTAAAACTCCGAGTGTAGATTCCTACCTACCTGTAGATTCTTCTTCTTCTTCTTTACTGGCGTTTCAACTCAGTATGGGTTTTAGCCTCTTCAATATTTTTCTACATTCAGATTTTTCGTTACGTAGTCTTCTCCATCTTCTTACACCCATATTCCTCATATCCTCCTCAACGTCCTCGACCCGTCTCTTGCTTGGCCTTCT
Source organism: Magicicada septendecula (assembly GCA_034769895.1). Classification (NCBI taxonomy): domain Eukaryota; kingdom Metazoa; phylum Arthropoda; class Insecta; order Hemiptera; family Cicadidae; genus Magicicada; species Magicicada septendecula. Next base: position 1,266,586,219 of record CM068367.1, on the reverse strand, counting down.
TCATCATCATCATCGTCTCCACTTCACGCGTTAGACTGCACTGCCTGTTCCGGAAGCCATCTCTTCCTCGGACGCCCCACACTACGATACCTTGCGGGTTTGTAATTCAAGGCAAGTTTGGGAAAGCAATCTTGCTGCATTCTTCCTAAATGCTTACACCAGTTGGCCTTGCTTTCCATAATTCTATCCTGTACTTTAAAAATTGATGTATTGATCTAGTAGGATCTCCTACTTATTGGTTTTTATTCTAGAATTTTTCTGGGAGTTTTATGTTGTTCGATCCTCGTTGTACGACCCAGCGTTTATAAACGTAATTATATCAGCTCCGTGTATTAGATTATTTATTTCATGATTCTTTCGTATTTTCCATGTGCCGTCGTTGTTTTGCACTGGTCCAGACATTCTAAACAAAAAGTCTATAAACCTAGAGATTATACTTGTAATTTATTAACAAATAGCGTAATAGAAGCAAGTGAAGATAGAAAAAAGGAAAAAGTAAACGGATGTGTATGACGTTTAAATTGAGAAAACGGACTCCTTAATGTACGAGTTACCATAAAGAATAGGTAACTCATGGATTTCTGTATTAAGAGAGCGTCTGGAAATACAAGTTGTACTACATACAATAGATTAGAAAAATCAAGTTAGAATAAAGAAATTTCAGATAACAAATAAAAAAGAATTTTGTTAAAACATACAATACAATAAAAGATATTAAAATACCATTTCGTTTTCTTAATTTTCATTCTCGTGCAGTAAGTATTATTCTAAGAATGCAATATAGTAATTTAATAATACAAACATAGTGTTAATCGTCTTTAGAGTACACACAGTACGAAAGTACGAGACAAGTGTATAAATTAAATGTTCGCTCAGTCGAACAGATTACAGATCTCCAATAATTAAAAAAAAACAATTGTATAAATGAAACAAATTTAAACGTTATCTGTACTTCAGATTCCTGCAGTTGACTTCTTATCGTATTGTTGTTAGTAAATAATAATGATATAAATAACTCTTGTCAAGTCGCGATGAGTAGTGTGACTCGCTGATTGGTTTCAACTTACGATTGTGTCGGTTAATAAGTTTGTTTGGATTAGCGCTGTGAATGACGTAATTAGAATACCTGGATACTTCGACTCTGATGTAAACAAACAGTTGTATAGGACGAGCAGAAATCTGAATGTTAGAATTCTCCAGTTGTAAGTGTAAGTTGTACGAAAGGGCTGAACTGTAAGTTGTACAGTTTATAGAATCTTGACACGAAAGAGCCGTTCCCTGATGTGTTAAAAACCGATAAACTTGGGATGTAGTCGATAAAATTCCATCTCACATAGATGTTGAAAATCTCTCTGAGATTCTTTAGAATATATTTTGTTTTTTGTAAAGGAACGATATTTTTTGATTATGTAATTTAGTCCAGAGAAAAAGTTTGGACACTATTATTTATATTAAACAAATATCCTTTAATCGGCAGTAATATTTATGTATGTGCTTGCGCCTGCGACAATATGTACACAATAATAAAACGTACACATACAAATATTGTACTTACGGTCCGGTACGATTGAACGAGCGAAACGAGAACCCGGTTTTAAGTCGACCGTTTGGCATTTGCCTGTCTGACTGTCTATTTGAAAGATGTCTTACTGTAGCTTTTGAACGTATAAACAAATTTCCTTAAAGCGTATAATCCAAATTCGCACTTTGACCCCACAAACCTCCTGTTGTTTTTCGTATTGATCTCAAAAAATATAGGGGCAAGGAGGCAAAAATGTAAAAGGTAAAAATTTTTAAGGGTTTGAAAGTTTCATCTGGGGTTAAGTTTAAGAGAATTTTATCCAAATTTTGAATACAGTATTAAATGTTCAAAATTTTTGAACACACTGGCTAAAAAAAACAATATTTTGAAAAACTAAAACACCTAAAAACCCGCCTTCTACCGGTGGGTGAATGCCGGCCACTAAAGTGACTTTAACCCACCTTACAGTCTAGTGTGTATTTTAAAAATTTGAAACTTTAGGGCACCACGAGCTAAAACTATAAGTCAACTTTTTTTTTAATATTGTAAAAATCTACGAGGAATTTAAAGAAAAATAGTCTTTATCTTCAATAATTTGCCAAAATTTATATCTGTTAACAGTTTGTGCGTTATGTTTGCAAAAACTTTATATATTGTAGCCAGTTAGACATATTTGTGGAGAGTGTTAAATATGAATATAACTCTCTATAGAATCATACATAAACGTCTTTTATCAATGTATGGTGACGTATGGGTACGTTCTCCCGGAGTTTCTCGCCTACAGCTAGGAATCATACATACGAAGATCTTTACTCACAGTTTAAAAAAATTAAAATTTAGTAATTTGATTTTACCTCATCATCATCATCATCGCCGCCGCCGCCGCCACCGCCACCACCACTACCATCATCATCATCATCATCATCATCAGCAGCAGCAGCAGCAGCAGCAGCAGCAAGGGTCAAACCAAAATGGTGGGTTCCGGTTCCAAGCTGGTGATGCCAACGCTTCATAGTACGGCCCACACCTCTCCGTCCTTTCGGCGCATAATTCCATAGTTGTTGGGGGATGATGCAGTCATCCATTCAGTTAAGACGTCCGAGCCATTTTAGACGATATTGAGCAATTCTGTCAAGTATAGGCCTACTCATAATATTCAGTTCCTGCCGCACATCGACATTTCTTCTGCCATCTTGAATAGTCACCTGCCACGTGCCTCAGAAATCTCATTTCGGCAGGTTGAATACGACTGGCCTGGGATTTCGTTAAAAGTTCAATTATCAGACTCTAAGAGAAGTGAGGGGAGGGCCATCACCTTGTAGAATTTCATGCGTGTTTCTTAACTTCATGATTTTAAAGTTCTTCTGATGGGGCCGCGCATATGGTTGAACTTGTGCAGCTTCTTCAGCACATCGTTGTTGTCAATGTGAGACACATTATTGCTCAGATATTTAGAACTGCTGACCTGCTCCAGAACAGTACCAATTTATATTTTATATGACTTTATCTAATAATAAAATAAAATCGGCTATTTGTTCAAAAAAGTGTTTGCTTATTGCCTGATGATCACAAATAATTTTACCGCAATACATCGAAACTATCTTTTAAAAATGTGTCTAGATAATGACCGAATCACAAAGAAACATTCAAGGTCACTAATATAATCAGCTTAACGCCTCGTGTAGTTATTAGTAATGAGTGTTTGTACGTAGACACAAGAAACAGGAGTGCCTTTACCTTTACATAAAGAGAATTAGAGGCTGAGAATGACAGATAAAAAGGTAGGCCGATATAAAGATAGAAAACTGAGATCTCTAACGTATTCACAATCACATGTTTTGTCTTTTACACGAAAAAATGAGACAACATATTATTGTGTACAATTTAAAACCAAACGCCTGACTTTGTACGCATTGTATACGCAAGTAAAGACACGTGATCACACACACACACACACACACACACACACACACACACACACACACACACACACACACACACACACACACACACACACACACACACACACACACACACACACACACACACACACACACACACACACACACACACACACACACACACACACACACACACACACACACACACACACACACACACACACACACACACACACACACACACACACACACACACACACACAACTCATACAGATTTAAGCTACACGACATAAGAGGATTTTAAAATAAATCACAAGTTTAATCAAAAGGGTGGTGTTGATTAAATAATACAGCAATTTAACTCAAGAGTTCAACGTGTTGTACGGTTCACCGTGCACAAGTTGCCGGCACCAAATATTAGCATTGCTAATATTGTCAAATGTTTTCCACCGAATTAAAACGTATAATGTCAAGTGATTTAATTAGTGAAGAAACTTTTTTCACCGTCATGAAATCAGTCAATTTACGAGCTTGACATCCAGGAATATGGAGCGGTGCCAACTGCGCTGTTTGCAGGCTGCACTGTTTTTTTCTACCTTTCTGATGCATACTTCAAATCCGCTCATTATCGTACATATATTTACCAGTGCATGGATGGTGCAAGTAACGTTCAAATGATTACACGAATTACATACATAAAGAGTAAAAATCATCTCCCTTTTAGTGTGTCATGATATATTACTCAGCCCTCCGTAGTCTGAAACAAAATACTTAACATTGTAATAATTTTTACATTGACGTACAGAGAATGTTAGCAAAAAAACGAAAATGAATGATACGTAGGTAGAATATAAGGGGATCTTGAAAAACATGCATTTTTGATAACTTCTAGTAAGGATGGAAGGTGTTGTAATGTTTAGTCATGGACTGCACAACATTTTGAAACCTTTGTGTCGATGTAGTGGTGTAACTACGGGGGGGGGGGAGCAATCAGGAGGAACAATCCTCCCTATCAGAGCTACTGTGTATTTTTAAGCCAGTTGTGTATGTTAAAGTAAAGGTTATAAATAATTGTATAAGTAATTACATTATAATAAATAATAATAGTTAATGTTTTAAAACAAGATTATATTTTATTGTTTACAACGTTTCGACAGTTTTTAATTTACTGTCATCATCAGAAGTACAATTTATATCACCCGAAATAATAATTTGGAAATAATTTTAAATACAAGCTGGTCTCATCTCTACTCGGAAACTAGTGTCATCGTACCCCCAGGAGCAGTTACTAGTTTGCCACTGTGTCGAAATGTCAACAAAATTTATTGTCATAGTCAGACCTGTATATTGGCACTTACTATTTTGGATCCTTACTATGTATGTGGTCTTTAACCTCTCCGTCTTTTAGCTTATGGTCCATTACGTGTTGTACACATTTTTCAGCACAAATTACCGGTACTTCCGCGATACGTTACGTGTTTTCCGGCTTTAGAGCGGTGGAACGAAACTTACACCAGAGGCAATAAAGTAATCACACATTTTTATTTTACGCTTTGTGCATGCTACCACAGTTATACTTTATTCAAGAATATTACACACGCACCGTAATTTTTTACGCGCTATTCTTAAAAACAATATCGAACTGTAATGTATTTCACGCATTGTTACGAACTGTGTCCCCACAAAACAACTTACCCTCATCTCCCTCTACAGTTACGTATGTTGCTTCAAAGGACATATGTAATACCTGAAAGCTTCAGAATTTACTCGACCGAGTATACGCTTTGATAATGTTCTGAAACGTGCCATTTGTAGTTCATTACGCATCACATTGTTTTGACGAGTCGCCTTTCTACATTTCCTCGTCCATTGATCATTGTTGTACATGCGTTTTCTATCTCTTTACTGCTTGTAAAACCTGCCTTTCCATAACACAAAAAGTAGTACACTTCGAGCCACAAAATTGTGAAACAGTTTCTTTGGACTGTTTTGCCGTAGCTTGATCTAACAAAAAGCTGACTCTAATTATCCAGTTACTTTACAAAACAAAACTTATGTAAAATGGCCACATAGATAAAATAAAATGATTACAACTTTGAATTAAATTATACGCGTATCAGAAACAAAATTTAATAGTTTGACATAATATATCAATTGTATTTTTATTATCTGTAATAAATTAAACTTCTTATTCTCCTATTTATGGCATCACAACCCAATGTGGCTCTTAGGAGGAACACCGTAAGCGGGCGGGCGGCATAATAAAAGGGGGCAAATCGCATCGTCATCGACGTGCATACATGGTATGTTTTACCCACCCAATCTGAAGATAACATATTTAAAAGTCTCCAATTGCATCCATATACGTATTTGTCGTAATGCATAAACGTTTGTAAACTTCACTGAACGTATCAGAGAAAGACGCCGAAGCCCTAGAATATTCAATGGATGTAAAAAATAACTCGCAGTAGAGTTTTGTTTTATAAAACCCAGTATAAGGTCTTATCTTCTTTGAAGGACAGATTCGAAAAATTATAAAAAATTATAAGTAATATAGCGTATTTAGATTTATCAGTAGTAATTTGTTATTACCCTAAAAATGAATTAATTATACGTTGTAGAGGTATAAACTTGAAACGATTTTCGAGATGAACCCGTAGCGACGGGACTGATTTGTTTAACGAACCGAGTGCTTTAAAACTCTTTTTTTTCAAAATCCACTACATGAGCTGTAGACTATTTTTCAGTACCGTTTTCAAAATAACTTGTTCTCAGCTCACCAAGTACAATAATGGCGTTAACAATAATGATATATTAACGGTATCAGTTGTTGCTAACAGAAGATTATTCTCGAAATTCAAAATAATAAAATGTTATTTAAGATCGACTGTGACTTAAACGACAGGGGGACAGGAGAAAGATTGGGAGCGGCAAATTCAAGATCGCGCGCATGGGGACGTACGCCTTGCGACTGTCCTGAGTCTTGGGATGTTCAATGATTTTCTTCCATTTGTCCTCTCTCACCACACAACCGTATCCGGCCTCTCACATTTATAAGTCATCCTCCATGTTATTTACTCATTTCTCCCTAGGTTTCCTCTAATTATTTTGCTTATTGGTTTTCAGTCTGCGATTATTTTAGTTGTCTTATTGTCTTCCACTCGTTTTAAGTAACCATTCCATTCTAATTTTCTACTCTTGATGAACCGGACAACATCAGTAAGGTGTATAAATTGATCCAGTTTTTAATTCGTTCATATCTCCAGGGATCGTTTGTAAAATTTTACGCACAAATATTTTAAGCTGTCATTCATCTGCATTAGTTAATGTCCCGGCTTCGCGTCGATATGTCACTATTGGTCGAATAAAACGAACAAAACTTTTCTATAGGATCTTTCTTCTCACAAGCAAGCATTTATAGAAATATTATTTGCGGTCTGGTGAAAGAAAAACATCTGCTATGACACTCTCATATTGAATAAACACGTATCGCAAAAGTATGCATTCAGAAAAATATTAAAACGAAAAATATTAAAACACACCGATTGATCAAAAGAAAGTATTTTTTGAACCCAGGCAATTTCATTTGAGAAGAACGCCTTCACGTTGCTCTATATACAATTTGCACTACGTCTCTATTTCAGTCCGATGTGTGCAAAAAGGTGTATCCCTTACTTTATCACGTGGTATCAAGATAACGTAACATTAAGGATGCAATACAACTGCAGTAGATACTGCAGCAGTGAGGAGTACACACACACACACACACACACACACACACACACACACACACACACACACTCAAAATACACTTACTATCGTATACAGTAATTTGTATACAAAGCGCTCGAATATGTTAAACAGTACTGAAACTACTGAATGTTTCTTATTTACACGATACAACACTGGTCTGAACATGCGACATTCTCATAAATGCATACTAAGGTTCATTATACTATACATATGTATGTAGCGCCTGTACGTCTGTGTATAGTTAGTTTAAAGCACACTCAGGGGCATTATATATATATTGCAACAGTACGTCTGCGTACGTTACTGTCCATTGTTGCAAATAGTTATAAAAACTTGATAAATTAGAATAAATAAATAATATTGTCAGTATTTATAAATAATGCATATTGAAAGCTGTAAGTAAACAGTGAAGGGGAACACCGAATTTGCAGGTCGATACAGGAAGATCACGCCACACTCAGCTGAGCTTGTGTACATGTGTATTTTATATGTGTGTGTGAAGCCAGTTGATTCCTGTATACCGTCACCCCTGAATAAATGTAAATTAAATAAGTAATTTATTTAAATTGTGGTAAGTGCGCGTAAGATATGACAAAACAAATTACGCCATGTTATTAATAATATAAAGACGCACACATATGCAAAATATAGTGCGAAACAAATAATACGTATTAATACAGTGTAAATAAAAGTGAATAGAACCAAGATAAATTAAAGTATAGAAAAACGGTTAACACAATTAAAAATAAAAAAATTACCGATCATATGAACATCGAGTAATTAGCAAAAGACTTCTCGTGTTTCGAATACAATTAAAATAAGTGTGAAAAGTAATTGAGTCTGTAATGAGACGCATGACAAACTAAACTAAATCGTGCACAGAACTGTCGAAACATGATTTTTACGCCCGAGAGGGTTTTTACTCACCGGCCTTGATCTCTTTTTCGTTGGAACACAGCGGCAGCCGGAGGCTATGCCCGACGACGATCTATCTTTCGTCGGATAACCGCTGCAGCCAGAGGCTATGCCCGACGAGGGAGCATCCACATCCAAGGTCTATATCCCAGCAGTACCGTACGAGTCATCTGAATACTGAGTGGACCAGGAGGAACAGACAACGGACTCCAGGAGGATCAGACGACTACGGAGGATCGACCCAGGGCAAAGGACTCAGGATCATGACGAGGAATCACTGAGTATCACCGCTCCGAAATAAGGTGAAATAAAACCAAATTTATTCGTCAACCAAAGATTCAATAAAGACATTTAAAAAGAGTAAAGAGACAATAATAATTTTAAAAGTGTAATTAATAATTGTTAAATTTAATTGTTTAATTTATAGTAGTTTATGATGATATTTTAAATTTACGAAATTATATTTTTGAAATTATAACATAGTAGAAATGTTTAAAGAAATTTTGATATTGATTGATATGTCATGAATAAGACATTAATATGCAATAACATAAAAAATAGAGAATTAAAAAAAAAGAAATACAATATGAGCTATTCGAGAGCAAAATTGTATATTATAAGAATTTTTATCTATACTTGTAAATTTATATCGTGTGTCTTATATCTATAAATAGTGTGTAATGTTATTTGTATTGTGGCAATAATTTTAAGTATGACAAACACATACAAAAGAATAATATTATGCTAATAATAATGAAGAAATTTTAATTCTAAATATTTTGGAAATTCTATTTAATAAATTTTTAAATGATTTGATATGACATAAAAAAACGTGTATATTATTATTACACCTGTTATTATATATATATATATATATATATATATATATATATATATATATATTGCAATGGAACATCGCAGAAAGGGTATTTGTAGCTATGACTACATGCTTTTATACAATTTATGACGTTATAGACATGTTGAAAATTGATTTTATTAAAATTTTGTAAAATAGCTATAAGTTTTGAAATAAGAAATGGACAATTAACTGTTGTGTGTCAAATGCCCATAAATTTGTTTTCTGTCATGTCAAGTGCGAATTTAGTGCGCGAGTGAGCGTGTGCGCGTGTTATTTGTATTTACATGAATAACTCTGGTGTATATTAACGTGTCGAATTGAAACTTGAATAGCTCATACTTCTGGATTAGCGCTACATTTTTCATATGTCAAAGACTCAAAATATATTATTTAAATATGTATTTTTTAACAGAATTCACTTTTCTAAAGAATCCTTATCTTCTGAAAGTCATAAAACTTTTAGATAAAATCTATACATGCTTTTGCAGTCTTCAGCAAAATTGATCAGGACATATGTCTATCTGTCTAACCCATCGATCACTTACCATGGGTTTTAACGAATCGGAGGGTCCAATTTTCATTCAGATTGGTCCCTCGCGAAAGAAGCTTCGCTGCAGTTCAACCTAACAGCTCGGCCTTAACAGACGTTGTCTCTGTGCGAGTTTGTCGTATCAGTATACGTTCTACATAAGGGTTACGATTACGGGGTCTTAGCAACGAGTTGCCCGTTTGCTAGATCGATTGGGTAAACTCAAAATAATTTAATTATAAATTAAACAGTGCTATCTCCCGATAGTCAAGATATTTCCGCATAGAAATCAGGTGTATTTGCCAAAATAGACCTGGGTGAACGCGAGGACACGTCAAGATACCGGAAGGTGTACACACCGAAATCTAATTAATAATAGTTAAACCCATTATCGAGCCCTGAGATAGATGAGATAAACTCTATCGGTGAAACGGCGTGCGTGCGTGTGTCGCGAGAGTTCTACGTGTCATCATTTCAGTGGATCCAGCAGGCGGCAAGTGGCAGTGGAGCAGTTCAACGGTTCGTCAAGGGATTTAGTCGAACAAGTAAAATAGACTATAAGAGAGAGAAACATTCAAACCATTTTACAGACTCTATTAAAATTTAAGAATAAATCATTTATGTTCAAATCACAGACCATATTAAATTTGTTTAAAAATAAATACCTAACTCCAGATAAAACACTCTGATATTATTTTGTTGTAATTTACTATGCCTGATATTTGTTTCATTGCAATACATACATACGTTGTAGCAGGTTTTTGGGTACATCCGTGTATGTGATGTTTAAATTCACAAACTATACTTTCTGAACATCTTACATCTGCAGTAACACAAGTTAATTTTTTAGAGGACATAGCCAGTAGAACAGGCTTAAGAATTTCTGCAGAAAAAAAACAAATTTCTCACGAACATTAAAAATGCGCCAAAATTCCTGGTAACAGATATTGGTCGAACAGAAATAGTTCGAAAATTTAAGTATCTAGGAGAAATAAGAGAATGGCTTAGAAAAATCTGCTATAGAAGAAAGATTCATAAAATGAAAAGGGGAATTGAAAGAGAAGTTTTTCAGGCAAAAGTGTTAAAAATGGAAGTAGTCCAGGGTAGGAGAGAGAAAAACGCAGGTTCAAAGTGGACTGAAGACAGGAAGAAGAGACACAGTGAAAAGATAAAAGAATATTGGAGAAAAAGAAAAGAACAAAGAGTAAAGAATTAAAAATGGCATGTTGTCTTTAGATGGCCGATATATAGGCCATTGTAACGTGACAAGCTGTCTCAGTATAGGTGAATGTGGAGAATAATTATTTTCAGCTATTATAGGTGTCCCGAACGATAAAAGAATGCGTGGAAATAAATAGTATTAATAAAAAAAATTAAAATTATTAGGATAAATTAGAAAATAAGACAATGTAGAACCATGAAGATATAATTTTATATGTGAGTGAAGTGTTGTGTAATGTGAGTAGCAAATAGAATGTTAGGGGAGTATATTCATGTGTTACAAAGATGTGTTCTAGAAGATTCAAGAAAAAGGAAGTCGGCGTGCACGTGGCGCTTCTGAATATATTAGAGTAAATTGAAAAGACGCCTACGCGCATATCGGCGGTGACGTCATTCGGCAGCGCGACGGCTTACATTCAGCTGTGTTATAAAAGGAGTAGCCAGTCTTCTCTAAGCTCTCTCCCTGAAAGTTCTCTCTCTGAAAGTACGTCATACTCAGCGAAGGCGGTCGCAGTGGGCAGGGATTCCAGGCAACGTAAATTCTAGACAGTCCTTGGGCCCGTAGAGTCGTGTTAGCAGCGAGTGTCAGCAGGAAACCACCGGAGTGCGAGATTGTCGGCTACCGTTCCTGAGCATCGTTTGCTGATCGTGGCGGCTGGAATACGGAGACCTTGAGTAAGGCAGTTCCTGGAAGCGGTTGCTGGAACGTGGAACCGAGACGACGGATCGCTGGAGGCCGGATCCAGATCGTCGACCGGGAGGACAGAGAAGACGACCAAACAGGAAAGCAAAATTTAAAGTTGTTATCAAATTGTAAAACTTAAAAGTATCACGTCAAAGAATATTAATATAAAATATAATTTTGTTTAAAAAGGAAAGAAAAAATAGACTTTGAATAATTAAAAATTTACAGAACTGTTTAAATCAAGGAAACATTTATTTAAAGATATTTCAAGACAGATTTTTTGAACAACAAGAAGTTAATTGTATGTCGAATAACAAAAGAACATTTTAGTACAAGAGTGTGTAGAAGAAAGAAAAATAAATGTATTAAATTTCACTAATTGTGCTTTCTTTTCTGCAAGTCTGGTCTGGGCTATAACCTGTTACCTTGCAATATATATTTTTTTATATTTAATATTTATAATAAATTTACCTCAAGAACAATTTTTTTTCCTTATTAGGAACATGCTTCGAGAACCATTGTGTTCTCATCCTCACCGTCAATACTGTTCGAGCGCCTTGTGCCCGTTTTACGTCGTTATGTTGTGTCCGTTACCGTCGTCGAGTCAATTACTACTGTCGCTTATGTAAAAGTATCGGTTACGTTCCTTTAAAGTCATCGTTTTTCTTCGTCCTCGAGTGAGAGGTCACAAACCAGCGTGACAAGGTACAGTTCTGTCGTTTGTCCTTAAGTTCCAAACAACACAATGGTTCTCGAAACATGTTCCTAATAAGAAAAAAAATATATTGAGGTAAATTCATTATAAATATTAAATATATTATATACATCAAGAAAGAGACTGTAGCAAAAAGTGTTTGAAAAAAAAAATATATATATATATCAAAGCACTTAGATTGCATTTGCTACAGATAAATCCATCTCATTAGTATAGGATATAGAGCATACATGTGGAATTCTAAGTGTTGTGTATTGCGTCTAGAACCTCAATGCGTTACTCCGCGCATGTGCATTGCGTCCGGCTAAATGTTTCAACGCATGTGCCAGTATGTCGTATATGTCGACAAGACGTCTGTGCATCCGCGTCGGCCGGTCTGCGTACAACTTAACGTCAATCCTGTTCGAGCGCCTTGTGCCCGTTTTACGTCGTTATGTCGTGTCCGTTACCGTCGTCGAGTCAATTACTACTGTCGCTTATGTAAAAGTATCGGTTACGTTCCTTTAAAGTCATCGTTTTTCTTCGTCCTCGAGTGAGAGGTCACAAACCAACGTGACAAGGTACAGTTCTGTCGTTTGTCCTTAATTTCCAAACTATACACTACCAAACCCATAAGTTGGATACAAAACTTTTCATAATTAAATACAAAACATTTATGCCGACCAAATGGCATGTGCAAAGTGATGTGTGCCCCAAGCTGGTACGTACAGGCATAATTTTGTGTGATAAATTGCAGCGCCTTGTTACTTTTAAGTTAATTCATGTATCGTACAGTACTTGTTAAGCAAGTTAAAATTTTAAAACAAACAACTTATTTCTCTGTCTTATGTAAGAAATCGAAATACTCGGGTAACTAAATTTGAAGAAAACGGTATCAGAAAAATTGAATTTGAAGTTAACATAATATAAATTGTGTTATTGTATTATATTGTAATTGAAATGTTATATTAATGATTATATTATAATGCTGTATTGAAATGACTTGTTCAAGCACTGGTTTTGTATTTCGGTCGGTCCCTAGTCGTTGTTACTGTCCCTGAAACGTCGCCTTATGTTGGTTACGATTCCAATTTTAATCAAAGCTTATTTCCCGGGTTTTTTCTTCTCTCTGCGACGTGACCAGAAACTCATTTCTCCTCTAACCCGGGTCCAGTATCCCATTCTAACAAACAAAATTATAGTATCACTGGTCCTCTGTGTTTGGAATACGAAGAAAAGCATAGTATATATAAGACTAGAAACTGGCACAACAAACTACTTATAATCAACTAAACGCTATGTAACTCACCGTCTGTGGCTTAAGTAAATGTCTTTATACAATTGGCATGTTTCGGGACACTTGTCCCATCCTCAGAATATTTAAAAAAGTCTCTTCATACCATCATACGATGGCACAGTCGTCAATATATTAAAAATATTAAAATCCACATAACACAAAACACAATTACACAACACAAAGTACGCACACAACAATTTTCAGTGTACACCACACGGTAACCGACAGCGCACACAGGAGGATTAAGGAGCAGCGACAACTACTTATTAAGGAGGGTTTTCTACAAGGTTTCATGGAATGTCTGTGTGCTTGACTGGCATTGTGAGTGGTAAATTTCAATGTATATCTTATTTATAAAGTCACTCTTTTTACATTTCTTCTCTCACATTTTCTCATAATCTGTTGAAGAGAGCCCGAAGGCCTAGGATTGAGTCTAGGCGTTCCATGCACGGAGAAACGAGCGCGAAGCGCGAGTTTTGAGTACGTAACGCGATAACGACGCGCTTTCGACATCCAATCTTCGAATTGGGTATCCATACGAGTTACATATATTTAATCTCGGAGGCGCCGGAGGCTAACTCATTTGAGTTGAGGCGGCTACTCAGAAAAACTCTCGGCGGATGTGGCGGAAAGCCGACTTGAGTGGGTTGTATATTGAGTCCGAGTTGTATAGACAAGCGAATTGAGCTTACGCACTCGAATTGAGCTCAAAATTAAATGTGGCTAATTAAATTTTGCGTCGCAGGCTAAGCCATTTGTGATGTTGCAAAAGTGGTTTGGCATAAAGATAAAACGTAGGCTAATGCATTTGAGTATTTGGCAAAACTGGGTTAAAAATGCGTGCTTATGGGAGAAATTAATTAATTTTTTTCTTCGTAAATAGTTTCGACCGCGGTTTAAAATTATTTTTCACTTGTTTATATAACATACAAGAATAGAAAAAAAAATTTACTTCACGATTGTATGGTGTGGCGTAGGTAAACATTTACCTTTTATTTTTTTTTAAATATAGGTCTGTTATTCATATCAACTGTTATAACTATTCCAATTTAATAAAGGCGTCATTTCAAGGTTTATTTGTATACATTTTGAAACTTGACCACATAGTCGTTTAACCTTCTACCCAATACCCAATATCCTCTTACACTAAATAAAATTACAGTATATCTGGTAAACTGTGACTGGAATATGAAGAGAGGGTAGAGTAAATTGAGCTAAAAGCTTTGGTATTAACAAACTAGACTAGAGAGAAGCTTTTTTAGACAAGCTTTGATGGAATCTACGTGCGTTGTACCCTTGAGTGATCGCGCTCGCGCGTGTGTTTTCTTTTTGTACGCCTAACTCTCTCTTTGTATTCCTTACTTGGTTCGTCAGCTTTCTCACGTTATTACATCCGTCACATTTTGTCATTGCATGTAAGAGTAACAGTCGTTAAATCACAAATAAAACAACGAGGGAATAAAACAGAATACAGTTGTTAAACATTTTACAGTTCTGTTTTGTTAACTTAAATGTATTTAGATACTTTGAATACTCTGAAGCGAACCTTATTCTACTTACCAACCTCCAACAGTCTGGGAGGAGAACAGTGTTTTCCAATGTTGTACTTGCCAATACGTACGGATGAAACAATGCCACAAGTGAACCAGATACAGTACTGGATTTGCTGAAAAACAGTCCAGTCTGGTCATTACTAATGCAACGTATTGTATATTTGGTCATTAATATTGTTCGTCCCTAAATGATAGTATCAGTAAAGCTAAAACCTAGAAGATAACGACATGTAATCTAGTTCTTGATTCCAAGTTACAATCTGATGGAATAATATAAATGAGAGTAACAGTAACAGCTCTTAAGAGCAAAAACAAATGTATCTAATATTTCTACTAGTAATTTTATACAAACCTAAGAGGTTGGTAAATGACCTGAAGATGACTTGACTGCCGAAAGCGCTCGTCAATACCAAAGATAACATAGTGGTTTGTATAAAATTACTAGTAGAAATATTTGAGACCACTAACACTCCAATATAACAATAACAGTAAAATGTATCTAAGCTGCAACTAAATGCCAAAAGTGTAACATTGACGGTTCAAAAATTCTGGAAACGTGCCGAATAATCCGTACATTAAAGTATTGTGCTAAATTTTGCAATATAGACTTCGTAACAAAGGTAGCCACTAGTAAACTCTGATAAGTAACGAAAAAATAATAATAGTAATAAGATTATGAAGAAGAAGAAAAATAAAAACAACAATAATAACAGTGTTGGTGATGATGATAATTATAAAATTAATATTTATAAATAATTAAATGTTGATGATAATTAAATATTGCTAAATAACAATGATAATATTGCTATTGTTATTCTTTGTTGTAAAAAGTATCTTTTCTTACTTTATAATACACTCATTAACAACATAAGTGTTCATCTGAATGTTTTCTCGGAAAAACACTACAGTTGGGAATTACGAAGTTTGGTAAAAAGTTCGTGCAATTTTGCAATTTCCGCCTCTACTAGTGTCCGATTAAAAAACTGTTTTTATGCGATGTTCGTACACAAGTTGGTGACAATCGTCTACACTTTTAGCCCTATTTGATGCACAGTTTAGATTTCACAGCTAATTGAGTACCGATAAGCCGTCCGTAGATGTATTAGGCGATTTTTTGTCATTCTACAATGCAAGATTGAAGAACATAGATTAAGTTTTGTGTAAACTGTGAGATAAACTGCTCTGTCCTGGTAAACATGTTCAGAAGGCTTCTGGCGGGACTCCTGTGCGTGAACAAACGGTTTACAAGCTTCAAAGACTGCCGTAAATGAGTTGAAGGTCGTGGTTGTCAGATTAAGATTATGGTTTTGTGTTTCACGAAATTTCATCGCAGTCATAAATAAAGAGTACTATTCGGACATTTTACGCCATTTGTATGAAGCTATTCATACAAAACGGCCGGATTTGCGAAAGAATAATTTATGAAAATTGCAGCCCTATATTGCCCCTGGACGTACGTCATTGCTTGTTAATAATTCTGCCAGGCTAGGCAAAAGAAAACGTCATACTGATGAGACGGCAACTGCCGTATTCACCAGATGTGTCCCAACGCGATCTTTCCTCCTCCCAATAGTGATAATTTCCACGAAAGGACATCGTTTCGCAACCACCGAAGACGTAAAACGAAAATCGCTAAGCGAGTTCAAGGCTGTAACGAAAAGTACATGCTTGAAATATTTTGACGACTGCAAACAAATGGCTTAATCGTGTTACATTCGACTGAGACTACTCTGAATGGGGCAGTGTAATAATTGTCGGTGAATGAAGGGATAATTTTAAAAATAAACTTTTTGCATGAAAGATACATGAACTTTTTGATCAAACCTCATATGTTATCAAACGGTGTATTGTCTCTGTTAGGTGAACATTAACAGTTACCGCAAAAGAGCATGTGATTAAGAGAGCGAAGTTGGGAGAGAGAGAGAGAGAGAGAGAGAGAGAGAGAGAGAGAGAGAGATAAAGAGACGAGGAGAGGAAGAAATAAGGTTTACTGCAAATAAGAAAGAAGATACTACAAAAGATTAATTAAATATACTATATCTCAAGGTAAAGTTACGTTAATTAAATACAGTTACAAACTCGTCGTAGGGCCGGTATCAGAGAAAAGTTAGCAGCAGGTGAGACTACAGCAGACACATGACATTTGTGCATCAACCTCTGTGAAATCACGTTTGCTGTTTCGTCAGGTTGACGGTCTCAGTTCACGTGAGTTCCTGAATATGAATGTGAGTTCAGATTTATCTTAATGGTTCAATGTAAGCATTGTATTAGAAAAAAATTTATTAATTGTTAAACGCAGATGGTTGAATTTTAAAAATTGTTCCTGGCCTTTGCAGTAAATCGTTTTCAATACATTAAATTTTTTCTAAAGTAAATTAATCGTTACGCTCCACATAAAAAAAGTAGGAAACTAACAAAATATTACATCAGTTGTAAGATTTAGTGTTATGATTATAAGTAGTTTGTTTATTAGTGATGTGATTATGAATATAAGCGTTTGTATAAAGGACTTATCACATCTTGAATAAAGTACTGGAACAACAGCTTTATCTTCAACATTTTCTTCTTCCTAAAGAGTAAGTTTTTTGGATTCCTGGCTAAAAATCGAAGTGAAGATAATTAACGTATCAGAGTTAATGGATTCTATACAAAATGCAGAATCTAAAAAGAGTTTTATTGGTGTCTGAGAGAACTCATAATAATTTTAAAAATCTTTTGAGAAACAAGACGTCTAAGATATTTGAAGAAATAGTGAATTAACCGCAGCTGCTTGTAGTTAAGATGCGGAGCTTTGATATCAAACTAAAACGTGGCATAGTCTAAACTGTATTAAACAAGTATTTAATAATGAACAGTGATAATATAAAGATGGTTAATGTTTCCCTCAGTCACAACGATAACATTTGAAAGCCTTTGATATAGCCTAATAATGTGTTCTTATAACTTTGAAACTGTTCCGACATTGTCTCTGCGCACCTTTACATTGTCCTGTTAATAAAATGACATTCTTATGTTTAGTCCACGTGGACCTGGCGTTGACACAATTAGTATTAATCAACTGTAGCTTATTACCTGCAAAGAAGGTGATCCGTCTTGTCGTCGCCATTTTGCTGTCGGAGTTGTTCTTTTTTAAGTGACACGCACAAACATGTCTACAACGTGACTACATGCAGTGTCGTAACTAGAAGCTGCTACAGGGGGGGGGATGAGAATGTTGAACCCGCCATTTTCATCAGAACAAATGAATAATTCCGGATTCTTCCCATATAATTTCATAATACGTTTAACGCTTCTCAGCTTTTGAGTAAACCGACTTGAAGTATAAACGGTTGAAAAAATATTTGAAAGCACTGTTTTCAATACATTCTATTCGGATTAATTGGTATTCAAATGAAATATAATAAACCTCATGTCATTAGGAATCATTAGGAATAAATTTTATTATTAGTCGTTAGGAATTTCTAAATTCGTATTTGTAATACACCGAAATGAGTATATCTGAAGATATTTTGTAGAGCCCGGTTTTATTACCCCTTCACTCTTTCATTTAAGGATATTATCCCAAGATTGTTTTAAGCAACTTATAATTCTTGTTAAACTACGTTATTTTTTATGTAACGACTTGCAGTAAAATCTTCTCGTTTTTCCGAATTAAAGTTAAGAATTGCTAGTTTACCTGTGCAAAAATACCGGTTCAAACCATAGAGATATTATAACGTAGACTAGAGGAATTATGACGTAGACTAGAGGAATTATGACGTAGACGAGCCTGTAAGGGATAGTCTGGACGAAAGAGATAAAGGTAGGTTAATAGGCTCTGCCTTCGTTTTCTGGCGCATGCGTAATTGTATTTTGAATGGTGCAAATACGTATGTAATATACCAAATGCTGAGTGACTGTCATTATTAAGAAAACTCTAACTTCATTTTATCAATTTAAAAATATTTTTATTCCTTTTATTTCTATTATTTAAAGCCATATTTCTACACACGCAACTGGCTTAGGAATAGATGAAGATAAAAAGATAAATAAAATAAACTAAAATTAACATAATTACTATATTGAAACATTGATGGTAGATAAATTAATCATTTATAATCCATTGCTTGACGATTGCTTTAAATTATCTCTGCTATTTTTGGTTAAATGATACCCTTTAAAAAGAAACGTTCAACGTTCTCTTTTTTTTATCTAGATTTCAATAAAACATTTCTCTTCCTATTTTGTGATTATACAGTAGACGTACCAATAAGATTTTCACAAGAGACAATGTTACTTTCAGTTAAGGTACTTGTTTAACATGAAACACGTAAGTACACTTTTATGGTACAAACTATTGTAAACATATTGTTTATAATGGAAAAATTTAAATTTCTAAACACATTTTTAAAAATTAAAATATCTAATAACAATGTTGCTGCCATTCAAACAAACAGCAAAGCGGACATATTATTGACTTTGCTTCTCTCTCAACTCGTCCTTTGTGTTACTGTGCTTGAAACGCAGTCCTTATATTGGTTTGGTTACGATCGCAATTTGGTAAAGGCTTATTTTAAACGTTTGTTTTGCTTCACTTTCCAACGTGACCAGAAAGTCGTTTCACCGACGGTGAAATCCAATATCCAATTTTAACAAATACAATTACAGTATCTCTGGTCTGTTGCGACTGGAATACAAAGGAAAGCAGTGTAAATAAGACTAAAGGCTGCCACAACAAACTAGAAACAAGCCGCTTTCCAACAGTCTGTCGTGTCAGTCTTTTATTTTATGAGCGTCTGTATGTGTGCTTTATATGAGGGTTGTAAATTATTATTTCTTATTTCTTTTTATTTCTTATTTCTTCCTGTCAGACCTCTTAATTCTTTATAATCCCTCACCATTTGTAAGAGATTATTGCAGCATTATCCATTACAGTCAGCGCAGAACTTACTGTATGTAACCGACATTGTTGAAGGGAGTGCTGCTGCATCTCGCAGAATTCCGAGTCGCCTACTGAAAATGTCTTTCAAAGAAAACTGCATCGGCTTCTCAGAAAGATACAAGAAAAATCTCTGTATTTGTTCCTTAAACAAGATGGGATCGTCTTTTTCGGAGAGTAATGCAGTGGATCCACACAGCCGAAGTCACGTTTAACCCAGCAGACAGTCTATACAATCACGTTACTTTACGGTGGCCTCTCCATAGCTGCGCGAAAAGTGGGGGTTGTGGGGAGACTCAGTGTGCTCACTTGTAACACTTCGTTTCAAAAACGTCCATCTTACTGTTGCTACAGCCGGCTGTATGGGTCACGCCCTTAACTATTTAATTATTACAACTCGGGTTTTACACATTGTTGACATTTCCGGATTTCATTCAACTAACTACTATTAATAATTCTACTCAGTATTACTCGAAATTGTATCAAATATGTATTTGTAATACCACAACAATGTTATTTGTTACATAATGTAAATAATAAATAATTACTAGTGTAAATCAACCAAGTGGAATGCTAATAGAAGAAATAGAGAATTATAAATCTAAAATGGCCATAAATATGCTTTATGCAAGTGCTGCTAAAATAGGACCTAAACGAAAAAAGTGGGTAAAAGTGGGTAACCACGCATAAAAATATGCATACTTTATATAAAATATCACATAAAATCGAGCCCATTAATTTTTCTTGCATTTAATACAATTGCTAATACAAATTTTAAAATTAATATGTAAGTAATGAATGTAAGTAACTTACCGACGTATAAAGAAGTATAGCGTATACGAAGTCGGAATGAACTGGGAATTCAGTATCATTCTCCAAGTCCGGAGATGTTTCTCTGTCCAAAATTTGTTTAACACCGGAGATATAGCTGCCGTCATCTGAAGGAGATTCAGCGCTTGATAGGTCATCGTCGTCGTCATCGTCATCATCATCTTCGTCTAAGTTAATTACAAGCCTATCTTGAATTTCATATATTAATCCTTCTCTTTCCAAATATTCGTCTTCAATTTTAATTACATGTTCACACACTGATATCCATTGTTGTTTTTCTATTGATTGGTATGCTTGCCTAGTTAAATCTATTATGTTTTTATTATCAAAAGTGGTGTTGTTTTTTGCAACAGAGTGTTTAAGTTGAACCCAAATTGGGGTTGGGGGTTCGGTCAGGATGATACGGAGGTAGACGAATAACAGTGTGGCCGTGATTTCCTAAAATACCATCTATTTTATAGAGTTTTTCTAACGGTTTATTCATTTTTACTAACTTATGTAGATCTGGTTTAAACATATTAGGTGTAAAAGGAATTTTTTTACAAGATAACCACAGCATTAACTCACTTTTTGAAGAATTTGATGTGGGACATTTTTCAGATTGGTAATTGTGGTATGGTGTATTATTTAATACTAACACTGAGTTTTTTGGTAATTCCGGAATTAGCTTTTCAACTATCCATTTCTCGAAATTTGTACTATTCATATCCCCATGATAATCACCTGTTTTCTGTCCCGATTTAAAAACCAATAAGGCACCATCGATGAACCCTTGATCTGTACTCGCGTGAACTATTATGAATCTGTCTCCTTTATTTAACGGTACACTCGCTCCTTCACCACTTTCGTCGTACCACGACTTTTTTACTGCATGAGACGTGTGTATATACGTCTCATCTGTGTAAACGATTGGCCGGTTTTCTGTCCTGAATTGTTTTATTTTCCTAAGGTATTCAATTCTTTTTGCCCTTATATCTTGACGTTCATTTAATACACTTCTGTTATTTCTAATCTTCTTTCACTTAAACCCTAAGTTTATAATAACTTTCCTTAAACATGATAAGCTACCTTGAAAGTTCACACTAGACTTCAGAAGTTGATGAAGTTTTCGTAGCGTAGGATATGTTTTTCTGTTGTCGTAAAATTGTAAACTGTTCGTCTTATCACACATTTATCAAAATCATCAATATTAGATTTTATTGACCTCCTCTTTCTTTCTTTACGAGGTGTT
Organism: Magicicada septendecula; assembly: GCA_034769895.1. Classification (NCBI taxonomy): domain Eukaryota; kingdom Metazoa; phylum Arthropoda; class Insecta; order Hemiptera; family Cicadidae; genus Magicicada; species Magicicada septendecula. Next base: position 1,266,564,310 of record CM068367.1, on the reverse strand, counting down.
ATAAAGTGTGGTGACTGTTCATTTTCTATTGTTATACCCTCACTTTTAATACGGCGAATCGTTCTTTCAGAAACTCCTGTGAGGCATTTTTTCTGATTACGTAATGAAATAAAATGTACTGTAAAAGTAACAATATGTTAAGAAAAATAAAATTCAGTTTAACTTAACGTGATGTCTGAAAACACAACCACAGACAATATTAAATGATACTAAAATGTAATTAGATTATTTATCACATGTCACGGTCCCAAACTAAACACTAGTAACGATACAAACTAAATAATTAAATGAAATACAGGCCTACACGGTAAATGTTTTTGAAAACGCATCCATCAACACTTATGCATTCAGTGAGACGTGCCGTTACACTGACAAAAAACAGGGTTTGCGCACACTGCTTTCACCAAGGTTGGCGGCCATCATAAAGTACACAAGTTGTACTTGGCAATGTGTGCCAGGTGGAAAGACGAAGAACCAACTGCAATTAGTCGGGAGTTGGGAGCGCAGTGTATTCTTTTGTGACGGATCCAGTCATAACACGTGAATTAAGGTAGAGTTAACCAACAATGTGGCTCTGAGGCAATGGTCTGCCTCATCAAGTTGGACCCGACAGGAGAAAAATTAATTCATGGTAGAATCAGTGACTGAGTTTTTAGTTGTTTTTATGATACATTATTATAAATATACATTATTATAATAACTTTAATTTGTTTATTATTAATTACATTATTTATTATTAATAATAATACACCTTGGCTATTGTTACTTAGTGAATTGAGCTGTATAGCATATAGGGAAGATAATGGTGGGCATCAATATCCTTCAGCTCCGTCTTATTTTTATATATGTTAATTTTCATGATTTAAAAAGAGAATTACAATATTAAAAATGAGTTTGTTGCAAAGCGCTCAAACGCTCAAATCGCCAAACTTTATACGATTTTAGCAGTTTTGTTTTTATAAAAGTAGGCTGATTTCATTATTTACTTTTCTATGTACAGTTTATCTTAAATGTTAGTAAGTTGCATACAATTTACTATATGTTCATATTCTGTTTCCCCGAGTTCGTTTAACCTAATAATTAAACATAGTACATAGTGTTTGTTGAGAAATATGAGATTGTTCTAAAAATGGTAAACACATCACTTCCATTACAGTGTAGTTAAGAGATTGATTTAGGTAGAAATGAAAAATCTGAATGACATATACCAACAGTAATATAAAAATTAAAACAACATTGAAACTATATTAATTTAATGATAATGTGATGTATTTATAATATACTACAACACTAACGATTTTAATGTGTTAGCCCCACGTTTTTGGAAGCCATTTACAACACTTTTAACAAGTTTAATGTGCGAACCCCCAACTTCTTGGGCGACAAATCGTTACAACACTACAACACATTAAATTCGTGTGTGTATTTGATGATAGGTATAATCGTAATAATAATAACACTATGTAATTTTGTTTAAAATCTTTTAAATATTTATTAAATAAAAATTTTTTTTTTGTGAATTAAAATCATTATTATTTGTACGTGTATGTAGTCTTAACACACATCTAATTATTACATATAATTGATATTCATATTACACATAGACATACTGTACTATACAACCTTATATTCTAACACATCTTTATAATTATCTAATATTGCTCTCAGCTAGCTCATTAGTATGATACTGATTAGATTATCTAATCCTTCTAATGATCTAATCTCTTTGGAATTTACTGCATATGCATTGCTTTCTAATAAAATTCACTAATTACTTTATCAATTTAAATATCAAAAATTATCGATTCCAAATTATAGCTTCTAAGTTACTGATCAAAATTATAGTTAAACATTCTTAAGCATTACATTAATTATTATACAGAGAATATTTACATTTGTACAAATTATTAATTTATATTTGAATTGAATTGTCTCTCTTTTTACTTCGTTAATTATTCTCTTTGAGTGAGTCTCGGTTTACAAGTACATGGTTGTTTGTTAGCTTATTATTGTGGTAAATCGGCAGCGTGTCCTCTTCGGTCCTAGATCCTTGATACTGGATGCTCCTTTGTCGTCCTGGAGTCCTGTGAGTCCTGGTCCCTCGTCCGTCGGATTCTCTTACGCTGGATTACTGCATGTACTTGGCTGTTCCTTCGTCTCACGTCATAGCCTCAGGTTGCAAGTGATCACACGAACTGATGAGTAGTCGTGAAGTTCCTAGCTGTTGCTGTGGTTGAGCTACAAATATTGTTGTCTCTGGGCAGAGCCTCCGGCTGCGACTATGGTTGTACGTGAAAGAGTTGGACTCGAGAAGCAGAGCCTCCGGCCGCTACGATGGTTGATTGAGGAAGAGAATGATGTTAGCGCGTCTCCTGTATTTATACCCAGGGCGCTAAAATCATGTTTCGACAATATTTTGCATGTCAGAGACTGTCGTGGTGTCACTTCGCACACACGATTCTTGTCACACTTAATTCGCCTGTCTTCGCGATTTGCGAAGTCTTTTGCACATTATCCGATATTCATCCTGTCGGTAATTTTTATGTGTTCACCATGTACAAACCGTTTTTCTTTATCTTAATTAACATACGTTCTATTTATTTTTATTTTCCTGTAATTACACTTTTTATCCTTTTTACACAATTTTTTATACACATATGCGTCTTATTTTTATACACATTTTGGTGTATTTGGTTTTGTGCTATTATGCACACAATCTTTACAAATTAAATAAATTCCTATAATTAATAGCGTTCCTTAAGGGTGTCGCTTTTCAGGAATTGACAGGTCGCACACACACATGTAACATACGTGGGTACACAGAGACAGAGCAGCTGGCGTGTTCCACCTGTCCCAACATGAAAGTTTAGTTGTTCATATTGCAAGCTGAACTACAGTATTATTATTAACAATGTGAATTACTTATTTATTTTAATTAATTATTTTAATTACTTTGTGCAATGCACAGTACCCTATACATTTGTACTGTTGCACTACATTACACCCACATGAGAGATGCTTGCTTTTTCCAAAAAAAGGTGTAAAAAATTTGAAAAAATTGAAAAACTCCAACCGGATGTCAGATTAAGTTGAATTTTAACTCAATCCAAACGTAGGGTTTACTATAAGAATTAGTTTATTTTAGGGGCACCACGGACCAAACACGGGACGTTTAAGAAAAGTTTATGAAAGGAATTAAATTATGAGAAATTTTATTCAAAATACAAACTGTGTATCTTAAATAATTTGATAGAATTAGTGTCTTTCAACACTCTTTACAAATTTTGTGTCACCTGCAAAAATTTGTAAGCTACTAGTAGCTAGTAGAGAAAACTCATTATTTTGTGATCAGTTATGTATATTTGTGAAAAGTATTAGATATATAGGCCTATAGATATGTACGTAAACGAACTTAAAAGCTAGGACTAAACTGTTTATCATTTAGGCATTAACGTGATAAAATTGACTAAAAAAAAACAATGGAGTGGTTTGAAATTTATAGCATTTATTACATGATTGTCTGCTTTACAATTGTGATTTAGTAAAAAAAAAGTAGAGTAAATATAATTTTCGTAATTTTTTTGATAATTCAAACAATATCTAATATTGAAATTTACCTACGATAAATGTATAACGTTCAAAATAGTGAGCGAGTCCTGCAATCTAGGAAGGTCACAAGTAGGTATTAAAATAAAGTAGAAAATTAATACAAAATAAAATACAATATTAAAAATTTCGTGACAATCTTCTATCGGAACCACTAATTACAGAAGCAATTTATTGTACATTAGTTCTACCCAGCGGATTGGCAAAGGTAAGCGGAAGTGTTTTGTATTTTATTTTATTTTACACCAATTCGTTCTCAGTTTAGAACGTAATATTTTATAATGGACAGTTTGCTTTCGTAAACGTAGTATTATCAGTTTTAACAGATGTCAGGTTAGTTTTTAGCACCTGAAGACGATCACCGATGTATAATGATAGATGCTTTTCATTTATTAAATTGAACGATTGTTGATGTCAGATTTAATACAGATAAATAGACAAAACACCGTTGAAAATTTGGTTTAAAGATCGTCGTAGTATATGTGTGTAACAGAGGTTTGTCGAATGATTGTGGTTTAAAGTGTGATTAATAAAACTTGTGATTGTTTCATCGTGCCCGGTGTCGGTTAATTTCTACCATACTACTTATAGCAGTCTACGTAACAACATTAAAATTATTTTTATTGTTTCCAGTCTGTCATACCGAGCCAGTTTGTATATCGAGCCTGGTCGTTAAAAGATATACAGACCATAAAATGCAAAGTAAGCAAAATAACTCTTAGAGATATTTTTCCGGTAAGATGCAATAAAGTCGCCGTTACAGCTGACTTTAATTGCAAGCTCAGAGTGAAATGTTTCCTTTATCTCACGTATGCAGTGACACAGAAATAGTTGCGTTGTTACGCTTATATACGTCCCACGAGGAAGTTAGTCATTATAAAGTAAGCGAAAAACTAGTTGTTTTTCATTTGTTTCAAAAATAGTTTTATTCTTCAAATGACCAGATGTAAAAGTCAAAACAGTGATTTAACTTACTCGTTGGAAGTAAATAAGTGAATTACTAAATTTTTAGAGACAACTGACTTGCTTTATAATGTTCTTATGTAAAATAAAGTCATCATAATCATCGCATTCTAAAGGCCAGGCCTTATGCCTGCACACATAAGTTCCTGTCGTGAGCCAGTTTCTTGTAACTGCGCTCAAGCATCTATCCCTGGCTGCTGTCTTCTGGGAATTAGTTAGTGGTTAGTGTTGGCAGATTTCACAGCTGGTTGCCAGTTTCATTTTATTTCTATAATTATTTGTAGGCCTTATTTTAAACACGCAACGGGTTTAGAAACGGGACTACTTAAGTGATTATTATCGAATTTTGCAGATAGTTTGAACAGCTTTGGGAGGTGGGGATTGATTTTCTGATCCCCTTCCCAATTACACCACTGTTGGCGTCTGAACTATGGCTATGCATCACTCTATGTAATCTAATCAATATAGTTTTTGATGATGGTGATAGGAAATGAATATGTTCACTTGGCAGAACTTTTTTGAACCTTCTCCTGTTTTACACTAAACCATTATAGGCCTACCACTAATTTACAGCGCCTTTACTGTATTGCAATTCCTTTTACAATTATTTATAACGCTTATTTAGTGAACCCAATCGGCTTTGAAATAGGCCTACGTAAAGTGATTATGGAATCTGGCAGATAGTTTTAACAGCTCTGGAGGAAGATTGATCCCCCTCATCCCTGCGGTAGTTACGCCACTGCACGCAGAACAACAAACAAATTGTATGATGTTGGTATTTACCAGAGTCTGGCGGTCCGCCTCGTGTGGCGATTAGACGGATAGGCCTATTAACTAGGACTATCATGTGCGATGTAACTCATGTTATACGTAAATTTTTAGCGAGACGTATAAACCGTTGAGCTGAAAAGAATTCACTTGTTTTTATTACACTTTCCTCGTTGCCGTGAGACTTGGGTTATTTTGATACGTGTGTCGTCTTTCTAAGGAGAACTTGCGACAGGTAAATCAGATTTTACGCATAGACAGTCACATACACACGCGCGGGCGTACGTAACACATACAGATGCGCTATAATACTGGCACAAATGTGAAGCTGACGCTGTTAATTATTCTTACGTAATAGTCTTATTAGAGACCTGACGATAGATTGTGAAAAATCGCTTAGAGATGCGCAGGGAACAAACAAACACTTTGTAGCAAGGCTAAAAAGATTTACAGACTTGTAGAGTGTTTCATATTGTGAACATCGGCTGCAATAAGACTGGCGAGAAGAGAACATTGGAAGCATGCTAGTGCCGTTGTGAAGCGACAGTTTGTGACTGAGTGAGTTAGTGTGTATAAGTGAGACAGCGAACTGTTATCGTGTTGTCTCCTCTCTCTCTTTACTCTCTAGACACCTAAAGCTATACTTTTGTGTGGTGGAAAGTCATTCGAAGAGTCAGCGTAGCTCACCGCTCAAGAAAGGCTGTCACGTTGCTACTAAGATTTCAACAATTTCCTCGAACTTCTTCTGCTATTCTTCCCAGTACGTTTGGTTTTCCAGATGTTCTTTCAGATCACCTCTTCTGCTGGTGTAACCCCATTTTTTTTACTTGTTACCTCATTTCGTATCATATCTATAAATATTACTTCTCCGGTTTTACTCAGATATTTTGTTTCAGTTGCTTGATGTTAAGAAACTCTCTTTTTTTCTTCCTGTTAAGTTTCAGTTTTTTCTCCGTATTGCTGTACTGGAGAGAGCATAGATTTACAAACAGATATCTTTGTTCTGGCGATTAACTTGTCGCGATTTTAGAATGTCTTTTGCAGAGCGTGGTACGTACTGTTCGCTGTTTGTATTTAGCTGCTTAGCCAAGGAGGGTCAAGTGTAGGGTGGTTAGACAGGCAAATGTCCAGGGTAAAGGAGCCCACTTTGTTTTTCAACAATTTTTACTTAGACCTATTTGTTTAACAGTGCATAGACTAATTTCGCTTTAGAATAAGAAGAATTACTCCGTTGTTAATAATATTTAATATTGAATAAGAATAAGAATATTATTATCCGTTGTTAATAATATTTATGAATAAGAATAATTAAAATCCCCCGAGTACCATCCCAGAATAGATGGACGTGAAGCGTTATAAATGTAGGAAATCTAATCAAAACACTCCAGATATAGGCCTACAATTACGTTACCTACGTAAGTGATGCACTCGATGTGCCGAGCAGCAGCAGGTGTAGTGTTTTTGATATCGGCAATGGCGATAAGCTATCACTTAGTTGGTAACATGTTAGTCTTCCAGCAAAATGGTATCGGGTAAGGTCTCACTGGTTACAGGTAAAGTTTAATTATCAGATAGCTAGTTTTAACCATTTTTAACACTAGTCCAGACATTTTTAGAAGTAGTAAAATGATCTAAGAAAGCTGTGGTTGCCGCTTGTATCAAACGGTTGAGATTTAATCACAGATTAAAGCTTTATCTCTTTGACTTTATGTAAAAAGAAGATACACAGCAGTTTAATTTATCAGCTATATTCTGACAGCAGGATATTAACGAGTCTGCAACGACCTGTATCTTATTTAAGAAGGTCAGATGCGGTGCGGCGATGAGAATTTAACGGATGGAGAAGTCATCGTCAGCGTTTACTGTAATTCTTGTAAAGTGCTGTGAGCTGAAAGAAATAGTGTTCCAGTTTATTAAAAATATAACATCGGGTAAATAGTGACTCCTAAACAATATAGGCCTAGCTTATCAATTACCTGAATATCAAAGTACGCAAATGATTGATTAACTGAACCCGCTGAAGAGAATACGTTTTTTAAAAATGCCTTTAAGAAACATGTATTTAATGCTACACTACAACTAAGAAACTGACTCGGCTTATGAGCTTCCAGTCTTAAAAAAAGAGCATAGACTCTAAAAGACTCTTAAATAAAATATAAAAAGAAAAATTTTTAATTCACATTGGTAATTTAATAATATTGTCACGGCGACAAACAGAAGTAAATAAAACAAGTAGAATCGAGCATGCTGTAGGCGGCGTACATATTACAACTAAGGCCGGCCACACACCGCATCGAAAAAAAACGCCTTACGACAAAACGTTTTGTCGGACGGCGTCTGATGCGGTCCGTTTAACGTGGGTTTAAACGGGCCTACCACACACCGCATCGAACACGACGTCAGACACCTTGAGGCAATGGCTTAAAATGATCTAAGAATGCTGTGGTTGCCTCTTGTGTCAAACGGTTGAGATATAATATGTATTTATGCAAACGTGATAATTCTTAAAATAGTGTACAAAAAATATTGTTTAAATGAATCACTAAACTAATGAGTCGGCCATTTGGCTGAATCAAATTCTTAGGTGATGACACCGTACCGTGATTCTAATAAGCAACACTTATTACACCTAAGACCATAATTAAATGAATATGAACGGTGTAAACTACATCATTATATTTCGTTTAATTCCTTTTGTGACGTGTTACGTAGCCTTACACGGCCGGAGTCAATTTGGTTAAAATTACTTCCCGGGCTGTTTGGCCGTGGTCCAAAGTTGTCGACAAAACCAGACGTTTCGGCAGTGCAATCGACTGCCACCTTCAGTGTACAATGTAAATGATTTATGCATATTTTATTATTTTCATAAATTAATTACTTCTGATTATAATTTTAGTTAATGTTTATGTCTGTACGAACTTTATCGTATCTCACTGTTTCATATAGCCCCGCAGTTGGACGCCATGTACAGTGTAAATCTTTATGTTAATCTTGTTGCATAAATTAATTACTCATCAATTATTAATCTTGGAGACAATGATTGATTAATTTTATTACTTTTATCTACTAGGATTGGTTTTCCACTGCCCTTCGTTGGGAAGCCATATACGATGTTATAATTATGCGAATCTTGTTTGTATAATTTATCTTTTAATTAATTGTTGTCTGATTATAATTATATTAATGTTGGTGTATATTTAGTTAACTGCATAAATTAATTGTTGTTTAATTTATGAATCACAACCAAATTTATTAAATATGTAATTAGTAATGTTATCACCCAAAAGTAATTAATTCTGGCTTTTACTGCCAAATAGAACTTCAAGACTTAGAATATTTATGAACATGGTACTTGTTAAATCATATTAAATCAAAATCATTAATAGTGGATCCTATCATTTAAGAAGTTATCTTGTGAGTCAGGTCTTAAATAAATTAATCCAACACTATCGAATCCATTCTAAAGTACATTTATTACAATATAGTATTTTATATGTATTCGTATCATAAAAGAGATCATATAATAAGAGTATCTACAAATATTTCCAATAGACAATTAAATTCTACGACACATTTCTAGTAATTGAAAGTAACAATCAAATGTATGCACTTATTCGTGCGTAGTGAAGTTAATAACTATCAATATAGTGTGTTTGCGATTGGCACTAAGTGATTTTACTTCAAAGCACATCTAAACATTTACACACATGAAATACTCATATACTCGCAATAAAACATATTAGACATATACATATTTGAATAATTATATACCTGCAACAGACATATTAAAACACAAACATAATTGAAATAATCATATGCTTACACTAATAAAATAATACATGTGTAATATCCTATGACATTATTTTTTCCTAACTATGGATTCGTATTTTATTGACTCTTTATATAATATATCATTTATTGACTCTTTATATTATATATCATTTATTGACTCTTTATATAATATATCATTTATTGACTCTTTATATAATATATCTCAGGCAGTTGGTTCTAAGTGACAGGTCAGTGGTATTACGGTAAACTAGTAATTATAATAAGTGATTAATTTTGTACGTTACTCATGGCGTAGTAGTGTCTCGCTCCCATTGCATGTCCATCAGGGTCCATTTGCTGACGGTTGATGTTAATCCATGAAACACTCGTAACTCGCACTTTTAATGTTATGCGTGTAACCCCTCTTTCCTTTTTATGCTGTATAGAACATTTTTTTTTGTATTTTATATATTCTTTTTTTTTTGAAAGAGAAGCCACAAGTTATTTAAAACTAGGCAGGAGCCTAGAGAAGCCAAAATGTGCTGGGTCCAGTATGACGGGACTTGCAATGAAACTCGGCTGTAATATAGCAATAACAGCTTTTATTGTATCCCATCATTCGCTACATGTAAATGAAAATTTATCACATAATTATCACATAAGTTTGTCACCTAATATTAGGAATAACACACAAATACATAATAAATAAATAAGCCCCATGTTTTTAATAGTGTGAAAAGACAAGGTCTGTATATCAGTGATGATGTATATCAGATAACGTTCAGTGATTATACAATTTCCCCCCCTTTTTGTGACTAGAGCTTAACATAGACAGAAACATAAAGACACGCACAGAAACATAAAGACACATACACTCATAATTATACACAAATATTATGAACACGAATACCCTTGGAATACACATGCTCAACAGGCAGTGTTTCTACCAAGCCCTAAAACCGGCAGTCATAACTGTTCGCCCTTCAGTCACCGTCATTCATCAATTTCCATTAAGTTGAATAAATACGAAAAACCCCTGAAAGAAAGATAATCACTCATAAACCATAAGAGAGACTGGACCGCCCATATGTATAGATAGCCACTGATAATTGCCCGATCATGAGCATATGAAATCTTTAAGTTTCTTCAACAGCATAAAATAAAAATAAAACTGCATCACCTGATTCTAAGCAATTGTTATGCGGTTCTAAAATGTTAATTTGTTTTACAAATTCAGATGGATTCATGTATCAGTATATGCTTTACCGGGTAGAAAAATTAATCAGTATATGCTTTACAAGTAAAAAAAATTAATCAGTATATGCTTTACAAGTAGAAAAATTAATCAGTATAGACCTTTATAAAGTAAAAAAATTAATTAGTATATGCCCAGAAAATATGAAAGTTCTTTTCTGTTAAACCCGAATGGCTGTATATAAATGAATTTATAATAAGGACTGTTGTGTCCTAGCAGATGTGGGAGCGCGTCAGCTTGTGCTTAACCTTATGTGACAGGAATCAAACCTGCCTTAAACTGTATGAACATGTGCCTGGCAAAAACTATGTCCCCTTTTATTCCCCTGAGAACAGCCAAAAAAGAAAACGAAAACTCTCCAGCCCCTACATGTTAAACCCAAAATGAAATTAATATCAACCCCATTCTGAACCAGCCGGAACAGAATCCCTAACATGTGATATAAATTTTGTAGTAAGTATGGTGATGACTATTGGCAATATGTGAAAATGTTTAAGTGTAAAAAATCTCTAGCACGCTCCCCCAGTGCAGCACACAATTACAAACATTGTACTTAGTGTTATGAAGTTAAATTAGTACAGTCACATAATGTTCAGAATGAATGTTCAACTGACACACCCTACAGCAGACTGTCTGGCCACGTGGGCACGTGGTTTCAAAAGAAATTTACACTGTGAATCAGGAGCACAGTAGGCCCGGTCATCAAAAAAAAAAAATAAAAGAGTCATATCACCTTAATTATGCTGAGCAAGCGTTACATCTTGAGTTAGTCACCCGACTCCTTTTCCGAACAGGTGCGTTTCTGATGGTTCATGGCTGATGAGGATGGAGTTCAATCAGCAAGGCCAGCATCTCCGGCTTTAAGCGAGAACCCTGTTAATTCATAAAAATTAGAAGAGATGTTCATAAAAAATGTACACCCAAGTTCACAGGTAAATAACCTCAGAACGGGCCTTCAACCAACTCAAGATAAATGCACAAACTTTCGGTTATAATTTCTTTGCAAATTGCTTAAAGAGTAATAAAGTCTACCATGGAATGATTAATTCAAAAATAAAAAGCTTTATTAAAAGGCGTAGAGTAAAGTCATTGGCACGAGCTCTTAACACGCTCCGACAGAATCCCACAGGTTAGATTACCACGTGGCGGCATCATTATTGCAATTTGCCAAAAAAAAAAAGATTAACTTCAAGGCACTCACTGTATTAATAATGTTTCAATATTACTAATGTTTCCTCTACGGGTGTTCTCACAAGTTATTTTTACTGCAAAGTTAATTAAAGAGAATCACACTAGCAATCTGATGCATGTATGTGCACAATTCCATTCCATAACTACGCACTGACTTTAGCTTAGAATTTATATAACATTCTATGAATTTACAATGACAATGACAATTACAGTGACTCTTACAATATTATAATAATAATAATAATAAAAAGAACATGGGCTATATACTGAACATTAAGTAATCTTTTTAATATACAAACTGTCGGATCGCACCACATGCATTCGTCTTTCTCATACGGCGGCATACATTTCGTTAATTAAATGTAATCGCTTATTATTATTTCTGACACACACAATAAGAGCTATGATCCTTACCGGGAAGTCTCGTAAATTTAGCCAGCCATCAGAGTGGAAGAAAACTGCGTAGTAATATCTGCTCGGATCAGGTAGTCGGTGCTTTCTTGCTTGCCGGGCGATGACTGGTATAAACGGCCACAATCTAACAGAGCCAAAGCTCCCTACGAGGTGCGCGCGCAGCTTTAACGGAGCTGTACAAGGGTCGCCTTAACTGCCCCTTGCGTTCACGTTATTTTACAATTAAATTTTCTAAAACTTTCGACAGCCGGATTTACACCGGCACATGCGTACATCGTTCCGGAACACGCGGAAGTCGCGGTACTTGCACTAAGGATTCATCGACTATTCGTATCGCGTCAGTCTATTTATGCGATTGTCAGTTCGATACGGTCACGCACTTAGTTGTCTTTCACTTACGTTTTCGACTCTTCCGCAAAGCCTAGATTGCTTTCAAGTTCATTAGACGTATATAAACATTTAGCACTTGACTTTATTTTACGAAATAACGTAGTCTCACTAATTTAGTATGTGATATACCGATTCATTTCGTTGATGAAAAAGTTCAAGTATGTTACTACTGTATATTATTACTTCTTACAGCATTAATCGTATGAGCGTAATGCCTAGAGTTTTATAAAGTCCGTTATTCGCACATCGTCGCGAACACTACCGTTTCGGCTTGACGGATTAAGTCTTATTCCCGAACTTCCATTAAGTCAGAACACCACTTCTAATATTTCTCCGAATAAAGTCTTAATGAAAAACTGATACTGAGATACTGCGGTAAAATTTTAGTAAAACTGCGAGAATGAGGTACTAAGAGAAAAATTTAATAAGACTGAGATATTGAGATAATAAGACTGAGAGCGCGTCTCTTCGTGCATTCAGTTTTTATTTCCTTCGTCTTTCCCACTTTTGTTACTCCTACGATCGCTTCATTTTCCCACCAAAATATCTCTGATAGGACGGTTATTAGGACCTCCCTATGTCCTCTTGTCTAAAGTCAGTGATTCTGGTGAATTCTCCACCCAGCGCCGTTTGGAGAGGGATGTTCTTCCTCGGGATTTGTTCTCTGGTCGTCGGCTTCTGTCAACACCATCCCTTTCAGTTACTTCCTTCTGAATTCACTCTTTTAATTGGCTGGTTGGCTTCTCTACTTGAGTCTTACGTAGTCCACGTGGACACGACGAGTTGCTGTCATCAGGAGGTTGCCACTTTCTTGGAATCTGCACCAAGGCCTAGCTTCAGAAGTCACATCTGCCCCTTTTGGTGTAGCGTGTCGAATTATCGTATTGTTCAGACACTATCGACTTCCTCTAGCGAACTTACGGGTGGCAAACATATGTGTTCATTGCAGGGCGCCTCTTCGTCCCATGCTGCATTGTCTGTGCTCCAGCTATTGTTTTTCTATAAGTCGCACACATGCTTGGAACAATGCTCTTAGGGATGGCTATCTATTTTTCTCACTACTTGCTACATCGAACAAAACGCCTTACGACAAAACGTTTTGTCGGACGGCGTCTGATGCAGTCCGTTTAACATGGGTTTAAACGAGCCTACCACACACCGCATCGAACACGACGTCAGACACCTTGAGGCAATGGCGTAAAATGATCTAAGAATGCTGTGGTTGCCACTTGTGTCAAACGGTTGAGATTTAATATGTAGGCCTATTTATGCAAACGTGATAATTCTTAAAATAGTGTACAAAAAATATTGTTTAATTGAATCACTAAACTACTGAGTCGGCCATTTGGCTGAATAAAATTCTTAGCTGACGATACCGCAACCTGATTCTAATAAGCAACACTTATTACACGTAAGACCATAATTAAATGAATATGAACGCTGTAAACTAAATCATAATTTTTCGTTTAATTCCTTTTGTGACGTGTTATGTAGGCTTACACGACCAGAGTCAATTTGGTTAAAATTACTTCCCGGGCTGTTTGGCCGTGGTCCAAAGTTGTCGACAAAACCAGACGTTTCGGCAGTGCAATCGACTGCCATCTTCAGTGCCATCTCAGTATACGTTAGTGACCACAGTACTGTGCTTAAGCCTGCCAAAACTTTGGACCACTGCCAAACAGCCCGGGAAGTAATTTTAACCAAATTCCTTTTGTGACGTTCACCTCAAGCTGTACATTCTATCCTGTCCCTCCCAAAATTTTTAATGGTAGAAAAAACGCTATTATTATTGTTTTTTTTTAATGATAATAACGTTATTATCATTATTGGTTTTATAGTCATTACTCAAACGTTTTCTTAGAAACGAAGATTAAAAACATATTTAAATATTATTAGTTATTAATGTGTTTACCCGCTGCACACGCAGGTTTCCTTGTTTTTCTTGTAATGCAATAATTTAATTTTCTGTAGAATTTAATTATTTACACAGTATCGGGTGATTGTACGGTTTAATTGTTGTTCCATTTTTAATTTCAAATTAGTTTTAATTTTTTTGTTAACATTGTCCTGATGAAACATACCGAGAGGGAATAAATTTTTTATAACTATCGCATTTAAAAAAAACAATAGTTTTACGTGTTTTAATATTACAAATATTACATGAACAGAAATTTTAACATCCATCCATTTTTATTCAAGTTTTATGTAGGACGCGTGTTAAAGCATAAATTTCAGTTGTGTATGTAATAAAAACTCCGGGACAAAGGTGAAAATTTAATGAATACACCAATGTGAATATTTAATTAGTAATTTTTAGAAAATGATAATTTTTAATTAGATATATTACAATTATTAAGAAAACAACTATCTGCTTTCTGAAAAATTGGAAATGACTGAAATAATAAGGTTGCCAGTTTTGTTTGATTGATTGTGTTCAAAACAAATGAACGTCTCCACTAGACGATTAAGTTTGAAGTCAGTACACCAAAGTAACGGCCAATTGCAACCGACTTAACAATGCTGAAGTAGTCATTTAATAAAAATATTAGTAAACTCACGTAAATAGTATTAAAATAATTTATGGAAAGTGCCGTTTAATTGCATCATCCAATAAATAAATAGGCCGCTTTACTGAATAAAATTCCAAGGTTAAAAATTACAATGTGATTCTAATAAGAGACGCTTATTCGTAGCTACCGAAACCATGTATATAATTTTCGTATGCACAGATACGCCTTACGCATAGGTAGCAGCATATAGATACACAGGCAAACAGGATTTAGTCTATCACTTGAATTAAGGTATCACAAAAAAAATTTTGTAACGATGGAACTATCTGGAACAGTTGAGAGTGTCGTTCTACACGTTTCTCGGGTAGCCCAGTAGGTGCGTGTTTCTGCCAAGGCCGGACTCAAGTATCCTCTAGAGTTTTCGAGTGCTTGCTAAGGATGCATGTTATAGAACATTAGTCTGCAACCCGACAGACTATATTAGTCTACTATAAATAGGCGACAGCTGCCGCATAGAAGTCACTTACACGTGGCGATTTATTGAAGTGCGGTTCGAAGTATTGTGACGAAATGACAGTTAGCGTGGAACTCTATTAGTTGACATTATTATTGCGTGTGGTCAAATTTAAATAGAATTATTGTAAGAGTTGATTACAAATTGATATTTGTGATTAATTAAAGCTGGTGATTAGTAACTTCATTTGTGTCTATATTTGTTCTACTGTACCATACGACGATCGGTGCGACCGTCGTAACAATATTTTGTTCTGGAAATCTAACGTCTATAATTTTGATTGTGACGAGTACAGCGATTAATATAATGTGTAAGGATTGCATTGTCATATGTCCAGCATGTTTGTTAAAGCAGTGGAATTAAATTAACGGCAAAGATAATAAAATAATCTTTGGTTTTTATAATTTGGTGGGTTGGACTGCATAAATGAACAAACGCAAAACTCACATAGGATACAGTGCATTGTACCAAGCTGACAAAGTCGATTTCTGTGTGACTTCTGACGATCTATAATGATAGAATCTAGGTAAAATTTTACATTTTTCTTAGGTGGAGCCAGCGGTATAGGTCGCGCTACGTGCCAGGTGTTAGCCAATCAGAGCTCCACAGTTGTGGTCACGGACATCAATTCAGAAGGCGCTGAAGATACCGTCAGGTCGCTTAAAGGTAAAGGTAGCTTATAGACCT
The DNA here is from genome assembly GCA_034769895.1 of Magicicada septendecula. Classification (NCBI taxonomy): domain Eukaryota; kingdom Metazoa; phylum Arthropoda; class Insecta; order Hemiptera; family Cicadidae; genus Magicicada; species Magicicada septendecula. The sequence continues at coordinate 1,266,548,241 of CM068367.1, read as the reverse complement.
ATCACATGAGATATTACAGTCACGACCGCGCGCTCATGGTCTTGTTTATAACGTTTGTTGGTACGTGTTATCAGGCAGCGGTCACATAGCGATCACGTTAGACGTAACGGACGTCAAGAGTGTGGAGGCCGTTGTACGTTCTATCAAAGAGCGTTTCGGAGAGCCGCCCAGAATCTGTGTAAATTCGGCTGGCGTCGCATATCATTCTGGCGTTCTGGAAAATGACGACGCCATATCCGACAGGCTGATGGATATCAATGTTAAGGTATAGAAATTAAAATAACATTATTTTAGCTGTGATAATTTTTACGAAAGATGTAGCGGAAGAAGAGACACTGGATTCGCAAGACTTGGAATGTGGGAAGGACCTGCTTATTTCACTTTTACTTTTGTCTGGTATTTTTACTTCATCATTATTTATGCTTTTACGTTCATGGTTTTCCAAAAATATCCTACTAAAACAATTTATAGAACAACACTTATCTGTCAATTCTTAGTTTTATTTATCTGACATATAACACGTACCTATTTGTTATCACGTAGCCTACGTTTATTTTATATGTTTAATATTTGCCGTGTTGTACGGCAATCACATGTTTGACACTTCTGTCCTATAAATAACTTTACGTCAGTTAATCAATTAATACGATCTTTAAGCCTACCTTTGATGGTACGTGAAAAACATTATCAGTAACATTAGGTCGGACTATTAACATCGATAGAATTTATTACACAACGTTTCGACCAGTAAACAATTATGGTCGTCTTCAGGTGTAAGTTAAATTAGTACATTAAATACAAACTTCAGTCTACCCAAGACACTAATACGGAAAACTAAGTCTAAGCATACGGGACTAAGTCTACGAGACACTAAGTCTATGGGAAACTAATACTGTAACAATAAATACAATAATAATAGCGGCATCTTTTATGGCTGTGAATGATATAATTGTATCAGTCAGCCTAGTAAAAGATGTATCTACAGTCTGTAAAATGAAAAGTGGTGGTTGGGACAGGACAGACTGACTTTCACCCTCACTAACACATACGCAGCGGATGATACCTGGCCCTTGGTGGCCGCCGTGACTCACATACTGGACATTTCTAAGCTCAAGAGCATTTTTTTATGGTGCTAAAAAATTGCAAAACCGTTATTGTTTTTGATTTCTGCGCAAAATTCTAAGAAAAATGATACCAAACAACAACTATCAGATATATCAGGTATCAGGTATACCAACAAGCAATCACTGTCCTTTACAGTCATAACGAGGTCATTATCCTTTTATGAATCGTTTCAGTTTGCATGCTTGTGGCTAAATTTTCTTACATAGTTATATGTTTAATGAGTTATGCTTATTATTATTTATTATACAAATATTAATATCACCAATTATAATTGTAGGGTAGTCACATTCTGTAATATATATTCTCAAAATCATTTTAAAAATTATTATAGTTTGTTTGCATTGACGATAAATGTCATACAAAGGAAAGGTTAAAGCTATTATTACTAAGATTAAGACTATTGGTAAAATGAATAATTTCGGCTGTAGGAAGTAGGATTTATTGTTACTTATGTAGACCTATAATAGTATGTATGTCTAATTTGTGTACATATTTAGTTATTTATATTTTACTGACGATTACCATGTATATTATGTATTGTATGAATACGAAAGAATAAAATATAAATTTGAATGTAACAATTTTTTTCTATTTTTCTACATCAACATTAGTCGTTTTATCAGAATTTTTTAGTTTTGAAAACAGAGATTTGTCGCTATTATGTCGTGTTTAGACTCATTTTTCTTAAAATTTCGTGAAGGTTACAAACATGGTAATTTCGTTTGGCATTAAAATCAAATTTAAAAAGTTGTAATTATGTAGTGGTCGGCACACTTTGCGAATCGTACCTGCGGTGCGCGGGTTGGCTGTGAGTGTGCGTGTGTCAGTGAGGGCACCTCAGGCAGTCTGGCCGGTCCCCAACCGCCACCGTTCATTTTGCAGACTTTAGGGTCTGGATTAAGAAATTAAATGAGTACGTGTGTGTCGTGCAGTGGGGGGGGGGGTAGCAATGGGCGGGCCCACTGTATTTAAATGGGGCGTTACTGGTCTCTGACGTTGTTCGTTGTGTGAACTTCGGGTCGTGCGTCCCTGTTCTGTCCAGGCGACTTAGTGGCCTGCTACATAGCAGTTCTGATTTTTTACATAGTTTTCATACAGTTTTCTTTACCTTCATAGGTGGTAACTGTTTATTATTAATTTTTTTTTACGATTCACGCTTCTTGGTGAATGAATCTCGGGTAAGTCTACGTTTCTAATTAATCTACATACTAATGACGACCACAGATTGTTTAGTAGTCGAAACGTTATAAACGTGATGAATTCTGACGATTGTAATAGTGCGACCTAATTATCTGGTAATTAAATAATATTCTCAATATTTGCTTGTAAACACTTTGCTATTTATTTTACAAAATATTTACTGCAAAACAATCAGATGAACAGTACTTTTCAGATTACACAATAGGTTGCAGTTTTTACCATATAATTTTCCATGAACTTGTGAAATGACAAAGTGTACACAGCATTGTTTTAATGGCAGAAATTAAATCCGACATGCTGGAAGCACTTTTACGGCCGAAATAAGCCTGACCAACCACTGTAAGCTGTTGTTGGTTGCGTAGTGTAACTTACTGACTCAACAAACAACAATGTGATGTGTAATGAGTTTCAGATATCACGTCGTATACTATTCACAAACCATATGTCGTAGAGATTCGTTTTTTGCAGGTGGCCTTGACTCGAGCAGCGTAGAGCGTGACAAAGAAAAAAATATTCATTGGCTTGTTTTGTGTTATGTTGTGCCCTTTAATTAGTAATTTTGTCATCTGGCCTGTATTTTTTCCGTTAGTCCATTTTATAAAATAATCTTCCAGCTGTCACGGTCGGGAGCCTGGGGCTTTTTCCCTGGAAGCGTGAGGTTGGAGGCCTATATCGCGACCATTCTGGGCTTCGGGGGTCGCGTCGTGCTGATTAGTGATGTACTCAAAAATGGTACCACGGGATTGTGAACCAGCCTGGCTGGGGGTCCTGTCACTCCGGTGTTCACGAGTTGAGGAATGGTTTCGTAGTTGGTTTTGGTTGACCCAGTTAGTGTAGATTTTCCCTAAAACTAATCTTTCTGGGAGTTTAGCATCAAGCTCGGGCCGCTTGTTCTTCCCTCATCAGCGGACTGGCGTCCGTTTAGTCGGCGGAGTCCTAATTTGGACCGAGCAAGAGGAAGAGGATACGGCAACCTTCCTTACCACTGTCCTGGCGGGGTGGCGTTCCCCTGCCGCCTCCAGGAGGTGATGGAAAGGCCGTAGACCTCCGAAGGAGTTCCTGTGGACCGAACCCAGAGGTCGGGCCCGCGACTATTCTGGGCTTCGGAGGTCGTCGTGTTGGTCAGTGACGTACTCAGGGGATCGTGAACCAGCCTGGCCTGGGGTCCAGTCCTCCCGGTGTTCACGAGTTGAAGGAATGGTTTCGTGGTGGTTTTGGTTGACCCAGTTAGTGTAGATTTTCCCTAAAACTAATCTTTCTGGGAGTTCGGTTGTGTCTCCTGAGATCCTTGTGAACTTTAGTGGGCCACACTCAGTTCCTTTTTTTTGAAGGTTCTTCGAACATCGGTTCGCCTCTTCTTCGACGCTCGAACGCTCTACTGTCGGACTGCTCTCATGCCGTTTTATAAACAATTGGAAAACAAACGGATTGTTACCTGAATTAGTCTTTGAGGTAGTGGAATGAATGGAACAGCAGAGACGGTATTACAGCGATAAGTTTTTTTTACTGTTATTTACTGTTATACTTTTAATTTAACAGTATTTACTGTTATTTAACAGTATCACTTTTAATTTAAAATTGTTGCATAAACACAATAACCCTTAATAAAAAACTGTACTAAGTCACTTAGTTTGAAACAGGTAATCACTTACTGCACTTTGTATAAATTATATATACAACTCTTCCTCTTCTATATGGCTAAAACACAATTCGTCAACAGACTGCTTCTGCGTAGCGCTGTATACTGTGATCATACAGACAGCACGTAAGGTAAGGTTTGCCTCTGTGACACAATTCTACAAGCTACGAAACTGCCAAATATTTCTATGCCCCAATCAGTATTCTTGGCCGCAATATTTATAACTAAAATAGAACATTGTTATTTGATGAGTCATCATGTGGTAGTTTTATTTCGTTTTCTGCGTCGCCGTGAAACGCTGTTTTGCAGCTGACGAGTCTGATTGACTGCACTTCTTAATTGTTTTGAAACAGTCAACTAATTGTTTTGCTCGTTTAATTTGAAGATACATTTTTTATCATTCTAGTCCTTCACCTTTGCATCTACAATGTGTATTCGTAGATATGTTTTTCCTGTTATAATGTCTATTGAAATAGTTCATTAAGCTACAGTTCCATCTCCAAATTAACTGTGTTATTATAATAATATGTTATTATTATTCTTATTAAATTATATGTAATTATCTTCAAATTTGTATGTTACTATTGCACCATGTGCTTATATATTGTGTATATAAGAATTTGGCAGTAAAGTCTCTGACTCACGTCAATTTATGTGCTTTATAATTTTTGTGTTTAGATTACACAAAACGTTTGATGTTTCAGGGCACGATGAACGTTACCAAATTCGTCTGCAAGGACCTGGTGGAGGCGGGACTGTCTGGTTCCATAGTAAACGTGACCAGCGTTTCTATCAGTGGGATGGAAAACCTTTCCGTATACGCGGCAAGCAAAGGGGCAGTTACAGCGTACACAAAATCGGTTGCTAAGGAATTCGGCAGGTTAGTGTTTAAAACGCACATGTTTCTGTAAAATTAACGTTTCCTATTTGTTTGCAGGATACTTACATAAAGCTCTAAAATTAACATACAAATGGATTTATATGACACAATTGCTCGAGTAGTTTACAATGGAATGTAAATTGGGTACCTCAACTGAATAACTTCCAGCTACTGATGTGTTTCGAGGAAATATGATATTGTGATGTATTTCCAAATACGTATGAGTAAGTATATTCAGGTCAACCCAATGGGCGATTAAAAAGTTGTACAAGACAACAAAGACTGTTAACTTTACTGAGGTATGTATTAAAGTGTTTATTATTTTTTTATAAAAGTGGTTATTATTTTACTGTCTCTGTGTTAATTTAATTCCACCACTCTAGAGGTCGGAATCCTGTAACACTATGTCAAATGGATGTTGTTTCAGACACGGTATAAGATGTAACGGAGTTTGTCCGGGAGCCATTCTTACGCCAATGCTGACAAGTATGCCTCAGGACAACGCCAGAGCGTTTATTCGTTGTATCGCCATGAGGAGAGTGGGGAATCCAGAAGGTAATTCCAAATCCTAAAAGATTAAAAATGATGTTAAAATTGCAAACAAACTCCAGAATAACGTAAATTGCTTTCGAATTTTTCAGACGAATATATCTTTGACGTTTTAGTTTTATTAAGACAAATTATCTGAAGATTTAAGTCTTCAAAGCCTTAGTTTATTATCGTTTCACTTGTGAAGATTACATAGATATTTTGCCGTAGACATCCTCTACCAGATTACATATCACGAAGAAATTTAGCTCACTGTTCATTCTTTTAGTGAAACATTCTTCAGAAGGTTAGTTTACGGGGAAGGGTTTCTCGTTAATAGAGAAAGAGCTTAAAGTTCATAACACTATATAAAAAAATTGATAGTAAAATCTAAAATCGCTGACTGCATTGTGTTTATCTTAACAGTAACAGACATTGGATATTTCAGAAGTCGCTGAACTCATTGCTTTCCTAGCGTCGGAGAAGGCCTCATACGTAACGTCTAAAAACATACACGTGACGGTGGTCTGGGAGTCCCTGGCTGACTTACACACGTGTTCAGCGAAAGTGTATCCGGGCAAAACTTTAAGCAATATCGTGCTAACATCTCGTCACTGGACACTTAAATAAATGTCTTTGCGTTCACTGTTTTAGTATTTTCTCCTCTGTATTCACCTTCCTCTACTCCCCGTATTTTGTCTTACACCTCATACTCTTATTCTCCTTTCCCTCGTCACATTATTCATATAGTTATACCTACCACTTGTGGTATTATACACTTTATAAAAAATAAATTACCATACGTCTAGTTACATTATTTGTATTTCAGTTTCGTAGTTACTAATTTTTACTAATTTTTAGATGAGTATTATATACTGAATCATAACTGAATAATTATATTTGGTGGCTGGTAGGCCTATTACGGGCATTGTAGGCTTCCAGCCGGCCATGTACCATTTCGTTCGACCGTAGAGTAACTCTGATAGTAGGCCTACTACAAACCGCAACAAGTCGACAAAAGTCAAAGTACATTACGAGAGTAAAGATACGTACATATATTATCAAATAGGTGCTTACTGCGTTAAACCTACACTCATTGCTGTACTTTTATCATCACATCCGATGCGTAGGTAACTTGACTTTTGCCTATCTGTCACTGGAGGGAACGAGGCAAGGTGGTTTACTGCAGTGTAAATAAATATTAGGTAGTGCTTTGGAACATATGACTTCATATACACACTTTCTCTCTCTGTTTCTCAATAGACGTCATAGTATAATGAATAATAACTGTAATATAGCTTACAGAAAAGCTAGTCATTAAAAAGACGTAAGTCGGCAGGGATGTATTTTACATTAAAATAAATTGAGCCTTAAACCAATGTACAATTGTCTAATACCGATATTGCTGTTGGTGTTCAACTATACACATGATCGAAGAAATTACGTTTCAAGATTTCATTGCCTTAGTTATAACCCAACTGCAAGAAAAGGAACATTTGGCAAAAGGAAGATCCCCCTCAGTGTCAGTCACTTACTTCCCTTCCACCTGACTGACAAACAGTTTTTCATTACTTCTGTTTACTGCATGACAAACAGATACGCCGTGACATAATTATTGTAATATTGTACATTTTTTCCTTATTGTATGTGTTAATTTAAAAATCATTCGAATTCCGCAGTAATATATAGATCTACATATTGTTTTGTAATATACATGAATTAGAGCAAAGAAAGAAACTTATAACATTCATGACATGTACACATTGTCATGGTCACGTACCATTTACAGAGAACAATACAGTCTCTCCATTCTGTACGTCATGCGCAGGACACGAGGCTCAGTGCAGTATAGTTATAGAGGCCCGGTATATTTATAATTAAGTGTGCCCCTACCGTATCTCTGTGTTTCAGTACGTACCGCCTAATGAGACCCTGTATCAAACATACATACTTTACTTCTGTCGACGTCTACTGTATCCCAGCGTCCACTGTCTTCTGTCCTCACAGCTTGTGTTTTGGACGCCCCCTGTAGCTCAAAGCAGTGTCTATTCCATTGCTCCGGAAAATTTAGGTATACCCAGTAGCGGATTATCCATAACGCTAGGGTATGCTGTACTGTCGGGCACCAGTGCCCCAGCTGTTAGAGGGGGCACCATCCAACCCTAAATCACAAAAACTTTTTGAAGTTTTTTTATAAATGTGAAAAACGAAAAAAAACAAATGTCATCAATTCAAAATCATAAAAAACGGGTGTGCACACTTTGCGACGAGTTCGCCGTTATGTTTTCATTTTCGAATGAAGATGATAGATTCCATGATACTACAGTTTGTCCGCTCAAAGTATTAAACTGGATTATTGATTGTAAAATGATTGATGTATTTTCGAATATATACATTGCTTATCGTCTGCTTTTGACGAATCCAGTAGCTAACTGCGAATCTGAAAGAACATTTTCTGTATTAAAACGCATAGGTTGAGTTCAACTATGGAAGATTACCTTCGTTAACAAGGTTGAATATTGAAAGCGAGATACTTGGATCGCTCAATTTAGAAGAAATTATAGAAGACTTCGCTAAGGCAAAATCAAGGAATAAATGGATCGATTAGTATTTTCTAAGCTTAAGTACTACTATGCTCATTATAATACTATTTAGCTAAATATTTGTTGTAATTTGAGAGTTTAATAAAATAATATAAAATAACTGTTAACTTTAGAAATTGTGTATGCCATTTATCAGTGTAAATAATGAATAAAACGTTGAATTTTGAATCGTGGGGGGGGGGTGCACAAGTCTAATGGCAGCATAGGGCACCACGCGCTTCTAATCCGCCTCTGGGTTTACCTCTTATTATTCTACTTGAAGGTGTCTATTTTCATATTTATTTGAGGCCGCCATGTTACAGACAATATATACAGGTGGCCAAATCATTTCAATTGTTTTACTCCAGTGGCTAATGTGACATCTACATCCACTCCAACTCACCTTATTATTCGGCATTTCTGAAAATGTCTAGTCTAGTCAGATTACCTTTAGACCGCGGAATCTTTTGTTGGGCTTTCGCCTGACATAGTCTCTTCGCCCTCAAGGGCCACCCTGATAGTAGATGTGATTTTTCAGTTCTTAAAGTCGCACACTCTTTAGGATTACAAAATTATGCATCACATCAACTAGTAAACATGTATTTATAAACTAGGATAATCTTTCACTTTGTAATTTTAGTGCTAAATCATTCATCTTTCCAATATTTATAGATATTTCAATATGATTAATTCATGTAAGTGCATACTCAATGTATAATTATAAAAAGTGAAGGTCGTTTTTTGTTTGTTATCTTGTCTTTCCTAAGAACATAAACCATATATGTCTTTATGAATCGGATACTTTTTTTTAATTCACACGAATATACAATAGAACTTACACTGATCATACTCGTAAAATGAAAATTTCTTACTTTACTGTTGACATCTACGTGTTGAATATTTAAAAAAAAACTACAGATTTACGTGATTGTAACCACAAAACTGTAGGCAGCCGACTGTTGTGTGTCAATATTTGCAGCGCTGTATTTTGCCACACACATCTGAAGTGTGTTGTAACACATATGTACCAACCACACAGAAGCAACACACGTCTCTACTGTACCTAGGAGACTTTGTTAAATCTCATTTATGAAGCCAGGCCCGTGGCAGGTCATGCCTGAAATCTCTTTGTTTCCGTCAAACACGGGCCCCCTTTCCCCCCACACACAGTACTCTCACTGTAGATTTAATACGACTAATTCAAAACTAATCTTGTTTATTGTGTAAAGGATAAGTCAAGTTTACATAAAAGCTCTCTTGTTATATATACATAACCAATTATAATTAGCTGAATCGACTTATGATAGTTATTGGTAAGTTTAATTTTAATTCTCTTGTGTAACTTCAACATATAACTACTAAAATAAACTCGTTAAGGAAAGGTTTAATGTTATGTACAAAATCACAGAGATTAAATTTGTCCGATAAATTTATATGTAAGACAATACGATGTCCTTTTTGAAATATTAATAATAGTCATACAACTGTACTAGACTTGATAAATGCCAATTAAACAATTTTTAAGCATAGAATGTGCTTATAGCAACAAAATGTTAAAAATATAGTGTTGAAAACTTACTCCTTCCGAGAACTTTCCATTTTCTGTGGAATGTATTACTGCTGTTCCCTAATAAAATTCTATATTAAGGGTAAACTTTGAAAATGAAGTTACAGATAGTTGTTTTTTTTTTTTTGTTATTGTGGAATAAGATTTTAGTAAGCAGTAATTTTTATAATTCAGTGTGTTGTACACATAAGTGTGTACTAGGTAATATAATTTTTGGACTTGGACTATTCTAACGAACAGACCTCACAGTTGATCCGTCATGAAAGTTTAAGTACTCAAATCGGCTGCCAAGGATAGGCGAGACAATGAAAATAGAGAAGCCTGTTTTGACTTTATATTATTCACATTTTTACGTTGTTGCTATACAACACTATAGGAACCATCTACTTTGATGATTATTTTTTCTGTCGTCCCTTTTGACTTTCTACTCGTTTTCTTTGTATTTTTACAGTCGTACGAAAAGTAGCAGAAATAAGTCTTCCCCTGTCTTCAATCTTTTTATTTATTGAAAACATTCAGTTCTACTGGCTGTAGCTGACTTGTATATCTCTTTTGACGAGAATCCGAAATTACAGTGCCACAGTTTTATAAACCTGAAAGAATGTAGACCATGTTACTTTTTAAATCTTTCTGATCGCCGACGGAACGATTAAAACGATGCCGTATTATCATTACAACACAATTTTTTACTTTGTTTTTCAGTTGTTCTTTATTAAAAAAATGAACAACGCTTGTGAAGAGAGTCTATTATAATTTATGATATTCTTTTTTGTATACAATAAATTTTTTCATTCAGTAATTGCACAAATTGTATTTCTCGTAAAATGAGTTTTCCTGATTTTTGAAAGTATTCTTTATTTTTAATTTTTGTTTGGTGACTGACATTCACATTTTATTAATCTTAACATTTTTAAAACCAATTTCGTCTAGATCGTGCCATCAGCGTCAATCAAGGTGCACACGTAACGATACATTCAAAGTCCAGAACCATGGTGACCGAGAGTAGGCGTTATCTTACTGTTTAATATTGTCCAATGTTGATGTAGGTGTATTGTTCTGCAGCTCACGTTTCCTTCATATATTAGTTGATGCAGAGTGTTTGGAAAACATTTAAGCTAGTTTACTGTGGATAAATTAGGACTTTACTGAGACTCCATGATCTGTTTTTACCTGATGAAAGTTCTCCAAAGAAATAATTATTACTTTTTTGTCATACATACGTGTTTATTTTGAACCAATGTGATGCGAAACTGGTTTAGTTCCGTAAGGTGGAAAAGGACGCGGCGAAGTCATACTAATATAGGCGGTCTATGTAATACTGTTACGGAAAACTCGACTTTAAGTAACATAACAATAGACCGTGACACAAATAAACATGTAAATACTTGAGTCTTCCATTGATACAGCTTCCAATAACAGTTTCTTAACGGTTGTATTTTACTGTGAATATCCGCCCTAGTGTTTATACACGCAGCAAAAACAATCAAGGTCTCTTATGCGGAGTCAAGGTTCCACATAATTCTAGGTTAATCGGGATGACTCCGGAATGTGCAGCATCAGATACTTTTTGCCAGACACGACTACTAAATTGTGTCACTCTGCTGATCAAGCGTAGCGTACGCTACGCTATTGGCAGCTGGTGGTTGAAAAATTTGGGAGTTACAGATGGGTTGGATGGAATAAAATTGTTTTATTCTCTGAATAGAAAATGTCCAAGTCTCCTCCCCTCCAAACAATACACAAGGAAAGCAAAATACTGCAATTTTAGTGTCACACCTACGTAACCACGAATGTTTATTGTATGAATCTTTTCTAACTTTACGATTAAATATTCTGTTACCTGATTTCACACTTTGATTAAAATTTGAAAGGTCTGGTGTAGGCCTACCTACTCTCTTAATTAAAATTTTATCCTCAATAGGACGTAAACTGAACGCCGTTTTCGTTAAGTTTTTCGACAGAATTCATTGTGTCCTATCAGTTAAATATAATAAGTTTCTTACACTATGACACCTTAATCCTTTATATGTACTATTATTTACATTTGACGATGAATTGGATTTACACTAACAACGAACTTACAAACTCAAACCTGGCGCACCACGTGTTATTTACCAACAGACTGGTGGCGCCGTGACGTACAAGCTTGGTTTGCAGTCCCTAATCACACCAAGCGAGCCTATACCGTTGTAATAGGAACAACAGAGTCTAGCCAGCCAGAGCACTACTCCGTTGTATTTTCCCATATACAAAGCGCGTCACAGCTGGTGCATACACCGCGGCAAGAGCGTGTACGGTTTTTAGTAATTGCTTTGCGCTTTTCAATCGGCAAATGATTAATTACGATGATTTAGCTTCAAAACACTATTATTAGTTATGGTTTTATTCATAATTCTATAATTTAAAATACAATTCGGGAATGACTGGGGGTTGTACAACCGTGCAACCTAAGCACGGGCCGCCACTGGGCTACGCAAGTTACTTTCGTCACGACAAATTTCAGGCTAAGGTAGAGGGAAAACAGCTGATAGTTTACAAGAAGAGCCCAAAATACTGGCTACTGAACAATGGCGGTCAAACCGCTGCACCAGTCACACAGTAAAAGAAGTTTTTACTCGAATTTTGTTAATTGTAAACTTTTTACAGGATTACAATAAATTTCGAATCCTTGCATTTAAACAGTTTTATAAATACGTATGTGTATATATTAAATGCTAGGAAAACTGTACTTTAAAATAATATTTGAACTACGATATGGTAAGCGAAAGTATTCCGTGAGATGATATTAATACATATCAATGCTTTTCTATTTACAAATTTACGAATCTAATTATTATTATTATTATTTTAGTTATTTGAAAGTAAAACAAAATGTTTGTGTGTATACTGTTATTTCTACCTGATGTACTTTAATAAGTTTTTACAATAGAAAATATTTTTTTTTCTAAATTTTAATACGAAATTTGTTTAAGGAGCAATAAATCCCAGTCGATTTCCCATAACTGTCACTACGAGGTTCGTTGATATTACAATCATAATTTCGTCTCGGACTGTAAAACGTACGGCATAAATACAAAGTAAAAAGATATTGAGAAAGGTCGCAAGTAGAGATATTCCAAAACCACTTAAAATCAGTGGTTCACGTGGAGACGTAGTTTTAATAGAGCCTTAATAATATGTCGCTGTAAGAAGTTTAATGTTTGCCTATTCGCTTATACTTATTGCATATAATAGGCTATTATAAGAAAATAATTTACTTCACTGGGACGCCCAAGTTTTACAGCGACAACAAATTACTCGTTATGCAAAAATGGCCACCACTCTGCTCAGAGATCCAAGAACTATGCTGTTAAAAAAGCTAAACTTTATAATTTAGGCGGTGAGTGAGTTCTAAACCTGCAACTCATCTTAAATCCGTTACTTATATTGTGCACTATGAGACCGTAACTAGCGTAGCAGTCATTGAAACGTGAGAGTACATTGTCACTACAGTAGTCTATGTTGTTTTAGGATTAATTATATAAAAAACAACTGACTCTCGGAACAACAAATCTATGCCGATGAATACATGAAAGTACAATTCGGGAATAAACTTAACGCTATACGAATTCATCATGTTATATATGTTAATAAGATGCATATCGACAAGCATTATCAACATTATTAGCATTATCATGACAAAAGAGATAGGCCTCTGTATGATTTGCATATAAGGCGCAAAGTAAATTTAAACAGCCGCCTCGTGTATGGAATTTAATTAACCTTTGACAGGTTTCTGTGTCTGCAACGAGTATTGTCGTTCAAATTGCGATCTCTCTTATCAAAAGGGTTCAAAGTATGTATGAATTCAGACTGTTTTTTTGTTCATTAGCCTGTCTTGACTGAAATAAGTTTTTTCGTTGGAACTTCATGAAATTAAATTTACCTAAAAATTAAAGTTGGGGTTTTCAATATTTTGTACCAACCATTGTTTTTATTTTACATTTATTTCGATTGGCAACGAAATTAGGGGAATACTGTAGACATACAGTGATCGGAGGAACCGGCACATGAACAGGACGACATTATCTCGGTATACCATTAATGGACTTAGCTAAACGCCTGCGGATGAAAACCAATCTCGAAAAACACGTATAAAGAGACAGGAATGCACAGAAAACCTTAAACGTAAAGAAAGCAGGAGGAAAAGCATACAGAGCTTTGCAGAAAAATTGTTTTTTTTTTTAAATACAAAATAAAATATTGTTAATTTCCAGGATATTTTATTTGCTTCTCCAGATTTATTCTTTGAAAAACCTATGGGCTAGTAAAGTAGGGGAACAACTGGAGGATTAAGACCTATTAAGTGTTAAGAAATCTATGTAATGACTCGGACTTGGTCGGGAGTATTAAATGTAGAAGGATTAAGTGGCTTGGAGATGTTCAAAAGGCGCTGAACGGAAGAGACTGCAAACTGGTGGGAGACGCCCGAAAGGAAGGCCACGAATAAGGTGGATGGATAAGGTAGAGAGCGACCTCTGACAACTGGCAGTTAGAATGTGGAGACAACGGGCACAAGACAGGGAAGAGTGGAAAGCCGTTGTTGCGAAGGCTGAAGTTTTGCAAAGACTATAGCGCCATAAAATGAATTAATATTTATTCCAAAAGAGTAAATTGACGGAATGTCATCTAGAACAATAATCAACAACATGGGAGTCACGTTGACAACTACAGGAATATAATCAAAATAAAATAGAATTCGTTTTCTAATGAACGTGATAGCGAACTGTTTCGTTATTTGTTTCGTGATTAACAAACTGGTAATGAACGAGTACTTCAGAATAATCGACACCAGTCTAGATCAGTTTGTAAGCCGACAAAGTTCTGATTTTACACTTGTCTGGATTTTAACGGATGGCCTCTACGCGTATTTTAACGTTAAGGAAGTACAACATTTCTGCCTAATAACATGTAAAATGTATTGATAAATTTAAAATAAAAACTGCTTTATACCTAACTTATTTATTATCGTTAAAGCCAAACTAAAACTATAATTTTTACGCTAATGACAATTCTGTTTTTCTCAGCTTCCTTTGTAACCCTTGCATGTCTGTACTTCATTCACGGAGAAGAAACGTTTTGACCATCGTGAAGGATTTAAATAAAATGCACGCCTCATTGTCTTGGAATCTTAAAATGTACATAAACAGGTTCGTCTCATTTTATATCTTTTCTAAATTAATTCTATTGAAATTACGTAAATAATTAGTTTAAATATTAAGTATGAGATTAATACTTTAATTACAAAACTGTTAATATTCATTTTAACTTTAACATAGGCTTTTCACAAGTTACCTTTCAGTGCAACAATTCTATAAAGTAACATAAAAATAAATATAATTATAATTAATAAAATAAAAACTACTCAGAAGAAGAATCAAGAAAACAAGTAGAAGATCTCAAAGAGATAGCGGAGAAAACGCCTCCAAATCTCCTTTGCTAAAACGGAAATTATGACCATCCTATCTGAATTCACGGAAACGTGCCTGGATACTACGTATGGAGAAATAAAATATACTAACAATTTTAAATATCTTGGGAAAAACATGTCCCGAAACGCCTCAGACAAAGAATCCTTTAGGATAAGGAAACTCAAATTAGCAAAGGCTTTTACTCTAACCCGGGAACTGTACGGAAAGAAAAACCTTTCCAGAAGTGCAAAAATCCGCCATTATAGCTCTGTGATCAGGCCGGTGACCATGTATGGAGTGGAAACAATGTGCTTTCAAAATCTGGAACCTCTTCTTAAAATTGAAAGAAGAATTCTTCGGAAAATTTATGGCCCCAAGAAAAACCGAAGATGGCTACAGGTATAGACCCAAAGAAGGTACAGGTACAGAGATCTGGAAGATCTGGAAACTGCTTTCCGAAGGAAAAGACGAGATTCCTTCGATGGATTTGGATGGATAGACGGTTTGGATGGATCGGTCCAGATTAAATAAACAAATTTTCAACTATATTTGATAACTTTCCAGTCTGAACGGATACACCAAACAACTCAAGGAGGAAATGATGAAACTGGGTATCTCTTTAAACCACTGTGTGGACAGAAATACATACAGAAACAAAATTCAAAATATTGAGGTTTCCGCGGTGAGAAGAAGACGAGAAAGGGGTGGGCAGTGGAAAGAAAGGCGGCTCATAGTGTGCGAATGAGGGCCTTCTGGCAGGAGAAGAAAAGGAAATGTATTCGCGTTGTCCACGGCTGGCCTGTTCGTATAAAAAAAAAATTATCGTAATGAATTAGTGATATTAAGAATGCATTCGTTTTGTTTAATAATTTAATTTTTGGTAGTAACTATTATTTTGAATATAAAATAAATAACTTAGTAGATCTACATGTAGAATGCAAAATAGAGACCAAACCGTATTATAAAAAGGTTCTTCAGTCTTATAACATATAATTTGCTCTTCAAGTGACTCATCATCATTATCATCTCGTATTGTCTAAATGTTGTTTGTTTACGTGAACGTTGTGGACTGCTTTTGTCAGGTTGTGATGGACAAGCTGATAATGAACTGCTTAAATTTGCTATTGAGCCAGTTAATAAGTTTGTTTTGGATGATTTCTCATACTCTGCTAGTGACGTATACAGTGTAACTACCATACCGCAAACAGTTGTTCAAGGCTTGCAGAATTCTGAGTAAAGTAAAAATGAAATTTCATTACGATATACGAAAGTACTGCAATTTTTAATACGTAAACAAAACTTGTTTATTTTGTGAACAAAACTTTCTGTCCGTTTGCTTCTCCCCCCCTCTCTCTCTCCCTCTCTCTCACTCCCTCTCTCTCTCTGAGAACATAAACACGTGCTCTCTGTATAAACAAGACGTCTATATATGGGGCGGCCTGTATAAACTGTCCGCGGACACGACACTATTGACTTATGTTCACTGTACCGCCTATTATTGCTACCACTGCGGCTAGGTGACATTATTATGTGTGACATTAGCGTCTGTTGACACGCCGAACGGTCTGTTTGATCTACGTCGACAACTCGCTCTGAACTTATTAGTCAACGAATAATCGGAATTTTCTCTACCGTGTTGATCCTCGTTTTAACTTTAAGCATTAACTGATTATGGACATGAGAACGCAACTTAACAAAGACACGGCTTTGGCAACGTAAATTTTCCTTCTTGGCTTCCAATTTAAATCTTACGATTTAAAAGCATTTAGAAACAAGTGTAGTACGTAAGACATTCTTATCGCTGGAACTATTATAAGTCTGTCGAAATACATTCAAGTTGATCCAATTTGCTAACTTGTTTTCCATAACACATAACATGTTTCCGGAAAGTAGAGAGTAGGCACAAGTAGCCTGACAAAAATGCAGTTGTCTTCCTAGTGTTAAGCGTCTATTGGCCCTCCTGAACTTACGCAGAGGAGTCTAATCGTCAAATGGTCTAATTTTTATTGTATTTACGCACGTCTGTGATGACGTAATGGATCAGTTATAAGTACATGTATACATTGCCAGTAATGCCACTGCCAAAAGGTGATTTACCAAAAGAAAAAGTATACACTCACTTGACAGAATTGTACATGTTTTCCATATAGTTACAAGTGCAAAGAGAGTAATATTTTAAAACGTTCTGAATTTTTGCGGAATTTGCAGCATACAACTACAAATTTCTACAGTTAATTGTAGGAAAGTCTACCAGGAAAATCTAATCATGTGATTTACTGTTTTACAAAGAGTTCAACAGGGTATAATTCTCTTTTTATTTTGTTTGTTAACTTCTGTTAGTTATCACTTGCTTCTGGTAACATCCGCTTCATCATCACCACCACCAACACCATTCACAACGTCTACAAACATAACCATTATCGTCATCATCTTCTAAATTTGGTATTCTGCTGTGTGGCAGATCCCAGACGTCACTATCGTTTCTTTCGTGGTGGTTCTTCTCTGCATGCGATATTCAATATTGTATTTTATCCAGTAGTTTAATATTTTCTTGCCACTCGTCTTTTCTCAAGTCACTGTTCCCTCAAAACCGTTATTACTAGTTCATTCACCCTCAGGATACAACCAATCTAGTTATACGATTTTTTCGTTATAATCCGCAGTAGTGTTCTGTCTTTCATAATTCGTTTGGTTACTTCTTCAATATGTTTTTAAGCATTTCGTTGTTTATTTCATCCACCTCCCATGTTCCTTTCATCCGCCTTCATATTTTCAACACGTCAGACGTATGTCAGTTTCTTTTTCTCGTTATCCAAGTCTACGACATATGAAGTAAAACACTCATAAAGTAAAACGATGTCTTCCGCAGGTCCAAGTTTGTTCTGCTACGTAGAAGTCTTTTCTCCTGTCGTTCGCTTCCTTCTACCATGATGTATTTGAACGTAGCATCCCGTTGTCGTCTGTATCCTATGCCATTGTATGCTAAGCTGCTGTCGACTCCTCTATAAATAAGGAATTTACTTTACAACGTGTAATAACAATGGCACAGTTTTAGTGACTAATTTTATAATAAAGTCTTTCCTTGCAGGTTTATTTGTTACAGACGTATACACGTAGGTAGCGAAAGGATGGGCCAGTTACGGATGATTTTTGTGCAAACCACTCTGCAGAAAAATTAGATATTTTATTTTTTAAAACGGAACACAAACAACGCTTTGGATGTAACTGGAGATATGAAAACATTAGTGAACTCAATAGTTTGTATCACCGTTGGCATAAATTCTCGTGTAATCAAGGCAGTTGACAAACAACGGTAGCCTAATGTTTTCAACTTTTCAATCACGTGGAATTGACTTTCTTTATACGTACATGGTGTGTGGTAGAATGTAAAAAAGACTGGCAGTAACTGATATAAAGGCACTGTCATTGTTTGAATGCGTATCCGATCATGGTTTTTAGGAGATCGTTTTTTTAGAAATTACAAAATTCTAAGACCAGATATAAATGGTTAAAAATATAAACGTAACACATGGTGTGACTATTAAAATAAGAACGTTGAAGAGGACAGAATTTCCCAGTGGGGAGAGATAGACGCTTCAGTTAACAAGTTCATAAGCCACAAATGGAATCAACGTTGTGTAATGAACTTATTTTATCCCACCTTAATAGATTCTACTTCAAATTTTCTCCTTGGGAAACCAATTTTGCTTACACTACACGGTCCATTTTTACCAACGAACCTCTCTTTCTTTAAAACACTACAATCGATATTGTAAATAAATAAATATGTAAGAGGTAGATAGAAATATCGTTGATGAAATTTCTGAGGACCGTGGAAGGACGTAGGACGGATAGAATCGAAAACGAAATGGAAGAATTGGATGCACAAGCAATGGTCAAAACAGTGAAGGAAAGCTAGGAAGAGTGGAAGTACGGTGAGTTCTAAAGGCAGGGAGTGAACGGAAATATTGATCGCCACGCCAAGAGCCGATTTTCAGATATAGAAGGATATCTTCAATTTTGTTATTTTAATCACCTCCGGTGTTGACATATTTCCAATTATGAGAAGATGTCTTATCCTACTGTTTCTTTGCAACAATAGGCCTGGTCCTTACCTCAACGTTTGACTGGAAGAGTGCTTCCGGTCAAACTATTGTCAAACTAAAATGTTGTCATTATTTTGTCCGCTGTCATTCTTATCTTGGCTAATGTCTCCAAAAAGACATGATCTGACGACATTGATTACTGATGACATCTTACAAGGTAGTGATGACACTGCTGACACATCTTCACTTCCGCGTTTGAACGGCCTTTATCCCATAGTACTTTTCCTTGCTTGCATTAATAATTAATTTCATAGTACAGGTTTCAGCTTTATAGAAACATACATTTATTCTGCCATAATCGTAGCTCCGCATAAATTAGGTGCAATAATGGGAATTGCGTAGTGCAAATGGATTAGTACAAAAGTATTTATTTTCATAATCAATCAGCCGTACACGCAAATAAAACTTAAGTTAATGACGCTTTTCAAACAATAAGATATATGACGCTTTCGAACAATGCAAATTTTGTCGTTTTCCATAAGAGAAACGTTTGCACATTAAAGTGTTGTTAAAATATTGATTGACTGTAGCATGTGCAGATTAAACACGTTGCCTACAGCTGACTGACTCACTGGTTGTACACCAATTGGCGTAAATATAGAATTGTCTGTCCTGCATCAACAATTTCCCTCTAGATATTAAATATTTCATTAGATATTAGGTACACCAGTGCGTTTATTAAAAAAAAATTATTTCACTTAAATTTGTTAAATTTTATAAACTCAAAGTTTACCCAAGGCATTTTGTGTTTCTGTTCCACTTTGTAGGAGAAAATTTAATCAAATACACACTGTTATGTGGTAAGTAACGTAATAGCCTGCCTTGTCGCTAGCTACATCTCTGTGATAAATAAACGTGTTAAAAACGTTCCAGAAATGACGTTATTAAAGTATATAACTTTTCCTAACTTTATAGTTTGCGAACTGAGTATTACTGCTAGTTATAGCTCATATTTAGTGCTTGCTAAAACTACCTGGCCATCCTCAAACAAAACTTTGTTAATAAATGACGTTGATTTTATTAGTAATCGTTATGTATAATTATGATAAGTATTCATAATGGATAGGCAGACTTGTGGGTGGTACCCTCCTTACACAGTCTGTGTCATTTGCTAATCAATACTAGGCCTACATTATAAAATCGTTGATTCGACGAACTACTACTGGGAACGCTGCCCTTGCAAAATAACAATACAATTATAGTGTCCGAAAAGTGGATTCAAAATCTGAACAGCCAGGGCACGTAATAGGTAAGAATGGAGTCGATTCTTAGAGCAGGCCAAGACCCACCAAGGGTTGTATAGCCTGATGATGAAAGTGGATTCAAACTACAGTGATTTGCTATGTGGTTATACTGTAGTAACAAAATTTAACCGGCTTCGTTTGGAGATCCTGTGAAATCCTAGAACTGGTCCATCAGCCATGTGACTGACACAGTAACTGAGGGTTAAAGTTATGCGGACCGCAATTATTTTTTGCTTAAACTAAATTTTTCCTTTTTTTTTACAAAATCGATAGGTCAGCATCGACGGAACGTAGCCACTTTTATATATCAGATGGTCTGAGAGATACTTGACAACTTTTGTAATAGTCTTAAATCCTAAGAAATCAAACCATGCGTGGGTTCTTGCTTCGTAGATTCCTTGCGACGTCTGAACTTAACTCAATAAACTAAAGTTAGTATACATATCGGTATGGAGAACCATACATGACTTCCATATTCTAAGATTTATATTTAAAATCATTTTCGAAATGAAACATTACCATAGAAACTACTTCTTTCTACTTACTGCTTCAGCCTTAACCACAGTACTGTGGTCACTAACGTATACCACCTCACGTTATCGCACTCGATTTTCACTGATGATGGAAGTCGATGGCATTGCCGAAACGTCTGGTTTTGTAGAAAACATTGGACTACGGCCAAATATCCCGGGAAGGAATTTTAACAAAAACTACTTCTTTGTTGCCGATAACGTTGCACACATATAAATAAAAAATATGCATAAAATTAATGGCTTGTATAAGTTAATGATTGATCTCCATTAAGTAGTGCTCAAGTTTCCAAAGTTTTAATATTATGATGTCCGTAATTAAAACATCAAAGCAGGTTTAGTGTGTATGAGGGTACACCGTGGACAAAAATTTTCAACATTTCCTATTGAGCGTTGCTTAGAGTAAAGCTGCGAACCTACAGTGTACGTTTCACAGAACAAACACGCGGAAAAGAAGGAGCGCTCCGAAGTCACTCATGGACCCTCAGCATCTTGCAGAGGGTTCATTCCCTAAAGACGAAAAGTCTGTCTATGAATCGTTCCTCTGTAAACACGTGCAGTTACACTGCCCAGCGATCCACAGGAAGCAAATCGCTATCCACGCTGGACACTTTTTCGGCTTGCACGCGTTATGTTGGTATGGGTTTCGGCACTTTCCATTTAAAAAGCGTGCAAATGTAAGAAAATAAACATGAATGAGGCCAGAAATAACGCGAATTTTGTATGTGTGTGTGTGTGTGTGTGTGTGTGTGTGTGTGTGTGTGTGTGTGTTCCCTGCCTTTTTATTGCGGTAGTCATAATAATAAAATGGAAACGTAAACATTACATAACTGAGATATGCTTGCCTGCCACGAACGATATATTTTCTCTCATACATGATTTACATTAAAATGAAAAAATTATAATTTGATTGCCTGGCAACAAAATTATTTTATTTTTAACAATTACCATTGTTTGAAAAAGTTTAAATGAATTTTCAAGTACTTTTCTGTTGTTAAAACGTAAAAGGTTGCTGGTAAACTACTCCTTCCCCTTAACCGATCTTCACCAAAATCAAAAGGCCTTGAGTTCTCTACAATTCAGGGGTGTATGCAAAAAATTATTTGATTTTGTTTGAATTTGCGGCTGTTACCGTTTGCCATAGAAAAAATCTATAGACACACAGACACACAGACAGACACACAGACACTTTTCGAAAAACGACTTTTTTTCATGTTTTGAGTGTAGTACAATCAGAATCTGCAATAATCTCGAACACGATTTTTTTTGCCATCACCATACTTCCATTTCCTTAAGGAATATGGAAGTAAAAATTCTCTTTTCTAAAGTTTGTATTAATGTAATACGGTAATGCTTTGTTATTCTACGACAAAAAGTGACGGAATGAAGGACTAGAGATATTGATTGCAATTCCGGGGATAAGGTCATTCATATACAGGCCTATCACAGAAACGAACCCTGAGCAACCAGAATGGATTTTTAGAAACAAAAGTAATGGTTATCAAACTAGTGGATAAGTGATATTTTGGGGATTACGCACCGGATTATAAATAATATTAGACGTAAGTGATTGGACGTTTAGGTCTACAATAAATGGCAAAACATAGACGGTATGATACGTTGGTAATCCTTAGACAGGAGGAAGACGGACAAGCGAAGTAAAAGCTAGAGATAAGACATAGGTGAAGGCTTGAGAATACAGGCCTTGACGACGAATTTTTCGGGACGACTAACAAGGATGGAGACTAGAAATCGATCTATCGATTTAAATTGAGCTGATTTGAGACTAGAATTTTACAAATAGTCATCGCTCTGTGATAGTGAAGTCACAAATAGTACTGTAACCGCACAGATGTACTGTATTTGCCACACTCATACATTCGTACAGATACGTACAGTCAGTCATAGACTCATAGAACATCCATCAAAGCTTTTAACGAATTGTCTGCGGTATAGTATGTATCACAAATTTAAAATTTATTATCTCAGTTTTTTCTGTATACTTCAATCGCAATATACCAGAGATACTGAGAAGCTATTTGTTAAAATAGGGCATTGGACGTTCATGGTCACGTCGCGAAGTGGACCAAATTGAACGCTCGATATAAGCGTTTAGTAAATTGCAATTATTACCACGACTTCAGTATGTAAGTATACATGTCACACAATCTAAACAAAATTAAGGATAGCAAAACTAGGGATAACAGTTATTTAAAAGAAAAGTAATTGTAAAAGGCTGTTTTGAGAAAAGTAGGGAAGTTTTAAAATTACAATGTCTATTATGTACGCAATTAGAACTTACTCGATCAATGTCGCAAAAAATATTTTTTCAATTACAGTTGTATCGATCAGTGACGTGTATTACACAGGTAAAAATAAAATCATTATTTTATGAGAAATACGGGAGTGAATCTTGGACAATTGAAGAAAGTGGCAAGAAAAGACTCCAAGCATTTGAGACCTGGTGCTACTGAAGAATATTCAAGATAAGCTGGAGGGAGAAGATAACGAATGAGGAAGTGTTTAGAAGAACTCAGAAGGAAAAGAGCATTCTGCTAAATCTAAAAGACAGAAGAGCTAAGTTTATAGGGCATATACTACGATACAATGGGTTGGTTAAGAGAATAATAGAAGGCACAATTGAAGGGAAGAATCACAGAGGGCGACCCCGTTTAGACTTCATGAAACAGCTTATGGTCGATATGAACTACACATCATATTGTGAGTTGAAAAGAAAAGGAGAGAAGCATGAAGAATGGCGAGCTGCTGCCAACCAGGCTATGGGCTGCTAACCTAGAAGAAGAAAGAGATGAGAAACCGCTGTTTAAGTGAAGAACCGCTGTTCACAATCGCTGTATAAATGTTCGTTGGATGAGTAACTTGTTATATTTGCTTTACGAGGATCATTCGTAAATTAAGGCACAATCGCTCATAATTCTTGCGCACAAGCTCTGATCAAGTTCGTATGTACGTTATATATTTCTTTAGTTTGTTTGGGGTCAGGTATCAAGTATCAGGCAAATTATCAGTAAGTAGTGGTGGTTCTATTAGGAGTGTGTTTCATAAATAGTAATGGTACGTTTATTAAAAATGCGTACTCTTGTTAAAGAGTGTTTTGTATGTAAAAAAGGAACTGCGGCAGGAAATTTGGTAAAGTAGTAAGGAGTATGGCGGAAATGTGAAGAGTCAAACAGTAGAGTGAGGAAATGGCTGATGAGCCAGTAGCAGTTGTACACATATTCGTTATCTAGACCGTAGGGGTCTAGATAACGACTCAGTACTCACTGGCGAACTCGTGCAATAGGTATTTTATTAAAATTTAGTTACATAAAGTTTTATCACAATGAATAGGCTGAGCTACAGTTTGCGTACTCGACCTGTTACAACTTACTGTAATTCTCCAAACGCCCCGTGGTCATATCGTATAGACCAGTGGTTCTCAACCTTTTTAAGTCCGGAACCCACCTTGAAGTGTATTACACTACATGGGACCCATAAGCATGGGCGCCGGCAGAATTATTTGTAGGGGTATGGTATGCATCCCAATATATAATCATATTTTTGCTAACATAGAGTACTTTAAGCCTTCTTTCACGCTTAAACAAGTTATCCATACTTAATTCTACAGGTTTGTAATTTCGGTAAATACATTTTCCAGGCGGACTTCGCGATCCACCAAACGCCTCCTCGGAATCGAGCAGTGGGTCCCGCTTCATAGGTTGAGAAACGTTGGTATAGACGATGGTTTGAGGTCTTCGAGTGGCGAGATCTGCCGACGACTACGCCTTATATATAGGATGCTGCAACTTATGTCGTTATTACCTTTTACAAGCAATAGCTTTACTTGTATGGCTACAATAACACAACAACAGAAATTCTCCAAATTTAACTAGCGTCAGTGACAAACCGTTAAATGTGTTGATGGTCCTTTACTACAAAGGAATAAGAAAACCCAATCCTGTTCTATATAATGAAGAATTTACCTTGGAGCGTATAAAAACAGTGGCACAATTTTACTGAAAAATATTGTAGTAAGGGTCATGTCTGGAATGTTGGTATCAGTTTTAATTATTACAAAGGCGTAGGTAGCGACAGGGTGGATTGTTTTGAATACATTCTGTACAATTTTGTACTTGTATATAATAAGAACGCTCCGAAGTAAAATGAAGCATAAACATATGTCTATGTAATTAAAACCACCGGATGGTGGATCTTGATTGTGCTGACATTCACGAATGTTTTTTTTTTCAATGCTAATGCTAGAGAAAATTTCAAAGAGCTATCGACCGAAAAATATCTTCTTCATCGGAGCTGTTTGGAAAAAAATCGAAACGATGGACTGATATGCAAGAGAACATTTAAAATGATTTTCTAAAACACATTACGCTAAAAGTAGGCTATGTTATGCGGGATACGTAGGTTGATGTTATAAAGTAAAATTGTGTAAATATATGTAATACAAACATTAATACGAAACGTACATTATAGACAAAGAGTGAGAGAGAGAAAGAGAGAGAGAGAGAGAGAGAGAGACCAGTGAGCAAGGGAAACTAATACAGAAGAAACAAAGTATTATACTAATTTAGAAACTTAGAAACTATTGATTTATGTGTTTGGAATTGAACATAAATAAATTAATCTCGTTGGTGTTGTGATAAAATTAATGTAAACCGTAACAATTAGTGTCCTGGTAAAAACATCGGTAGAGACTGGCATTTCGTTAACTCATTGTAAACATAAATGTACAACAATAGCAGCTGTTGGTATAAAGTTTCATTATCAGTAACTCCACTGTTTCCATTTAACAAGCACATACAGTCATTCGTGGTACTAAACATTTCGCCCATTTTGCTATGCGACATGCTCAGTATAAATTAGATACTACCGTTACTGCACGACAGAAACGTGAAACTCTGTTGATGGCAACACTGTTAAACAATGTTACGGAAAAAATACTGTTACTCTGAATTCCAGTAACTCGAGTTTATGATTTTTTTAAATAATAATAAAATTAAAAAAAATAATCTTCAATTTTTTAAAAAGAATACATTTTCTAACCACCTCTCAGAGCAATGGGAAAAGAGAATAGAGATAGGAAAATGTGTGTTTGGATTGGAGGTGGATGGAAGGAATAAGATAAATGGAAAAAGTAAGCAATGAAGAGATGCTCAAAAGAATCAATGAGGGGGGGGGGGGTAGAACACTTCGGCGGATAATACAGAAGAGAAAGGGTATTGTAACGACTATTACGAAACGCTTTCGAAGAGTCGAGAGCGTCCTTGCACCCGTTTCTCGGCTAGCCGAGCAGATGCAGCTTCTCAGTCAAGGCCGCACAGTAAGTACCCTCTAGACTTTTCGAGTGCTTGTTAACGACGCAAATTATGAAACATTATTCTGAAACATCTGCAGGCTATATATAAGCAACAGCGGCCGCGTTAGTTAGTCACTTATAAGTGGCGATTTATTCAGTGCGGATCAAATGGTTGTGTAAAGTGATTACTATGTTATGATTAGTGCGTAATTCTTAATAGTGGACACTATTATTGTGTGTGGACAAATTTAACTTGAATTACTGTATGAGAGTATCTTGTTGGTTACAAATTGTTATTTGTGACTCATTAAAGCTGGGAATTAGTGGTTCCATTGGTGTCTGTGTTTTGTTTCCACTGTGTACCATACGATCATCAATGAGACGGTCGTAAAAGTATTAATCATTACATACCTTCTCATAACCTTTTCATGGAAATGAACTGACTGACGACCGCACAATATACCTTGAAGTTATTCAATGTAGAGGTATCCTATGTAGAGTTATTCAGTATATGTAGTTTATTTTCTGTGTCGTGTGCATTGGTCAGATACTGGTTCATACCTTTATAGGAGCAGTTCCACACTAAATTTTCCAAGAGGGTACCCTGATCCTTTGCCTGGTTAATCTCATTGGTACTCAGTAAAGGGGAACTTTTAACTCCCCAGTCATCCGGTCACCAGCCAGCTCATTTGCGTGATCAAGAGTTCCCTTACTTTTTGTGTAAGAAGAAATAGTAATTTTGAATGGGAGAAGCTACTGGAGAGGCAGGAGAAGTTTTCGGTTGAATAAATTTATAACAAAAAATACAAAAAAATTATCCCCCCCTTCAACTACTCTTTTCATTTATAGATAATTCATCTGTCTTTCTACTGTGGATTATCATGAGCTTCTTTTCAGGATAATTTATTTATCAAAATTAAGTACTTTACTCTTGCTAAAACGTAAAACGTTGCAGGTAAACTACCCCTTCCCCTTAACCGATCTTCCCCAAAATCAATAGGTCTTGAGTCCTCTACAACTAGGGCCATGTGCAAAAAAGTATTTGATTCTGTTTGATTTTGGGGCAGTTATCGTTCGCCGTAGGAAAAAGCTACACATAGACACACAGACACACACACAGACACAGAAATTGTTAAAATTTCAATAAC
This sequence comes from Magicicada septendecula, assembly GCA_034769895.1. NCBI lineage: Eukaryota > Metazoa > Arthropoda > Insecta > Hemiptera > Cicadidae > Magicicada > Magicicada septendecula. The sequence continues at coordinate 1,266,520,931 of CM068367.1, read as the reverse complement.
ATATTAACAATTGATATAGTTCCATGCTGTGTCACCACGGATACGTAAACAAAACAATTTTTCATTTTCAGAAATTCACAGATAAGCGGTATTCGTTTTCTTTCGCGTTATTTAAATAAAAAATAATTTAATCAAATGAATTCTTTATTTTAAAATATTAACAACTAATTACAATTCATATTTTGATTATCTTTCTCAGCGTTTTTACCAAAAGCATGCTGATATGTTTGGTTTGGTTCTGAGTCTACATAATAAAATTTTATAATTAATTAGAACATGGAATTCATGTATGGTTCTCCATACCAATTTTTTCTTTTGTATAAAGTCGATCCAACACCAAACCCCTCCTCCTAAAGCCATTGTGACATTATTAGCTGCAGTAAATGAGTGTAGAAGGGTCTCAATTTCTCTGAAATATTTACAGCTTTTCATTTTCCTTCCGTGTACATAGAGTATGTCCTGCTGCAGTTAAACTATACAGCACTTCTTGCTTTCCTTAATTCACACTTCAGTGTAACTTATGTCCGCATAGTAAAATATTCAGACTTGCGCGGAGTAGCCGTCTCGCTGGTTATATAACACCGACTATATCAACACAACTGCTGACATAAACAACGCTTGATTTTGTTTTAACATGGACATGAAAGACGGATGGTGGAATTCCAAGGGATGCTGTTATAGAGGAGGAGCTTAAGCCGACAATGGGCAGAAAGAGTGCTGAATGATGAGATTTTGAAGTGTGTGGATGAACTAAGGATTCAGATTGGAACCACTGCGGAAAGGAGAAGCACTGTGGCTGTTCACCTGATACGCCATTTAAACCGGACATTATCTTGATCGAAGGAATGATTGAGGGGCGAGTGGAGGGGAATACCCAGACAGGAGTAGGCCTAACATGGATGAGGTAAAAGGAGGGAGAAGGTATGTGGTGATTAAGATACCGCCTTCGAAAGGGAAGAAATTGCAAGCTCACCAGCTTGAAGAAGTCCGAGTCACCGAACGGCCCTAGTTCATCCATTCACGTTTCGTCCTTATTCGTGTATATGATGTTTGAGTTTTACCACATGAAGCCAGATGCTTTAATCAAACGATGGAACCTCCAGATTAATTTGGACATGCTTTCCTATATTTCCGTATTCATTCATCCTCGACCGAATTTCTTGCTGGATCTTTAGTTTTACAGCGAGCATGTTAGGGTAATGCAAAATAAAAATACAATATCGGTAACTCGGCTCAAACCTGCGCTTAATTCAGCCCTCACTTTTTAGCAAACTAAGCTTTATGCTGAATCAATCACGAGGCTGTTGTTAACACATAACACATTCGAATATTTATTTACGTTATCAGGTAAACGCTGATTATCAAGGCAGCAAGAAAACCTCGTAAAGAGGAATGACTAGTTAGTTAGTTAGTTAGTTACTGTTAGTTGCTGATGATCGTTCTATATGATAGAGGGAGCGAAGCAAGTTCTTAGTTTTTGACTCGCTCGTTTGGCATTCGTATGCCTGTTTGGGGTATGTCTCATGATAATGTTTGAACGAATCAATCGATTTCCGTAAAACTTGGCATGCGTATCCACACTTTTACAATAAAGGATTCTGTTCTTTTTGAGACTGATCTCTCCAAATATAGATTAGGTGGGAGGCAAAAATGTGAGGAGGTCAAAACAGTGAAAAAGTCGCAAAAGGTCATGTATTGTATTAAACTGGAGGGAATTTAAATAATAGTCTGATTATAGTATTCTTTTTAAAAAATTTAAACCCAAAAAGTAGATGAAAACTTGATAAAATCGCAAAACTTTATGAGGTGTATCAAATTAAAGAGAATTTTAACTGACATCTGACTGTAGTGTCGCGTCCATACCTCAATCATTCATCATGTAATATCTGAACCTCATCGCCCATAAAAAATTCAAAGTGTCAGTCTAAAAGAATTATAACTCAATCCTAATGTTCCGTAGTGTTAGTGGCTATCGTGTGATTGTGTGCTCTACAACTATCATGCTACTAAAGAAATAGTAGAGTAATCGAGATTTTTGTAATTTTCCCACAATTAAAAAATCATTTGATTTCGAAATTTATGTAATAATAAATGTACTTCGTTCAGAATAATGATCGTGTTCTGCTCCTCAGGGAGCTCACCAGTTGTAAACACGGTTAGACTAAGTGAAGTAAAATTAATTAAGATTTAAGGAAGAAAGAAATTAAGACTATACAAACCTTGAAGGTATCAATGAATTGTAATGAATTAGCGTTTTAATAAAACTAATAATGATACGATGATAACGTGATAGTGTGACGGTTAAAAATACGAGTTACACAGATTAACGAGTTACAAAGTAGATTAAAATTTAACAATATGGGTACTTTAGACGGTTAATTTGTTCTATTATAGAGTGAATAAATCTGTTATACAGTGAAGCAGTAGGAAGCAGTCTGGCCTACTGCTGGCCCCTCTCTCTCTATCACACACACACACACACACACACACACACACACACACACACACACACACACACACACACACACACACACACACACACACACACACACACACACACACACACACACACACACACACACACAATTACTCCTCTGCACACTAACGTCAGTCCCAATACTAACAAACTTCACTCTAGTTAATATTTTACAAATATTTTCATTTTCAGCTTATCCAGTCGACAGTTGTACCCGTGTGAGGTATGCAGTCATGAGACAAAAGTGAAACAACTAAATTACAAACGGATTTAGTATAATTAAGTGTTAAAACTGTCAAAAGAAAACTGAAAAAACCTAGAAGCGGTTTTTAAAAATTTATTTATTTGTCATATCGTTGCAACATCGTCGACAATTTACAACCACAAAATATGTATAATAATAAATACATAGGTCATACAATATTGATTACATAGTAGTAAAGAGCTGCAAATTGTTAAACTACAGTAAACCACGTAAGAATATACGTAAGGACCTTAAATATTGCATTATTAGATTAACATTAACGGTTAACTGTTAAATAGTATTAGTTTAAACGTTAAAGGATACGTTATTGCTAATTGAAAACTATCACCAAAGAAGTTGGTTTGCCCTCTAGAATGTTATGATATCAAACATAAAGAAAAAAAAGAAGTAGCTATCATCATTGTCGGTATACACATATTGACATTTAATGGCGTAGAGGGCGCTGCAACAGTAGCCTATGTTAAACAAGCAATATAGTTCACAGAAACAATAAACACTGTACCATGCCATTAGTTGTTACTGTTGAAAGCGTCGACAAATAATAATCAGTCCTAGTCAAATCAAGATTAGGCCTATATGGCAATAACCTACCTGTAAAGACTTTTTAACTTTTAAAGTATGTCTGTGGTGGCAGGATAGTGTAAATAAATTCGAATGCACTACGACATAAAATAATTAATATTGTTACGACAATTACGGAACACTCTCGAAAAGGCGAGAGTGTCGTTCTACGCTCTTTCCGACTAGCCCAGGGTGCCTCGTCCGTGTCAAGGTTGTTCACTCACGTAGCACACAAGTACCTCACAGACTGTTCGAGAGCATCTGTAAATATTAAAATTATACTGGCACGCCGCTAAAAAGATGAAAATTTATTCTGGAACACCTGCGCTACATAATAAGCAACAGCGGCCGGCTTAGTCAGTCAGTTACAGTGGGCGATTTCTTTAGTGCGGATCGATTGGTTGTTGAGGATTTGAGGAAAGTGATTATTGTGTTATAATTAGTGCGGACGTCTGTTACTTGACATTATTAATGCGTGTAGACAAATGTAACTTGAATTATTGTACGAAAGTCCCTTGTTGAATACAAATTGCTATTTATGACTAATTAAATCTGTAATTAATCATTTCACTGGTGTCTGTATTTTGTTGTCACTGTACCATACGACGATCCGTGAGACAATCGTAACAATATTTATAATAGACGAAAACAACAAATCTACAAGAACTTATCCTGTCACATGTTTTTTACCATTATGGCCTTTTATATAATAAAAAATAACGTGGCTTGCTGTCTAACTGACTCTGGAATCAATCCCCACAGGATATGACTCGCACATTCTTAAACAACATTCATTACTCCCTCTAATATTAATAATAATATTATTATTATTATTAATATTCTTGATAAGTCGACGGAAAAAATTCAGCTAATGGATTTAAACCTAACTAATTTAACTTAATTAAACCCAGTTATCCTCTCCCCCTAATTTTTCTCCAACTTCCTCATATGGTTATATTTTCCAATTTATCTTGTCTTCATTCCGTACATCCCTCTTGTCACTTTTTATTCTCCTTTCGGAAGACACACTGCCTTCATTATATACGTTACCACGGGGTCTGATCTCCTTTTCGTACATCCTTTTTTTAATGGTCCTGATAATATTTTTATGATAGATAATATTTCTCACAACATTTAAGGTTCGTAGTATGTACAATAGGTCTCTTGAATACTGTACGTAATAATTGATAATCTTCTCTCGTTTTGATTGCTCATTACTGGTTCCTCGTAACGCTTCTAATATAACTGCTGGCAACTTAAGTAGCAGTCAACAACAGCAGCAGTTTGCATTATTAATTAAGCAAATTTTGTATCGCCTTGGATACTTGAAAACAAACACACGATTTCTTAAACGACACGATATGGGATCGTGATCCATACAGGGGTGGGTGTAGAGAGAGGGTTAAATTGAGTACAAGACGTCTGTCAATATTGTACAGCAGTAGGGTGTAGGCCTACCGATAAATCAATTTCAGGCGCGCACACACAAACATTATTATATCGCTGTTTATAGCGTTTCGTTGACGGTATCACCTTAATTGTTATTCTGTACTATCTCAACCATACACTGCTTTAGTACCTAGTTACTGCAAAAAAAGTTAACATCTTCGTTCAGTTATATTTGAAAAATTTTTTAGCTTCTAAAAAATTTGATACATTTTTTTCTAAAATGTCTTTATAAGTTAATTTGCTTTCAACATATTTTATATTAATTCCACTTCTTTTACGTTTTAGAGTTTTTAAATTATTGCGTTAAGTATATTTTTATTGATATGATTCGGTATAAAATGCGCATGAAATATTTTAATAAAAACATATTAAATAATTTATTCATAATAGGTCTAAAATTTATTCATTACAGCTCATAAATATAATATACAGTCAGTTTGATATTATATCATCATCATCCTCATCATCATCCTCAAGGTTTAAGCCAAGAATGGTTTGTTCCGGTCTCAAATAGGCAAATATTACAGCTGGTCACTCCAGCGCTTCCTCGGACGTCCCACACCTCTCCGTCCCCTCGGCTTATAGTTCCATAGTTATTTGGGATTCGGCAAAGATGTTCATACCAATTCAGTCGACACTGGGCGATCCTGTCGAGTATACTCATAATATTCAGTTCCTGCCGTATATCTGTGTTTCTTCTATGATCATTTAGAGTATACCCTGCCACGTCCATGAGAAATCTTATTTCAACCTCTTGGATGCGACTGGCCAGGCCTTTCGTTAAAGTCCAATTCTCGTTAAGAAGTGTGGGAAGAGCCATCACCTTGTAGAATTTTAGGCGTGTTCGTTTACTTGCTGACTTAAGGGTTCGCCTGATGGTCCCGCACAGAAGGTTGAACTTATGCAACTTATCCACCACGTCTTTGCTTGCATTATAATACACTTGATATTATATTAAAACGAAAAAATATAAGGTTAAGAATTAACCGACTTGCTGTTGGCCGGACCAAACTTAACGCTTATACTACAATTCTCATTCATGATTTGTTGAAGGTACTAATTAATGTATCAGAATACGACCTTGTAAAGTTTGACATTACGTACGGTCAAGGTCAGCGTAGAACTGTGGCCGATGGAGACGAATCACACGGGAGGCTAAGCCTGGCTGTAGAACTAAAGAGAAGGGAGACAGAGAGAGACATAGATAGGACGGTTGCGGAAGTGACAAAGTAGGTCGGTTAAAAAGGGGGAGGGAAGGTGAGGTAACAGCAGAAAAAGTAATAACGACAACGATGAGAACGATGATAATAATAATAATAACAACCATCGTAGTAATCATTATCACCATCATTATCATCATCCTGGAAACAGGAATTAGACGATGTGCATCACACGTTTTTCACCAGTGATAGATGGAAAGAGGTGAGACAAGCCCTGGAAAATGTAGTGGGGCAGATATCGCCCGAAATATCACCGGAATAATACTGCAGAGCGAACACCACAGGGATCAGGTAGCTGACTACCTAGAGAAGATACTAAGGCAAAAGAAGAAAGCCGAAGATGGTGTTGCTAAGGCCGCTCAAGGAATAGCAGAAAACTGGTAATGTGGACCTGCTGAAGGTTTAAAACAGATGAACGTCCACAAGACGAAGAACAAATGGCACCACCTTACAGTATTGCGAAAGCTGAGCCCCAAGGTGGATCCATGGTGTGGGCAATAGGGTGTGTGGTTTTGGTGGATGCGAGTCCCACACACCATAGGAGTGCGGACCCTCCTGTGGCGAAATTTAGTTTTCTACAATCTCCCTTGTAAAAAAAATCATCATTATTCAAATACTTTATATATGTAGGCTACATAAAATATTATATGATATAATACTAAAGTTTGAGTGGTTCAGCAACTTTTATGGTATTGATTGTGTTACGAGCTCTACGAGAAAAAATCGTTCTTGTGGTAACTGTGACTGATACAGTTACATAAATCGCAATTTCGCTTGGAGCCCTCGCATTAAATTTAAATTTTATTGTACAAATGTTAAGGAGGGAAACAAATGAAATCAGTTTGTTAGAAATAGTATCACACTGACGAAGTAGATTTCAGCATTGACGTTCCTGGCGGTATTATTAAAGTTATCACAGATTGTCAACGACAGACAAACAGTCTGGTATGGACAAGACGAGTCGTCTGGTGCAATTATGTAAGTCTATCAAGATTACTATACAACGCAAACTCGCAAGAATTCTATGAAATCTTATTTAATATACTGCAACAAGAAGCTTCATATATTTCAGTATTTTAATAAAAGACTTTTTTTCTGAATTACTGTAATGCTCTTGAGCATGTATGTCGAGAAAATGTCTCGCCTTGTATCTGAATTAGGACCACTCTTTTCTGGTCTTAGCACGATAGTCGTCAGGAACATGTCTTTCTTCGCGGTCTCTAATATTCGCTACTCACGGGATGTTCAGGAGCAGGCCACGCGCATTTTGTGTGCAAGGAAAAGCGTTATTCCTCTGGCTGAATCTCGACAATATTCCACGTCTGAGACAATGATTACTTAGCTATATCTCCCTTTACCGACAGAGCACTGCTGGCGTAGGTTGTCTATCGTGGCCGCCGTAATGTGGCGTGAACGACGTGTGCTTCTAAAGGATACACTTGTGGATCCCTGGGCCTGAACGGTATATGATAGAAACCGTTATCTCCATGGCTAAGTTTAGGAAGATATCTCAAGCGAAAAGAAAATACAATATTCTCTTTTATGATAGTTAATAGGGATGCAAAATTTAATTTCAGAAACTATGGACTGTTACTAGTTTTTTTAACAGTAACAGCTTAGTAGTGAAGTTGCTTAAAAATAAACAAGTAACTAGGAGGAAGGAGACGCAAGGAGACGCAAAAAGAGCTGCAAACTTTTGAGAAATGTCTCAGATAAATATAGAAAGGGCAATCAGCTAATAATGCAATAACTCCAGAGAAGTGGGACGAACATGCTAAGGAACTGCTAACAGAAAGATGGGAAAGAAAGATTCTGAGGGGGATATATCGAGGTGGTGTACTGGATGCCGGAATGTGGTGTATGAGGACATATGCCGAATTGTACAATCTACACAAGGAACCGGACATCGTCACAGTAATAAAACAAGGTAGAATTAGGTGGGCAGATCACGTACAGAGAATGACAGAGGTTAGAGCAGTGAGAAAAGTATTGATTGGAGGACCAGGAGGAAGAAGAACAAGAGGGAGGCCAAGAACAAGATGGATGGACGATATATATGAAAACTTGAGAAGACTGGGGGGTCAGAATGTGCGAAGAATCGCATAGGATAGAGAGGAGTGGAGAAACGTCGTTCTTGAGGTCAGGGCTCTTCATGAGCTGTAGTAGTAGCTGGAGTAGTAGTAGTAGTGAGCCACACAGCATGGAAACAATAGGGTCATCTATAAGACTAACATTAGAAGAAATCAAAACGTACGCTCTCTTTTAAATAATGGGAAAGCCCCGGGGCCCTGGTGTTGTCTACGGAGAACTTTCTAAGAACTCTATCAGAATTGTATAAATGGGCAAGGGTACCAAGAAAATGCAAAGTGTCCCTTATAGCAACCAAACGCAAAAAAGGGGATAGAAATAAATATGGAAACTGTCGAGAGATTGCAGTCAGCGACTCAATTATTAGGGTATAGGATAAATGAATAGCAGGAGAATAGACAGTGAAAATGGAACAGACGAACAGAAGAGCAAGCAGGTTTTCGGGTAGGCCGGTCCATACTTCAGGATATATTTTCGATTATCCAAGTTATTGAAAATAATTTGGCGTATATAACCAAGAGGACAGTTCGTCGACCAGAAAAAAGTTTATGAAAGTGTTTCGCTAACGAAGAAGCGGGAAACTTTTGGGAAAACTAGTGTCAATATAAAACTAATAAAAACATTAAAACGTTTATATGAACGATCACGGTATTTAGGTAGAAGTATATATTACCCATTAGAAAATGTCTCGTGAGAATGTAATTACTATATTCCCGGCGCCCTTGAAAATAAACAGCACCAAATCTCTTATACTATTACATTTATTTCCAATTGTAATTTTACCCTGCTCTTCTTACTGTTGTTTTTTTTTTTGTCGGGGTCTAATACATATGACAAATCTTCTGTCTCTTATGAAACAAAATTTTTAAAATGTGCTTAAGTAAAATATTATGTAATTATCTTCTTCTTATTTAACTTCCTTGTTAGGACTCTGTCCTGTTCTATGTGAGCCGTGTGTTTAATAAGTTTATTAGTTTGAAAATATGGTGAAAAGAGACTGTGTGTCTATTTATATGAACCAATATTTGATGATAAGAATGATGAACAGTAGTTACATACTAAGGTCATTCGAGCTGTTCCTACGTGAGAACTCCAAACCACGCGTAGTTAGGATGGAGGGAGTAGCAGGTAATGTTTCTTCAATACCAGCAACATTTCCTTTTAAAGGCTCATCTATAACAAAACAATAACAAGCCAACTCTTTAAAATGACTTTAAACACATTATGTTTCTAGGCCTATGACGAAGTAAGAAGATAATACGGCAATAATACCCGAATATGGAGTGGAATGAGCAAAAAGGAAAAGTTGCAGGACAGGGCACAAAGCAAAGGTAATGTTTTCAAAGAAAGATTATTACAAATAAAAACATATGCAGGAAAACTAGATTTTGCATAGAGAATAGTTTAGTTATCGGTTACATATTTTTACAAACATAAAATAATACATCAAATCACTTCTGACAAAGACGGAAGAAATACAAAGGGCATAATTAATTATTTTATGTATATAAAGGTTACAAGAAGTAATAATTTAAATATTAAGTGATTCGTGGAGTGGGAACAGAACTGGACTGTATAACAACGGCCTTACATGCTGTCACTCCACCTCTTCCTTGGCCGACCAATTCTCCTCTTGGTATTTGGTTGGCTATCTCTTGCTTTTTTCACTATCCTTGTGTCATCCATTCTTGATATCGTACCTTGTCTTTCCTAGTACCTTCCGTAATATGGTCAATTTTTTTAGTTTGTCGTTTTCTTTGAGTTGTTGCTGTATCTGGATTGGTCTCTGATGCACGGGCTACTACTGGACGTTTTGTGCTTTTGTAAACCCTTGTTTTACTTCTTGTGTGAGGTATTTATTATTCCATATAAGGCTATTCATGCATCCATCTTCCTTCATCAATTGATGTTATATTTCTTCATCTGCCCAATTGTTACTTGTAAGCGTTGTTTCTAAGTAGTCTATATGCATTTCTTGTTCTATTATTCTGTAATTTATTACAAGCTTACACCTTAATAGGTGAAACTGTAATAAAGTTTATTCACTAATGTTTCCGGTATCTGAGCGTTATGACCATGGTCCATTGTTTTCTAGGCGCGTGCGGTACTTTCTCTCAATGGCTGTCTCGACCTATTCAGCAACACTATGATAATCCACAGCGAAATAGTTTCATCTCCGGGGTTCATCAAATTTTGCCTACAACTCCAGATTTATTTAATAAACTAATTTCAAGAAAGTCATTTTTAAACAAACTCAGAGCAATGGAATATTAAATCGACAAATAATTAAATTTGTTCATATAACATTATACCGCACAAACAATGTCCTATCGATAACTTCTAAGATAAACACACATTTTTACTCACGCTTATTTGTATACGCCGTTCAGTCAATTTAAATGATTACATCATTCTGTTCGACACTTTTTATGAAGACACATTTCTTCAAGTGGGAATTATTATGGGAAGGTTTCATTAGACGGTAGTTTCCTCATTATAATGGAGAAGGAATAATGTTCCATTATCTCCGAATATTATAAATGTGTGTTATTGTTTGCTGTGGTAGCAATATTGCTTTCTGGTTAGCAATAGTTATAATCGTTAGCATCCGTTAGCAATAATGCGTACTACAAAGAGAAATTTATAAACTTAGTACAACTTTATAAAATGCAGTAGAAACTTTTAAAATAAGGAAACAAAAACATCTCTCCTATGTAATGTGTGTTTACGAGTTCTACACTATACGCGCCAATAAGATGTCAGGAATTAATAGGCTTGAGTTGGTGTTTGTACTGTCGTAAGAATCTTAGTGCCACACGGATTCTGCAGTTTTAATTTTTTAAAGATTATGAACCAATAACGTTTTGACATAATCTTTGAGAAATATGCTTTTTATAACGGGAAGTTTTTTTTTTTAACGAAACTCTGTTAATTAGGAATAAAGTTTATTCACTTATGTTTCCGGTGTCTGAGCGTTATGACTATGGTCCAATGTTTTCTAGCCGCGTGCGGTAATTCGTCTCCAATGGCTGTCTCGACCTGCTCAGCAACATTATGAAAATCCACAGTAATATAGTTTCGCCTCCGAGGTCCATCAAAGTTTTCCTGCAACTCCAGATCTATTTAATAAACTAATTTCAAGAAAGTCATTTTTAAACAAACTCAGAGCAATGGAATATTAAAACGACAAATAATTAAGTTTGTTTATATAACATTATACCGTACAAACAATATCCTACGAATAACCTAAGATAAACACGAATTCGTAATCACGCGTAATTGTGTAGACGGCATTCAGTCAATTTAAGGAATTATAGCCTATCATTCTGTTCGACACCTTTGATGAAGACACAGTCTTCCAATTTCTTCAAGTGGGAATTATTACGGCAAGGTTTCATTAGACCTTAGCTTCACTGTGCTCATTAATGAACGTTAATCAGCTTGGCGGTGTCGTTGATAATGAGAAATGCAGCTTTCAACGTCGTTTGGAACGCACCAAGTATCTCTCAGACAAAACTGCTTTGTGTAAGCTTCTTTTGTTCGAATATAAAACATATTTTTAAACGTTTAAATTTCCTTAAACTTGTTTATTACGTTTTGTCGTTTTCTGCACATTTCTATACTAGTTTTGTGAATATAAAAATAATATATATTATAATATAAAAATAATATATATTAATACCACTATTCGAATAACCCATTATGTAAAATGTAATTGATATTTACGTTCAACAAGAATACAGAGAAAGCGGTGCTTTTAAAGAATAACACAAATTCTGTCATACTTCTTAAGTCTATTTCTGCTCAGAGAAAAAAGACTTAAATAGAGGCGACCTAACTTAAGTTATTTTCCACAATTTAATCGGATTTACTCTACTGTACGGTACTTAATACAAACAAGAAGTTTACATAAACGCTATCAAAACAAATAACAAAGGTCTCACGAAACTTTCCGACCGTCAACAGACAAGGACACAGTGTTAAGTGCATTAGAACTCGTATGTTGAGGCGCTTCCGACTCTGACCTCAATTTATCCAGTCGATTCATAGGTAAAATACGATTTCCCAACAACAGTAAGCTCTGCGTGATCGCGTGCTCTTTAGCGATTTGAAAAGTTATGAAAAGTTATATTTGAAATTTTATCGCAACCGAATACTGGGAAGAATACCCTGAGTGAGTTAGGGATCAGAAATATCTAGAGGAGTCTTAATCAAGGTAATATTTCAAATATTAGTAATGTCTCAGTGTATGATGTTTAGCATAGTTCTAAAAGAGTACCCCATAGCTTCCCATAAGATTTTGAATTGTGTTGTCAAAAAATAACGTGGTTAGATAAACGTTCTTGAAAATGTGTAAGTCAACTTTACTAAAAACTAAGTATGTTCAGCATAATAGACTTAACGTTCTCTAGATATATAAATGTAGTATGCAAGTCTTACATATCGTACTACTCGTACCATTGTCCTGTCTTTAACAAAATTTTACAAATTAGTCAGCATTGTGTAAAAAAAAAAAAATAAAAGATATGCAAGTTCGTTCACTACTTTTTTACCAAACCTACAAACACCGCGTCCCAGCAACGCCGCCAGGGTAAGACGTTTTCCACCAAAACCTTCATCAGCGGTAGTGATCCCGACACTACCTAGCCCCTTTTTTTAAAGTAACTTTTGACGATCTAATAAGTTTTTTCAGTACATGAATATCTTTATATATTAATACGTGAAGAGAAAACTTTGTACCCCTTTTTAAGCATATTGCGTGCACGGAGGAGTGTGAGATTTGGCATAGTTAAAGTTTATATGGAGAAGGAGTGCAGAAAGCTAAAATTTATATATAATATGTGTTACAAATACATTAAATAAAATAAAATAAAACATTCATTTGCACTTGAAAATTCATTTAAACTTTTTCAAACAATGGTAATTGTTAAAAATAAAATAATTTTGTTGCCAGGCAACAATAGGCTGTGGAGTGTATGTCAAGGCAAAAAAGCGTTTATTTTATATTTTGTGTATTAGATATCTGTGTTTTATATATTAATGTGCAGTTGAAAGTGAAATACAGCTTGCTTAATACTGACAGATTGACTGAATGAGCTGTGAATTTTGTGTGATTTCAAATCTTCCTTTTTCAATAGTCTGTGGAGTGTATGTCAAGGCAAAAAAGCGTTTATTTTATATTTTGTATATTAGATATCTGTGTTTTATATTTTAATGTGCAGTTGAAAGTGAAATACAGCTTGCTTAATACCTGTTGCAAAAGGAAAATTTTGTAGCAGCAATTTGAATTGACTTACTCTCGCCTAATTATTATTGGTGGTTTCAAAAAAAGTGAGTACATTTTATTATTTTTAAATTAAACCCTGTCTAATCTTAGTTTCAGTAATTTCATTACATGTTTTTTTTTACATTCAGATATTTGCACCTACTTCCATTATGCCTCGACATAGAACATTGACGGGTCGGAGTGAGAGACAAAGAAGAAGGAATATATATTCGCGTGAAAGTCAAAATGATAATAGACCAAATGCAAATTTAAATAGTGTAAATAGTATAACATTGACGGGTCGGAGTGAGAGACAAAGAAGAAGGAATATATATTAGCGTGAAAGTCAAAATGATAATAGACCAAATGCAAATTTAAATACTGTAAATAGTATACAAAATGATGAAATTATTTTGAGGGATACATTTAAATGCGCACTGAATGTCATTCCAAGAAATTTTAATACTTTTGATTGTGGATTAATGCATTTACAATGCAGGTTTTGCAATGCAAAACATTTCGAATCTGAGGTCACTTTAGGTGAAAGGACTGCATTCACTTCATGTTGTCATAAGGGTAAAGCAATATTACCGGCCTTAAGTCAAAATGAATACTTTAAATCATTGTATGATGGACTTACTTCAAATGAACCTTCAATAAAAAGAAAGTCAAAAAATTATTTTGAAAACATTCGTAAATACAATTCATCATTTGCTATGGTTAGCTCAGAAGCTAAAATTTCGGATACAGTTACCCGTGGAGTGGTGTATCATTTTAAAATACATGATGTTTTTTATCACAGATCAGGTCCAATGACTGCTGGATATGGTCGCTCACCATGTTATGCGCAATTATATTTTTATGATGTTGACACTGCTGTCAATTATAGATTACGTGAACACTATAATCAAACATGCAATAACAATATAATGCGCAAAATCTCTCTTGAATTGGAACGCATTAATCCTTTCGTTCGGTCATTCATTGCAATGAAAGATCATTGTCAGAGAGTTGAAAATCAAAATAAAGAAATTTGTATGCTCATTAAAGTAAATCGTGATTTAGATCTACGCCGTTATAATGATGCAGTTCAAACTGATGTAGCAGTAATATTTAGTACAGTTGATGGTGAGCCACCCTTTGAACGAAATATGGTTTCGTTTTCAAAAGTTAATGGTACCATTAAAAATATCTCTGTTTTGGATTAATCATTGGACCCTTTAGCGTATCCATTACTTTTTCCAAATGGTGATACTGGGTGGCATATCAATATTTCTCATAATGTACCAACTACATCTAATTCAAGAGCGCCCAGAAATAAATTAACCATGCTTCAGTATGCAGGCTATCGACTTGCAATTATAGAAGATTTTAGCATGTTGCACCATTCACAAAAATTATTTCTGCAGTGGATAGTTGATATGTATGTGAGAATAGAGGGCACAAGGACAAAATCAAACAAGTCTTAGGTCTGAAGTTTACAACAATTTAACAGATTATTTAGAATTGAACCCCAATGCCAATAATGTTGGCCGTAGAGTAATTTTACCATCTTCATTCAATGGATCTCCAAGAAATATGTATCAGAATTATTTAGATGCAATGTTAATTGTACAACATTTCGGAAAGCCTTCTTTGTTTATTACAATGACTTGCAATTCAAGTTGGCCTGAAATAGTTAGCAATATTGGTGTAGGGGAGTCAGCTAATTTTCGACCTGATATTGTTGTGCGTGTATTCAAGTCCAAACTGAAAGCATTAATTGAGGGCCTTACACTAAAAAAAATCTTCGGTAAAGTTGAAGCACTCATTTATACAATTGAGTTTCAAAAGAGAGGATTGCCTCATGCTCACATTTTACTCTCTTTAAATGAGCAAGATAAAGTTGTTAACGCTACCGATATTGATAAAGTTGTATCTGCGGAGATTCCTAACATTCAAACACATCCTACATTACATGAATATGTTGTAAAACACATGATGCATGGTCCATGCGGTGTACTTAATCCAAATTCTGTATGTATGAGAGATGGAAAATGCACAAAAGATTATCCAAAACGATTTAATGAATTTACATGGGAATCATTAAATGGATATCCATTATACAGAAGGCGTGATAATGGTATTAATGCTGAAGTTCGCGGTAGTTGCCTCGACAAGCGTTATGTTGTACCATACAATCCGTATTTACTTGCCAAATTTAATTGCCATATAAATGTTGAAGTATGCACTACAGTTAAAAGTGTTAAATACATTTATAAATACGTGTATAAAGGCTATGACAGTGCATCTGTTGAATTAGGTTCTGAGAGAAATGAGCCAGGTCAAGAAAAACAAATTGATGAAGTTAAAAATTTTTTAAATGGCCGTTATGTCGGATCAACTGAAGCTGTATCTATGAATTACCAATGCATTTTCAATCACATGTCATCGTTAGACTTGACATTCATTTACCGCGTACACAGAATATTTACTTTCGAGAAGGGCAAGAACGTCAAGCAATTGAAAATGCAAGACAAACAAAATTATTAGCATTTTTTGAATTGAATCGATCAGATCCATCAGCGCATGAATATAAGTATATTGAAATTCCTTTGCATTATGTGTGGGAAGATTCCCGAAAAAAATGGAAGAAGAGAAGGCGTGGAGGTGATAAAATCATTACACGCATATATGTAGTATCACCAAAATACATCGAACTTTTCCATTTACGATTGCTTTTATTACATGTCTGTGGTCCAAAATCATTTGAGGATGTTAGAACATACAATGGAATTATACACACTTCTTTTGTTGAAGCGTGCCATGCTCGCGGCATTGCTTCAAATGATAATGAATGGCGCGAATGTTTAAATGAAGCAAAAGAATTACATTCACCAAAACAAATGCGAAATTTATTTGGTTACATTTGTGCATTAAATGTGCCAGCCAATGCATTGACGTTATGGAATGAATTTAAAGTATATCTTAGTGAAGATTTTTTGATAGATTACAACGAAGAAGTATCCTTTAACACAGCTCTATTAGGAATTGAAGATATTTTGAATGTTCATAATTTGTCATGTCAAGAATTTGGTTTACCAGTTCCCACGTATTCGCAGAGAACAGACGAAGCAAATGCTATTGATCCAATAGAACAAGAGTTTCTGTTTTGTGAGCATTATGAAACTGCAAATATTGAACAGCGTAATCTAATTGATCGTGTGATTCGTGAAGTTTTGCACCATGATACTGGATCTAATGTTTTTTGTTTAACCGCTCATGCAGGTTGTGGAAAAACATTTACACAAACAGCAATCATTCACAAATTAAATTCGCTTAATCTTAGTTGCATTGCAACAGCGTTCAGTGGCATAGCTTCAACTCTGTTACTTGGAGGTAGAACTTTACACAATATGTTTAAATTGCCTATACCCATTTTGGAAAATTCTGTAGCGAATATTACCGCAAATAGTAGCTATGGACGTTACATAAATTCATCATCATTGATAATTATTGATGAAATTTCTATGTGCCCACTGCAAGTGTTGAAAATCATAGATAGATTATTGCAGGATCTATGCGATGAAAATGATAAACATAAACCATTTGGAGTGAAAACGATACTTCTGTGGGATGATTTTCGGCAAATCTTACCAGTTGTCCCACATGGATCACGTGCAACTTTAATTGAAAATTGTGTCACGATTTGGCATAAATTTGTTTATTTTCATAAAGTAACGTTTACTCAAAATATGAGAGCCTTACCAAGTGAAATAGAATTTGTCGAATTCTTGAAAAAAATTGGTAATGATGAAGCCCCACAATTCCCTCAGTTTGGTGAAAATATTATTGAAATACCTCAGCAATTAGTAGGAGATGAAAATAATATTATTAATGAGGTGTATGGAAATATTTCCGAAAACATACTCTCAGATAACATATCGAAGTCAGTTATTTTAGCACCTAAAAATGATGATTGACTGATAAAACTGATAATACTGATTTACTTAATCGAATACCAGGTGAACAGAAAACATATCATAGCTACGATAAAATAATTTGTGATGATGACAATGAAATCAATAACTATCCAGTAGAGTTTTTGAATTCTTTGACTATTAGTGGTTTGCCACCACATAAGTTAGTATTGAAAGTTAATTGCATCGTTTTACTCATCAGAAACTTAAATACAAAGGAAGCATTAGTCAATGGAACAAGAATGCGCATCAAGTGTATGCATCGTAATGCTATTGATTGCGAAGTTTTAACTGGAACCGCACGCAATAAGAGAATTTTGATTCCACGTATAAATTTAACATATTCCGGTACTGTTTTACCATTTATCTTTCAAAGAACTCAATTTCCAATTATACCTGCATTTGCGATGACAATAAATAAGTCTCAAGGACAAACATTCGAAAAAATTGGAATTTTATTGAGGCAGCCAGTTTTTACACATGGTCAGTTGTACGTCGCAGCAAGTAGAGTTCGATCATTCGATGGTTTGAGATTTTATATTTCCGAATATAATGGCCAAGGGCATTTAGCAAATGATGAAAGAGTTTTTACAAAAAACATCGTTTACACAGAAGTTCTGAATCATTAAATTCACTTTCAAACTATTTTAATTTCAATGGACAACATTTATTTTTTTAACCGCCCGGTTTTTTTGATTTAATGAAAAATATATGAAAAAATACGAGGCACGTATTTTTTATTTCATTTTTTATTTTGTATTAATTTTTTATTTAAATTTTATATAATTCGAAAAAGATAGGCAAAATAACTGTGTAGCCTTGGCGAAACCTGGTCAGTATGGCAATAAAAAAAACCCAAGGAAATGTCAAAAAACGCGTTATTGCTTTTCAAATATGGCTTAGCCAAGCTAAACCTCATTTTTCCTATCTTTCATATTTTTCAAGTAACTCGAAAATTAATGCATAGAAAAAAAAATTAAAAAATTATATAAGCTTTGTAGCAGATAATCTTCAAACTGTTTTCGAATTTTCTACCTTACCAAAAATGAAATGTAATCCACTGGAATTGAAAACAATGTATCTTATACTTCTATGAATGTCAAGTCTCATTTTTATTAGCGTTTATTTGATTCAATAATAACATGAAGAAATTAAAACTGACAATGAATTATATCAAAAAATAAATACGAATACTAGCTGTAATTTTTTTTTTCAACTGTTACTAACATTAAATTTTAAATTTCATAGGTATTGCAGGGAATTAAGGCAAACAACACACGCTAATGACATATTTGTACACGCTCGCAGCTGACGTAATAGAACAAAATTCAAAAAAATTATATGCAATGATTATAGAGGTATACTCTTTGACAAAAGAACCTCAATAACGTTCAAACTTAAAAATTTAATGAATTACGGTCGAATTTCGACCACTGGGCGACCACTAGTTATGTATTATTGCACAACAATAATTATTTTATAAGTGAATTTTATTTTATATAAATTATTAAACACACTATACATATAACATGTAAACGTAAACGTATATAGAATATATTTTTACACATATGTTTAATACATAAATTTTATATAACACAGTATTTTATCATCATCATCATCATCTTCTAGGATTAAACCAAGGATGGTTTGTACCGGTCTTAAATAAGCAATAATTAGAGCTGGTCACTCCAGTGCTTCCTCGGACGTCCTACACCTCTCCGTCCCCTTGGGTTATAGTTCTATAGTTGTTTGGGGATACGGCAGTCATCCATTCGGCAGAGATGTTCATACAAATTCAGCCGATACTGGGCGATCCTGTCGAGTATACTCATAATATTCAGTTCCTGCCGTATATCTGTGTTTTTTCGATGATCTTGGAGAGTATACCCTGCCACGTGCCTGAGAAATCTTATTTCAGCCGCTTGGATTCGACTGGCCTGGCCTTTCGTTAAAGTCCAATTCTCAGACACGTAAAGAAGTGTGGACTGAGAATTCCTTCACCACAATTCCCATCACCTTGTAGAATTTCAGGCGTGTTCCTTTACTTCCTGACTTAAGGGTTCGCATAATGGTCCCGCACATAAGGTTGAACTTATGCAACTTATTCACAACGTCATGGTATTTTATATTTTATAAAATCTAACCTGGGATAACAGATTATCTATTTTGCAAGAATCTGTATATACTAGTGACACAGTTACACAAAACTCAGGAAGGGACTCAATAAACACATTAATTCAAATTTTAATATGAACCTAAATTAAGGTTGCAACACACGCTACGTTTTGTACTTGTATTAAGTGGTTAAAAGATTGAAACGGATGAGCATATGAATATTATTAAATTAGTGTAAACACAATCAGCGTGATATAGTCAAACACAAGTGACGTCAATGCCAGGTCCACCGTGAAGTATCCACAGTCGAATACGACATCTGTGTGACCAGTACGCAGTATCCAATTGTCGAGCGTAGTTTGAATCTGACTGACCCGATTCTCGTAATATACATTATACATCGACCTTTGAATGTTACCGAGTTCAGACTGTATGCGCGTTAACAGACACAAAGGTATAGCCTGAGACGCAATAGTGTCGATTGTGAAAAGAACAATATACAATTTATCGTTTACGTTTACACAACGTACTAAGAATAAAGCAGGCGCATAAACAAAAAAAAACAATTTATAACGGAAAAAATTGTCATAAAACTGTATTGTGTTTACATAGGCGGCAGTAAGAGAACGATAAACTGAGTACAACTTTTGACACAGTTCACGTTTGTCTGCGATATCCACTCTTCTGCAGACCTCCTCAGTAGAGCGAGCAGACCACGCTGTATTCCTGAGACAGTTCAACGTGAGAATGGTGTTGTGGAATATCACCGCTCTTCTCATTAAAACGTACAAAATAACGTACAGATAAAGTTCCAACGCCATCATTGAGTAGTAGGTAACAAAGTTTACCAAAAACTGGACAGTCGTGCGTAATTCCATTGCGAGAGTCTGCTGTTCGTGGTTAGACGCCAGATTAAACAAGAACAGGTACATCTCAAACGCGCGAATTGTTATTGTTAAAGTTATAGACACAAAACAAACTGTACGCTCCTTTACGTGAGACACCTTAACTCCTATGGAATTCAAACACTTGTCTACGTCATCCAAACTGCTTGAAATACGTCTGTTAATATCCCCAGCCTTGAAAAACATAATACTATAATGTGGTAGCGTTATAATTGCTGCTGATTCACTGATTGTAAACATGAAATAGATAAAAGTCACATTGGCGTTGTACAGTTCGATGACAAGTGACATCGTACGAAGCACAAACACCGACACCGATATTATGAGACAATAAACGCGTTGCAGTTTAGAGGCTACTGAGCTGCCGAACTCTGCTGCAGGAAATCCGAACACAGTGATACACAGTGATAGAGGAAACAACAGGCTGTGGACTCCAAACGATGTGTTCGCCATCTTACAAATTTAGTATCGTTTAATTGTTTTTGAAACTCCCCGTGTAGAAAAAATAACGACAAAAGATTGCTGGTTTAATAGAATCTACATTAGACTGAAATATTGTACAGCTATCAATTACTTAATGTGAGAATATTGATCGATACAGAAATAAAGAAATGAGAAAGAATTCTGACAGTTTAATTTACGAGATGATAACAATGCCCGCTTTGTGTACAGACATTGTTGACATTTACGTTGACATATGTTTTTATTTTAGTATATTGTTGAGTTTTTGAGTTCAATATAAACGCCCTTTAGTGCAACGTATTCTTGTATTCTTTTCTTTTATTTATTTGAATCTAGTAATTGCAGCTTGACAATCAATATTCTTATATATAATAGATCCTAATTAGCTAATGTAATAATATCGATTCATACATTGTCACTACACTTAATTCATAGTTCTCACCTGTTATACTAATTTAATAAACCACTTTTTAAGATATTATTTTGTTTTGGAATTCTGCTTCGAGATTCCTAGGAACGATCGTGTCCCCTTCATCTGAATCGAATATAATATTGTCTTTGTCGGCATATCTTTTTCCGTTTTTGGTTACTGAATCTGTTCCGTTTCAAGGGTTCATTTTGCGTCCCACACTTCGGCGTTTGAGGATAAAACAGCAGTATGGGTGGGGTTAGAGGTGTTGAGATACACAAAGCGAGTCATTGCAGTATATAGTCCGTCTGGGTTCTCAGTTAAGGCTTATCCTTCGTACACCCGTGTTAGTTTATGGTGGCTCACAACCTTGGCCACAGCTATATACGCAGTGTCGTTTTTTCGTCAGCACAATCAGACTGAATTACATCGAGTCTCCCCAATTCGGCAGTTTTCGCGCAGCACTGGACCGGCCGCCATAAAGTAACCAGAGTAACTGATTCTTTCTCACTTGACACGGAGACTTCTACAGTTGACAAAGATACTTTTTGTAGTTTACAGTTTCTTTCATAGACTTCACGTAGATTTTGATTTTCCACTTTAGATATTTTCAGATATTCTCTTTCTTCCTCAAATCGCCATCTAATTGGCCTAGATATGATCTAATTTCCCCTGTATTAGCGTTACCAAATACGGATACGATTATAGACAGTCTATTTAATACAGAAAAATAATATAAATTTTTATCATCATCACGTTACTTCACACTGAAATCATTATGGAATAATTTTTATTAGGAAACTGAAATGCTGTATGTTAGTTTCTTGTTGCAGTGTATTAAACTGCACAAGCGCACACATCTATAAAACCTCAGTCTGTTATACACATCTCACAAGTAGAAATGTCCGGCCTCACCGGCAGGGATCTCACCTGATAAATTAAAGCGATCTTAGCCTGTGCGGGCTATGCCACCAAAAGCAAGTGGACAAGCAGTAAAGGAAATAATTGCTGGCTTACCAAGATTGTCTGACGGCCGGGAAGCACTCACCCGAAGAGCGGCACACACCGCACATGTTCAAAGTAATCCGCAAGTGCAAGCTGAAGAGGGGCTGCCAAACACGTGCCTGACGTCTAGAATCGTATCTGTATGAAACTTGTGCCTTCATTTCATTATACAACATCCAGAATTGTTTGCCATGCAGGGGCTTTATTCGTTTCCTCTATGTCGTCTTCTTCATAACAGTCCAAATCCGTACTCATTTAACACGAATATTATCCAATACAATTTTCCTTTCTCGTCTTGATTCTTTTCAACGCCTTCTTATAATACTTCAACGGCTTTCCATCCAACTTCAAGTCCACATTACCAGCGCCTCGACCCTACCTCAGTCATTGTCTTGCTTGCGATGTCTCTGACGTACGTATAAAGTAAACCACTCAAAATAAAACACTTGATCATTATCTTCGTGTCCAACTCCATTCCACTGTACAAAATTCATTTTTCCTAAGGAAGGAAGGCTTCTTTTGCTGTGGCCGTTTTACCTACTTACAATCTCTTGTGCACCTTCGTTAATCAACATGCCCCCAGTGGCGACTGGTGGTTGCAGTAGTAGGTTTTGTTTTGTGGGGGGGGGGTAAAGAACACATTTTAACAGTAGGCAGACCTACATGTCTGTATCATACATAATGCTATCATATGGAAAAAAAATAGAAAGTTACTGGTTTCCCTAAAAAGAGAGTTGCCATTGACAATACAGTGCCTCACTTCTATAGGTAGGCCCTATGTCTATCTATGCCAGTCTCCATGGTCCCACGTATTCATGAATGGTAACTAAAAGCACTACTAGCCACCTTTGCAGTAACCAAGTACTAACTATGCAGCGAAAGGCGAAAGAAAAAGTATCGTGGAAAAAATTGCACGTAGTTTTAAAGCACACGGAATCACTAAATACAAAAAAACACAGAACAGGCCTAAACAAAGGAAAAGGTAATACTTAAAATACATTAATTAATACACAGTTGACTGACACTTTACTACCACAATCACAGTTATAAACAATTATTTCTGTTTTATAACCTCACATAACCTTGTAACATGTACGTTCAACTAACGTAAACACTAAACTAAAATGTAACTAGATTATTTTGCTATAATGGATAAAGGTTTCTGATACAGTTATACAAAACTCAGGAAAGAACTCAATAAGCAGATTAATTCAACTTTTACTATAAACCTAAATTTAGGAGGTAAGACATACTATGTTTTCTACGATTGAGACGAGTGAGAAGTTTACATATGGAGATTAGTATATTACTGTGAACACAATCAGTGTGACGTAGTCAAACACAAGTGACGTCAATGCGAGGTCCACTGTGAAGTATCCACAGTCGAATACGATATCTGTGTGACCAGTACGCAGTATCCAATTGTCGAGTGTAGTTTGAATCTGATTGAACTGATTCTCGTAATATACATTATACATCGACCTTTGAATGTTACCGAGTTCAGACTTTATACGCGACACCAGCCACAAAGGTACTGCGTGATATGCAATTGTCTCGATCGTGAAAAGAACAAAATAGAAATTATTATTTAGGGTTACACAACATAGTAAGAACAAAGAAGGTGCATTAATAAACGACAAGAATTTGATATGGAAAAAGCTGCCATAAAACTGTACGATGTTTAGATATGCTACAGTAAGAGAACGATAAACTGAGTACAATGTTTGGCACAGTTCACGTTTGTCTGCGATGTCAACTCTTCTGCAGACCTCCTCAGTAGAGCGAGCAGACCACGCTGTATTCCTTAAACAGTTCAACGTGGGAATGGTGTTGTGGAATATCGCCGCTCTTCTCATTAAAACGTACAAAATAACGTACAGATAAAGTTCTAAAGCCATAATTGTGAGGTTGGAAACACAGTTTACTATATTTCGGAGAGTGTAGCGTAATTCTACACCGAAAGTCTGCTGTACGTTGTCAGACGCTAGGCTAGACAAGAACAGATACGAAAGTATCTCACGAGTTACCACCGTTAAAGTTACAGACACAAAACAAACTGCATGCTCCTTCACATAAGACACCTTAACGCCTATCGAATCCAAACACTTGTCCACATAATCCAGACTGCTTGAAATATGTCTGGTAATATTGCTAGCCGCGAAGTACTTTATACTATAATGTGACAGCGTTATTAGTACAGCTATTTCCGTGATTATAAACAGGAAAAAGATAAAAGTCAGTTTGACGTTGTACAGTTCGATGACAAGTGACATCGTACGAAGCACAAACATGGACACCGATATTATGAGACAATAAACGCGTTGCAGTTTAGAGGCTATTGAGCTGCCGAACTCTGCTGCGGGAAATCCGAACACAGTGATACACAGTGTCAGTGGAAACAACAGGCTGTGTACTCCAAACGATGTGTTTGCCATCCTACAGCGTTAGGACCTTTTAATTGTTTTTCAAACTTACTGCTTAGAACAAATAACAGTGTAACATTACTGGTTTAAGAGAATTCGTATTAGACTGAAATATGTTACGCTTTCAATTACTTAGTGCGAGAATATTGATCGATAATGAAATAAAGAAGTTGGAAAGAATTCTGACAGTTTAGTCCTCTTTGTTTACAGATAGTTTTGCCATGTCAAACGTATATAATATGTTTTTATCGGAAAATATTGTTGAATTTGAGAATGTTTTAATGACCGTTTCAATGTATTTTGTATTCTTTTCTTTTAATTATTTTAATCAGTAATCGTTGCTCGTCAGTCAATATGCATTATACTGTAATACAATTTGTAATACATCCTAATTACCTAAATGTAATAATATTGTTTCTCACGCAGTCATTCCACCCTTTTTCACATGTTATTTTCGTAATTTCATCCCCCCTCCAATTGCAATGTAATTAACCACTGTTCTGTTTTTTGGTTGATATCGTTGAAGTAAATATCGGGTTTAATCTAAAACCATAAGTTAGAAAAATATATGACTGCGTTTGACACCTTAGTCGAAGGCTGAGCCTCCCGCTTTCTTCAGTGGAAATTATTACGATAGGCGTTCCATAGACGGCAGTTTCACTGTTCTCATTAATAAACGTTAATCAGGTTTATCGTTGTTATTATTTAGTTACACAAAATACAGCTTACGACGACTCGACTTTCGGGAAGCTCTTTGTTTCTCTCCCACACAAACTACTTGGTACAGGCTTGTTGTATTCAACATATTGACGCGTCTTAAGCATAGTTTAAATTCGTTACGGCAGTATTAGCTGTTAAGTTTATTTGTTTTTCACCTATTTTTTTCACGTGTTTCCTATGTACGAAAATAATTTAAAATTATAATCAAACTCAAATAATTAATTTATAATTTTATTTAATGTAAATGAGATAAAATTAAGTATTTAATTTTCTTAATCTAAGGAACAAGTTCTGAGGGATATAACACGAACTGAAGTAATAACTAATTTTGTGAAACTTTTCAAAAACTTTTGTCTTCTTCTTCTTCTTCTTCTTCTTCTTCTTCTTCTTCTTTTTCTCTTCCAGAATTAGGTTATATAAACCTGTTCCGGCACCCATATCATCCTCGGACGACCCACGTCTTTTCTACCAGTGGCTTTATAGTTCAGTGTCGCTTTCGGTAATCGATCCTCTGTCATCCTTTGCAGATGATCCCACCATTGTCTTCTGTAGTTGAAATAATTTCATTTATGTCCCTTACTTCGAGTTCTGCTTTGATATCCTCATTCCTTATTCTATCTTGCAATGTATAATTTAAAGTATTTCGAAGAAACTGCATTTCAGCACTCTGAATCTTGCCGCATTCCTTTTTTGTCATGAACCACGTCTCACTCGCATAAATCAGTGTGGGTATTTCAATTGTCTTGAAGGAGAAGGACAAGGGTTCATCGGATAAAGAGATGTCCTTGATTCTCCAGGCTTGGGAGATTTACAACTTTGCTTAAATGAAACAATATATATATTTGCACAACTCATATAGGAGTCAGAAATTTTAGATCAGTTTCTAAGCTTATTTCTAAAATCATCAAAATATAATATGGATTAAAGCATTTACTGAGAAAAACTATTTGTTTATGCTGTTCAGAAAAGTCTTTAAAATAATAAACAAAAAATTAAAAACTAGGTGTGATTGTGCTTATTTATTAACAGTACATGGTTAATAATTTACTTACGGTTCATTATTATTAATTGTTAGAAAATGAGAAAAGCTTGTTATATCGAGGCCAACTCTTTGCCTTCTTTCAACGTATAGTTGCCTTCTTTCAATAACTACTATTGTCCCCAAATGCCTATTCAATTGTTCGTTAAGTTCTATATAAGCATACAATGTTTTATGACTTCTGTGCTATAGTTTTATGATGCTGTGTGCGAGATGAAAAAATGGAAAACAGTGACTGAGATAAGTAAAACTTTAGCATTTACAACACACACACACACACACACACACACACACACACACACACACACACACACACACACACACACACACACACACACACACACACACACACACACACACACACACACACACACACACACACACACACACACACACACACACACACACACACACACACACACACACACACACACACACACACACACACACACACACACAACCTACAGGCACAAACAGGGTTGACATCAAATCTGGTGGAAGAGTGGCGTCTTTTGTATAAGCTTTTAGTCTTATTTATTCCGCCTTTTCTTTGTGTTCAGGTTTCAGTAGTCCAGACGAACTCTTACTTACTTGTTAAAATAGTATATTGGACGCCAGCTCTGGGGTAAAACAACTTTCTGACCACATTGCAAAATAGTCAAAATAAATGTTACCAACAACGTAAGACAGCATTTGAATCTGTATTACATACAGGAAGTGGCGATTAATGTATGTATTTTTGAGAGAGTTTTCTTGAAAAAGAGTAGATAATATTTTTATATATTGTACTTATTTTAAGAAATAAATGATATTATTATCAATATCTTTATTATATTGTCACGGTGATGTCGTAAACTAAACTTAGTATTAACTAAATTAGTATCGCTGACGGCGGTGTTGAATTCTTGGATTTCGTTGTCCATGACGTGTCCGTTACTTAACTAAATATCACTAGTTTTCGGCCTTTTGTGTGTACGTGTAGAATGTTCATGTTATTGTCGATGTTTTTATATGTGTGGTTTGCAATAACATGAACATTCTACACGTACACACAAAAGGCCGAAAACTAGACACTCTAGAACAATTAGAAATATACAAACACACAAAAACAAATAAAAACGACATCCTAAACGAACAGACACAATTCAAATCGCACGCATTATTCGAACACATCTCACCACACACACACAGCTTCAATCTTTCGAATAACTATCCCGTCGCCAACAACAAGACGGACAACGCTACCTATGGCAGCCTCTGATGAAGCCTTCTAAAGGTGAAAGCCGGTTTAGGCTGTAAGGTAAAAATTTACGTTTTTACTTATAAAAAACTTAGTGTTCCGAGTCGTCAATACTATAGTGATATTTGGCGGTGTTGATTTCACAATGGAAAGTACGTCTTAGGAAATATTAACAATGTGATGAGTAATGAGTTATATGTAGCACACAAACAGTTGAGTCAATTGTGGTAGCGACGACATTCTGTCGTGCGTTTCCAGTGACCTTGACTATGTATAAAACGGAGCCATTGTCAAACGAGCATTTGTATTCAGACGACCTGTAGTTCTCATTGGATAGTGTTACTTTAACTTTTTATTTGATTGTCACTAAGATATTCTTTCTAGTTCCATATAGATCTATGTGAATATATATAATTATATTATTAAAGCTACTTACCTGTCTATTATCTTCTGTTAATCTAATACAAACTTTTCCCGAGAATCAAAATAAAGTTAGTAATTAAGCATTAGTTTAGAAACAATCATTAAAAATGTCAACTGTTACAGATTCGGTGTAATAGTTTTGTTATTATTATTATGTTTTCTTAGGCGGGTTTTAATATTTTCCAACATCGTAATTATCTTCCCAATCAAGCAATTGGCCAGTGGCCTGTTGAGCCCTTTATCCGTGGTACAGGTGATATCACACCATCGCCTAGAGAAACCAGTCACCATTTAACGACATTTAACGATTGACGAGCTGAACTGTAGGAACGGAAGTTGTGTGAGTTCACGTGAAGATGTTGGGCTGTTCCTAACTGCCATCTGTCTATCTCAACCAGGTTGTTTTAATGACCAATCAAAATGTTAACCTGGTTGGAATAGCTCAACCTTGAGCCGAATCCACAGCACAGTACAACGAATGTAAGCCTAGGAAGCTAGCTCTCTTGCATTGAGCTACCCCGCGGTCTTAATGTTTTGCAATTAACTAATGACATATGTACGTATGTATCTATATATGAATGTAGTAAGAAACAAACATGTAACTAAATAAATATATTATTATTTTCTCTAACAACTGTGAATTACCGAAAAACTTTTGGACAAATTTCCCGTTCCACTTGTACAGCATTGAATAATCCGTTTCATTTAAAACTGCATTAAAAGACTGTTGTTTTCAAAAATATTTCACGCGTAATTTCTACTCAGCATTTAAAAAATAAATTATGAATTTACACAATTGTATATTTACAACATATCCTGGGTATAATTTGCTACAAATTATTTTTACATAAATATGTGTGTGAATAAATTTCAGGCTTGTGGGTTACCTAGATATATTATGATTGATATGGAAAATAAAGAAATTATTTTGTTAATACAAAGCGAGATATTATTTGTTAATTGGTTATCTATAATATTTCAAATCAGTTGGGCATGACTGTAGACATTTTCTGAAACGACTGTAGACAATAAAGTGCCGTTTGTGTTATCAGCCATTTCATTTAACTGCTGGAATTAATCTGAAGAAACGGTATTGACTTCATACGCCCGAACGAATCTTGTACATTACTTATGTGCTTAAAATGTCCCCGTTAAATCTGGGTTTGTGCTGTATAGCCGAGTTTCTTTCAGCTAAATGCACGATTAATTTACACGCTTTCCACTGTTCGTATACTCCTCTGTAATGTACAGTTATAAATATCAGGGAATAATTCTTAACTATATTATATTTACAATTTA
Source organism: Magicicada septendecula (assembly GCA_034769895.1). Taxonomy (NCBI): domain Eukaryota; kingdom Metazoa; phylum Arthropoda; class Insecta; order Hemiptera; family Cicadidae; genus Magicicada; species Magicicada septendecula. The sequence continues at coordinate 1,266,491,607 of CM068367.1, read as the reverse complement.
TAAATCTTACGGCGTGGCTTAATTGAAATGTACATTGCAGATGCTTTTATCTATGGGAGTTGGAGCAGATAAGGGTAGTTAAGGCTCTAGGCTCTCTGCTGTAACTCAGATGGTATTAGTATTTCGAATTCACAAAACAAACAGTATTATATTTAAATTAATTATAAATATAAATCACCCTCTTCCTACATGAATGGTTAGTAAATATACATTACTGATTGTTGTAATAATGACAAATTATATATTTAGAGTGATAATAATTTAACTTGCTGATACGTTATATGATCTAAACAAAGAATGTGTATAATGTAAAAGAATGAACAATTAAAAATATTGTAATGGCGATAGCTATAGGAAAGAAAAACATTTGTAGCCTTCATAACGTTGGTCACGTACCAGAAGCAAGTTCTACAGCCACCCAGGGGCGACTGGCAAAGACTAGCTGAGCTTACAATACAAATTCCTTACATTGACTGATTAATTTCATGATAGAGTTTAAATGCGCGGATGGTTCTAGCTGACTTGTGCTGTGATACACATAAATGCTTTGCATCGGAAATGTGATGAGTTTAGATTACCGCAAATTAGACCACCGATTAGAATGTGCGCAGTTGAGTCTCTGCGAAGTGCGGAGAACATTACAGAAAATATTAAGTGTTTAGTGGTTTATTTGTCTTTTTGGAGTAATGTAATTTCATTTAGTGGCTGCTATGATTTTATATAGTGTTTAATAGGCAACTGTATAACATGGATGAGTTAATATGATGTTTCAGATTTATGAAAGTGATATTAAAACTTTTTTAATAGCAAACAATTATCTAGCGTACACTATTTATATCCTTGTCTTATGACTCAAGATCTACGCTACCGTCTTAACAAACACACACACACACGCATGTAAAGCTATATGAATTCTTAATTATTTAGTGGAATGTAAGTGACACAGAGTTGGACTGCTGGACAACTTGGAAATCCGAGAGTAGAAGCGGTGGTAAAACTAAGAAATGTCTGGGTACCTACTGTAACAAGTAATCTGTGTAGTACTTAAACTCCCAAACAAGAAAACTGAAACTTTAATTCAAGAACATAGATGTAATAGATACTCTGTTGTGACCAATTCTTTTCGGGTAGGTTTCGTAATGTGTGTAGTACTTAAACTCCCAAACAAGAAAACTGAAACTTTAATTCAAGAACATAGATGTAATAGATACTCTGTTGTGACCAATTCTTTTCGGGTAGGTTTCGTAATGTGTGTAGTACTTAAACTACCAAACAAGAAAACTGAAACTTTAATTCAAGAACATAGATGTAATAGATACTCTGTTGTGACCAATTCTTTTCGGGTAGGTTTCGTAATGTGTGTAGTACTTAAACTCCCAAACAAGAAAACTGAAACTTTAATTCAAGAACATAGATGTAATAGATACTCTGTTGTGACCAATTCTTTTCGGGTAGGTTTCGTAATGTGTGTAGTACTTAAACTCCCAAACAAGAAAACTGAAACTTTAATTCAAGAACATAGATGTAATAGATACTCTGTTGTGACCAATTCTTTTCGGGTAGGTTTACATTAAATATTGAAAACGTGTTATTAGTGGGACACGACGTCAAACCACATTACATCGGTAGCATGATTTCACAAACTACGTACGTAATCTTCGTAACTACGGTATAACGTTATAATATATTCATAACTGCTTCATTACTCAATGTGCCTGATCGTTTTATACAACTGTCAGACCACAACAAATACGTCCCAACTGTGACAGGTGTTTTCAAATGCCAATTAATATTTTGTTTTTCTGTACTGTGCGACGTTGCAAATCTTGAGCGAAGGATGGTAAGGTGATGACGCCATAAATCCAAACTAATTACCATCTGATCTACCTCGATTGTCCGTCTAATACAATTAATGCCGTTAATTGCATAGTGCTAGGGAGCGTTACTAATTGATGCTAAACTCCGGTTGTACTATCATGTCAGCACTTTAAACGATGTTCGCCCTAGCAATCACGAAATCACGTCTTACCAAGCGAAATCGATCAGCATTTCACACGACCCGATCGGCTAACGTCTGGTCTAGCTCAGCTACTCTAACTCCCTTCTCCTCTTCATAGTCACCTATAACTGCCCCCCCCCAAAGCCGCATTAGACGTCGCTTTCCTCGATCACCTGGCCACTTTGTATCCCCACCTCGTCATTGGCGGTAATCTTAACGCCCAACATCATAGACATGGAAACCGCTGTAATAACGCACGTGGCAAACGCACACGGTCTGTGGCACCATAGACCCTCTATACTCGGCAAGGAGACAGTCCCAGGTCAATTGCCCACCTACCCCGATAAGCTGTATTGCTGCACCTACCCTTACCACACAGCTATATCTCCCGGAGAATCCACGTGATCAGACTAGGCCCGGATGTTGGCTATGATCACATCCCCCTCATTTCTATAACAGTCTACCCACGTCCAGTATCAAGAACTAGTATCAAAACCTCGCCATGAAACTGTCACAGATTATTTCGCTGTCGAGTGGGTACTCTTTTCACAAGCTTTAGCGTTACTGCTTTCTCCGCTTCAATTAAACGTCTCAATTACTCGTTAGAATAAGATAACCTTATCCTGTCAGACACCCGTCTAGTCGTTAGCGAGTAGGGCTGCCGCCTTTCGGGCTGAACTCCAATCGGTCCACAACCATTCGGACAGCAGCACAGTGCCCCCACATCTATTAACACTTTTCTGACAACACACGCAACGCTACTTGTCCCCTTCAATAGACTGACATTTAAAAGCTTCTTTACTTTTGTTATAAAGATGACTAATGAGTTTTGTTGGATCAAACGACATTATCCCATAAATTTTACGTTGGAAGTAGACCATATTCCATGAAACCTCGCACAAATATGTAACATTTCACATCGAGCAAGTTTACGTTGTAAGCCTATTTGTAATTGCAAATGTAGCACGTATGTTTTTGGGATGTACAGGTCTGATAGTTTGAAGAAAAAGTGAACAGAAACCCAACAAATACATTATTGTGGCGATTCTTGGGCATTTGTCTGCCTTCATCATGTTTTCAAGCTTTGTGCACATAAAACACACGCGCTAGCGCGCTCATACAGACCCCGTGAACAGCAATGAATCATCTCTTTTAAACCATCGATGTACTGTATATTAACTACTGGATAGCGCTCACATACGGCGCGTAATTGCGGAAAACGCTGTCTCGGTACCCCCCACTCCTTCAAGGCCCACAGTCGGCTGTAATACAATGACGCGCCCGTACAAGTATATCAATATTACTGTTCCACAGGGTTTTGGGAGGACGTTTTCCTTATTTGAAAAATAATGTGCACAACCAAAATCATTTGCAGCATGTAAACCAATGCAATGAGCATTAGTTAACATATGATCCTAAAAAGGGTGAGAATGTAGACTATATACGTAGATTAGATTATATACAATTATATATAGTCTACATTGTAGATTTAGGCTATGGATGAAATTAGGGGATCAAGAGAAATTAGCACCTTAGTCAATCCTTAGTATTTAAAATTCTTTCTTTAAAAGGCGGTTTTAAATTGTCAATAGGTTATTTCTTGACAAACCCATTAATTTCTACTGTACTGTCTCAGGTAATTAAAATGTCAATTATAAAGTTGCGTGAAATTGGCGTTAACGTACATAAAATAACGTTTGATGGCACACATCGGCTAATATTGCTACAGCGCAGAAGTTTAGTTGCAAGGTTCCTGAAAAGTGTTTTTTTTAAGGATGTTAATCATAATAGACCTATATGTGTCATGATAGATACATGCCACATGTTAAAGTTATGTAGAAATACGTACTTTAGTTAACAGAAAATAATTTTTATCAGGAAAGGTGGATAAAAGAGAATACAGATTAATTAATGCTTGATGCTTTTACTTAGTGAAAATCCATTGTAAATTATAGTAAAAAATAAAACAATAAAATAGTTTTAGTAATTTTCACTCGTCATTTATTAAAATTATATATCCATGACAGCTGTTTCGGCAGCACAGTGCCTTCATCAGATGGTGTAAGCTGACTAATTTTCGTACAATATAATACAGAATATAAAATATAAGGCAAGTGCTATTGTTTAGAGAGCGATACTAATCTCGTGTCAATAAGATTTAATACACATTACACAAACATATAACATAACATAAACCAAGCCTATTTATACAAATTAAGCAGAGGCGAGCTATTTAGATCTAACTGATCATTTAATAAAACATTTAAATATTTGTGTTTATTAATTTCAAGGGTTTCTAATAAATCAAGCTTTGGACCTTTATCAGATAAATGTAAAATTTTAAAATTGTCACTATAACTATGGTCTTTTTCTAACAGGTGATTTGCATAATTTGATTTGCCATCATTATATCTAAAACTATAATTGTGACCATACATTCTTTTTTCGAAAGATCGACCTGTTTGTCCAATATAAACTTTATTACAAGACCCACAGGATAATTTGTATACACCAGACTTTTGCAGTTTATCTGTTTTACTCTTATTATTTTTAATATATTTTCCCAATGAAGACTGCGTCTTAAAAGCTATATTTACATTCTTTTGTGTGAAATATTTACCAATCTTATCAGAAGCAGAACCTATGTAAGTGAGAGTGTGATATCTTTTAATCTGTGTTGAGGGAGGATAAACTAGTTTTAAAGCTTGTGAATAAAATTTTTTATTTAACAAGTGATTTATGAGGCTAGGTTGGTAACCATTGTTGACAGCAATTTGTTTAATAATGTTAAGTTCTGATTGGAAATTTGAGTCTGATAACGGAATACTAAATAGTCTGTGGATAAAACTGTGAAAAGCGGCCAATTTATGTGAGTATGGATGTGTGGAAGTATTGTGTATTGTCATATCTGTATGTGTAGGCTTATGAAAAATACCGAAGTTTAATTTATTATTGCATTTTGTTATTGTAAGGTCTAAAAAGTTGATGCTATTGTTATCTTCTAATTCTATGGTAAAGCTAATATTTTTGTATAAATTGTTAATGAAATTAAGAAAGATCTGTAATTGTCTACGTGTACCTAGAAAAATTGACAATTACACAATTGACAATTGTGTAGAAATATGTTAAGCACCAACATACGCACGCAGCCGGTCATATATACAGTGCTCCTATAATAATATGTGTAAAATCTGCTTTTTTCGTTTGTTATGTCAGATTTTAATCTTATTTAACCTGCTTTACCTTAATATCCCAACCCATTGTAGACAGGCTGGAGATATCGTAATTTTATTTCTTAAAATGGGATATTAACTTAATGGACGTTGGTTCGACGGAGAAATGACTTTCAGGTGACGTCGTAGAATGAATCAAAATAACTGGTTGGAATAAGCCTTCACTAAATTGGAATCCTTGCCAATGTAAGGAGGCGTTTCAGGGATTGCAACACAAAGAAGGCATCAGGAAAATACGAAACCAGTAATACCGTGTGTTCCTTTAGGCGTTTTTTTTTAACTGTTACAAAAGAGGATCCTTTGAAATTAATATTTTTTAAAGATTTTTTTGAAATGAAATAAGGAAAAGTTCTTTGTGCTTGTTAAATACAAAAAAACGTTTGATAGGAATGATACCTTTGTTTGTTAATGTACTGATTTAAATGTCTATAATATAATTAACCACGTTTGCCTTTTACCCGACTACACCAAGTAGGACTGTATTGTGTTAAGGCGGTATATTCTAAAGGTCGAAAACTCAACACAACTGAACAATACGAAATATATAAACACCACACAACACAACCAAACAACATACTCAACGATCAATTACAATATAAATCACATACACTTTTTGACACAATTTTACAAAAAACAAACATCAAGTTGAATCCCTGCGCCAATCCCCTTCCTCCACACACCACCCCCACTACACCTTCCACACAAAAACCGTTACGAAATGATGGCAGTCTGACTAAAAGCTGAAGAAGGCGGATACGTACGCCGAAACGCGTCCGACGAAAAAAGTAAGTTTTCACAAGAAAAAGTTAATTTTTAGATAAGCGGTATATTCGTCTGTTCGTCATTACCTTGTTACTCTAAACGTAGCCGGACAAGTTCCGACAAATGAGATGTTAGATATTTTTCCTTGATTCTAGAAATGACAACGAGGATATAACATTTTGTACAAGAAACAAAACAGCGTACATAAAACACCATATTATTTAAACTGCGGGCAACAGTGGCATAGCGTGGGTACATAACACCTCTTGCCGGTTGTGATAGCCCTAAAACTTAACCTAAAAATTAATCGTAATGTTCTTTTTAGAACATTTTCTATCATTCGCTGGGAGAAGAAGAGGGTCACGGTTCAACGGGATCTGACTCTCATTCTACTTACCCAGAAACATCAAAACACAAATAAACTAATTAAAAATAATGAAGACAAACAAAGAAACACATGACTAAACGAACAAAACAAAAATAGGTACGTAGTATCTGCTGCACGTCAGTTCCGAAAACGAACATAGCTGCTAACTGAGCGTTTTGCCGGTTTATACAGCGGCAACACATTGGACGGACGAGTGTGTCCCCCCTCCACAGTTTTTACAGTGACAACTAGTACGAGGTAAATGACCATACGGAGTAAAACATTGCCGATGTCTGAGTCGGCAGCACAAGACGTGCAAGTGCCCAGCAGTTCGAAAGCAATGCTACGCTTTTCTTCAAGTTTCCCCACTAATATTGTTCGGATTTCAAATTTTTTAATAACTAAAGCATTTATTCTGTGATATAATAAACTGTAATATAATATTATCTTCTCTTATTTCTAGTACTGTTGCCACTGGCAACAGCTGTTACATGGACGCCACGCTATTGGCGGGCAACCAATAGTTTGATCATGTTAATTAATAAATTAGTTCCTTTGGTTATACCCGACTGTATGATTACTGAGGCAACGTAATTTGTTCGATTGTTTCTTCATTTTGTTCTTTAAGCAGTAGGTGAAGTAAATGTTGTATAGCTTGTGTAATATTTGTGTTGGCCAAGTTACTCATGATAGTGTGATGACGAATAATTATGTCGTTGCTGTCCCTTATTACTTGCTCGTCGTATACAATGTTTGTTTAAATAACACGGTTTTTTTCTTAGTCAGATTTTATTTTTCTTAGTTATAATCTGGTCATCATCATCATCATCATCATCATCATCATCATCATCATCATCATCATCATCTTCAAGGATTAAACCAAGGATGGTTTGTTCCGGTCTCAAAAAGGCAAAGATTAGAGCTGGTCACTCTAGCGTTTCCTCGAAAGTCCCACACCTCTCCGTCTCCTCGGCTTATAGTTCTGTAGTTGTTTGGGGATGCGGCACTCATCCATTCGGCAAAGATGTTTCCACCAATTCAGCTGATACTGGGAAATTCTGTCGAGTATAATTTTGTTTTTAAAACAATTAATTATTCCTGTCTTATCCGCTGGACTTGTTGCTAGTAGTTACTTAAAACGCTGCTAATAAAGTCTGTGATAAAGGCATGCATCTCAACGTTTTAGTAAATGCTACTGCAAAAGGAACGAAACTTGCCGTATGAAGTATCCAATAACTCAACCGTCACTTCCTTTCACGGAATATAAAATGGCATCACTTGAGGAAACCTTTTCCGATTTCCTCATCGTGCTGTTACTAATAAAAAATTATAATTTTCTCGTTTTATTCTGTTTCAAACAGTAGCGGTTATAATGTTATTGTCCGCGAATCTAGGATTACGCTCTCTTTCACGGCTGGCTTTTGACCCCCCCCCCCCCCGATCTTGACGCTCGATGCATGAGAGATGCTGGTGGCCTGTAGGCCCATGATTTCAGAACACATATATGTCTTTATGTCCATGTGTCTCTTAAACCTTTCAAGTATAATCGTCAGTATAAAAGCTCATTGGACCTTCTGGATAGAATCAGCTGTAGAAAAGTTCACATCAAATTAAAATCATATCAAACAAACCTTTCTCAATACTTTAATTGATTTTAATTTAAACTCAAGTATTTCTCTCTTAGCATTTATGTTCGATTCAACTACTAATTCCTATACATGAATTATTATTCTATATTGCAATGTGCTTTTACATTTATGTACATTTCTTTATGATTGATTAACTGTTTGAATGTTTTTCATTCTATGTTAATTAGAGTCTTTCAATTGTCTGTAATTAACAAAAATGGTTTTTCATCACCTCATTTGATGCGATACTATCAGTGTGTCCTCCTCGGGTCCTCGGTCTGTGTCCTTCTTGTTCTTCTGGTCCTCTGGTCCTCTTCCAGGATTCCACTGCTAGTGCTGTTTACTAGTTGTCTCGTTTCCTCTCATGGATCGTACGTGAGTCCATCGAACCTCTTCGTAGGTGCTCTGCTGTTCTCGTTAGACTGCCAGCTCGTCCCGTGACTCTCATTGTAGATTGAAAATAGCGTCGTCGACTGACATAGCCTCCTATGGCAACGGTTGAAAATAGAAGAAGGAACTTTATTAGCGCGACCTGGTATTTATAACCAGGTGGTGCAAAAGCTCAGGTCTGAACAATTTTCATCTTGACAGAGTTTGTCGAAGCGTCTTAACCCCCACTCTGGTTCAATTCACGAATTTCGCCTATCTTCGCGAATTACGAATTCTGTTTCACACTACTCGATGCTCAATCGATTGCTAATTTTTATATGTTTACTATACTTTTTTATTGTAATTACAAAAAGAGCTATTCACTTTTTACTTATAGTAATTGCACTTTCCGTCACTTTGGCACGGTCTTTTAACCCTTTGTTCACATTTATTTTCTACACCCTCTGGTGTCTTTCATTTTACAATATCGTACATACTTTTCTTATAATTAAAATAAAACATAAAGTCTATCAATACTTGAAACGGAATGGTTACTGTTCAGGAACGGACAGGCTTCACACACACAAACAAAATACACGTGTACACAACGCTAGCGACAGGTGGGCCAGATATGCGTGTACATGCATGAATTCTGCGTTCCCGATTTTTTTTAAACAATCCAGCTTGCGATCTGAATCATGTCTATTCCATAGCTTTATTTATTTGTATTAATTATTTATTTATTTTTTCAATGCACAGTACCGTATCTTTTTGTACTGTCGCAACATATATATATATATATATATATATATATATATATATATATATATATATATATATATATAAAAGACCATTAAGTTTAGTGTAGGCTACATATAAAACAGTAATTATGAAAAATTGATTTTAAAAAATTATTTAAATTTGAAAATTTGTATATCTGACGATGACAGTTAATACATTGACACTGTTATATTAAAAAAACAACTTGAAAAATAAAAAATATATTCTTGGACGAAAAGTTTTATTATTATTAATAATAATATTATACACAATTATTACATCATTAGTTTCTTCCCCATGTACAGAAGCTGTATTGCCGACGCACGTTTCACAGACCAAGAGCACCAACTCTACGTCTATCCGTGCGTTCGCGACAGACATCGAGTGCGTGAGATAGGTTACAATATTCACATTATATTTTACAATTATTTATAACACACACACACACACACACACACACACACACACACACACACACACACACACACACACACACACACACACACACACACATTCTAACAACACAAATTGAATGTAAATTTATTTGGGTAGCCCCACGCTTTTGGAGCGCCAAATTATATAACAACACAAATTGTATTGAGTTCATGGGTGTAATCTAATAAGAAGATGATGCGTTATATAAGTTTTGTAAAATTTCTCCATTATTTATTTTTTATTAAACAAAATTCTTTCATTTCGAACAACAAAATAATACTCATTATTATTCGTTTGTATGAACCATTCGCACATGACTTATGGCTAACAAATTATATATAACATGGTATGCATAAACCTTATCATCTAATCTTAATTAATTAAATATTTTGCTCTCGGCTTACTCATTGTGTGGTTATCTTTGCGAGTTCATATTATTTTCTGTAATTCTGAATTTACTGTTATTTTAATTTATTTAATCTTATTTGACTTTCATTCTTTACTATTCCATATGCATTTTACTTTATCAAACAAAGACTTTATCAATTACTCTCATTTATTTTAATTTAAAAACATATCAAACAACCACTTTATCAATACTTTAATTTATTTTAATTTAAACTCAAATATTTCTCTCTTAGCATTTATGTTTGATTCAACTACTAATTCCTATACATGAGTTATTATTCTACATTACAATCTGCTTTTGCATTTATGTACATTTCTTTATGATTGATTAAGTGTTCGAATGTTTTTCATTCTATGTTAATTAGAGTCTTTCAATTGTCTGTAATTAACAAAAATGGTTTTTCATCACCTCATTTGATGCGATACTATCAGTGTGTCCTCCTCGGGTCCTCGGTCTGTGTCCTTCTCGTTCTTCTGGTCCTCTTCCAGGATTCCACTGCTAGTGCTGTTTACTAGTTGTCTCGTTTCCTCTCATGGATCGTACGTGAGTCCATCGAACCTCTTCGTAGGTGCTCTGCTGTTCTCGTTAGACTGCCAGCTCGTCCCGTGACTCTCATTGTAGATTGAAAATAGCGTCGTCGACTGACATAGCCTCCTATGGCAACGGTTGAAAATAGAAGAAGGAACTTTATTAGCGCGACCTGGTATTTATAACCAGGTGGTGCAAAAGCTCAGGTCTGAACAATTTTCATCTTGACAGAGTTTGTCGAAGCGTCTTAACCCCCACTCTGGTTCAATTCACGAATTTCGCCTATCTTCGCGAATTACGAATTCTGTTTCACACTACTCGATGCTCAATCGATTGCTAATTTTTATATGTTTACTATACGTAAATTACACTTTTTTATTGTAATTACAAAAAGAGCTATTCACTTTTTACTTATAGTAATTGCACTTTCCGTCACTTTGGCACGGTCTTTTAACCCTTTGTTCACATTTATTTTCTACACCCTCTGGTGTCTTTCATTTTACAATATCGTACATACTTTTCTTATAATTAAAATAAAACATAAAGTCTATCAATACTTGAAAAGGGTTGGTTACAATTCAGGAACGGGCAGGCTTCACACACACAAACAAAATACACGTGTACACAACGCTAGCGACAGGTGGGCCAGATATGCGTGTCCATGCAGGAATTCTGCGTTCCCTTTTTAAATACGATCCAGCTTGCAATCTGAATCATGTTTATTAATCAATATTTATTTATTTTTTTATTTATTTAAATTATTTTGGCAATGCACAGTACCGTAAATGGTTGTACTGTCGCATTATTTCCCTGCTTGGTGAAAAAAAAATTAATACCAAATTAAAAATTTTGTTTCTTCTCTACCTTTTTATTAGACAAATAATATGGTATATTGTTTTTATTTACAAACACATTTATTTTATGTGCGAATAATAATGAATATGCGATTTTTCAATTTTTACCCTTATTTAGAGGGGTTGAGCAAATATTTCCCCTCCCTTGTAAGTAGAGTAGATGCATCTGTTGTAGTATATCCGCTTCAGTCGTTGTTCCACTTTAATCGTCCTAGTAACCTCGTTATTTACAAATGGAATTTTCTCAGAGAGCTGGCATGATATTTACCAACTTCTCTCCCTCTTGCGTCGTCATATATCTGTGAGTATGAGTTGACTTCCATCTTCTCTTAACATTTTATTCCAATCTTCACTCTTACATTTACTTTCTGATCGCTAATAATTTTCTTCATTCTTACCATGTGCTGAAATACACTTCCGTAACTGAATATTTTTTAGCTTTGTTGTGGGTCGCATGATCGGATACAGATGAACTGCCTTAGAAACACGTCTATATACAGACTATTATGTTTTTAAACCGCTCGATGTTTTAATCGTAATACTGGGTCATAAGTAGTCTCTGCCCTTAGCCTTCCACTTTCGCTTTCTTCTGTGTCCTTGCATTTCCACTAAGGTATGAAGATTCGCTTGATCAGCCGTTCTGACAATCATAACATTTCTTTCTATATCTAACCCTCCTAAACTTATTATTAATAGTTGAAATCTTCTCACAGATATAAATAACATTTTCAAAGCTGATGCATATTCTACGCTTTCATGTACGGGTTTTTATTAATTAATTTAAGCAACATTTCACTAGATAATACTACCTTCCAATCCTGCCTTACCAGTTTGACGAGAATAGTTGTGTACCTCCTATTGCTGGAAGTTGATCTTAATTCTACTCATTTGTAGATTTTCTTTCTTTCGCTCTTTTGCTACAATCTCGTGTTATTATATAAGACTTCTTTACATTATCTCTGTCGAGATGGCAATTTTCTGCTCATTTACATCTTATCATTAACATATTATTATTCACATATTATTCAATTCCTTATCTTATTGATAATTCAAACAGTACTATTTTCAAAATAATTTCTATTTACATTAGGGCGTTGAGTGTCTCTAATTCACCCTAGTTTAGACTACACAATGCGTTGTATTGTTCGACTAGATGCCGGACATTGTTTCCTTGTAGTGTAGTCGCCGACACCTAACAACTTCCGCTTCTCACCCTAATTGTGTCAACGTCTGCATTCACCGTGTAATTCACTTGTTCATACGGTGAGAATTTTATTCGATGAGCTGACCAGACGAATTTTCTCTTCAATTCTCTCTCTTTTCTCTCCGCATGTTCCATACTAGCAGTTTGTATGCGGCCGATATAAACAGTTGACCGTTTTTTCGTGCGTCGTTTATGATAATCTCTGCAGTTTTTATAATTATAGTTACAATTATTGTTATCATTACCCTTCGGTCGATAATTGTTGTGCGTATCTTCGTCGCAAATGCTGTGTTTTAATTGTGTTACTTTATTACGTGTTTTACTGTGAGTTTGCACAGCGAATTGGATATTATCGTTTACCAGGTATGATTGCTTATATTCTACTTTATATTCTTCCCTAGTGTTAATTATCTCACTAGAATTATCATCATTAATTATGAACGTCTGTTCTCTCTTACTTTCAATGAATATGGTTTGTTCACATAGCGTTGTTTCGATCGTATTTTCGAATGCAACAATGCAATTACTCATGTCTACAAATTTATTAGCTAATTGCATCGTACTATCTTTGATGTCTTGTTTCAATTCACTTATTGTATTACTTAAACTTTCTTTTAAATCCTCTGTTTGCTTATTTAGTTTCTTATTTAAATTTTCTGTTTGCTTATTTAGTTTCTCATTTAAATTTTCTGCTTGTTTTGTAACTAATTCGTCCATCCAGGCACGCATCATAGTTTGAAGTGCTTCCATATCAAAGTTTCCTGGTGCTGCCATATTGAATTATTTATATTTATTTATTCCTCATTATGTTTTAAAAATATTATTATTATGGAACCGAATTACAAATTTTATTTATTTAAAATATTATTATTATTAATTATTATTATTCTTAATATTACAATTACACCTTTAAAATGATATTATTTCGTTGAGCGCCAGTTGTGTCGTAATACACAACAACAAAAATATATGCGAATATTTCGTACTAATTTTAATTGTTATACATATTATATGTTTACCACACTTGTATTTATAGAGCGTACATTTAGCTATAAGAAATTTAAATAGTTAAATGGTCGTGTCTGGCCCCACGTTCAGGGCGACAAATTATATAACGACACACACAAATTGTTCAATGTAATTTAATTTGGGTAGCCCCACGCTTTTGGAGCTCCAAATTATATAACATAACAACACAAATTTGATTTCATGGGTGTAATCGTAATAAGAAGATGATGCGTTATATAAGCTACACGGGCAGGCTTTACACACACAAACAAAATACACGTGTACACAACGCTAGCGACAGGTAGGCCAGATATGCGTGTCCATGCAGGAATTCTGCGTTCCCTTTTTAAATACGATCCAGCTTGCAATCTGAATCATGTTTATTAATCAATATTTATTTATTTTACTTCCATATTCCTTAAGAAATGGAAGTATGGTGATGGCAAAAAAAACGTGTTCGAGATTATTGCAGATTCTGATTGTACTACACTCAAAACATGAAAATATCGGTATGGAGAAACATACATGACTTCCATATTCTAAGATTTATATTTAAAATCATTTTCACCCAAACAGCCAGGCTGTGTCTTACCTGCCTTTTTATTGCTGTATTAAATGAAAAATATTATATTACATTAAAATGAAAAAATTATAATTTTATTGCCTGGCAACAAAATTATTTTATTTTTAACAATTACCATTGTTTCAAAAAGTTTAAATAAATTTTCAAGTACTTTACTCTTGTTAAAACGTAAAAGGTTGCAGGTAAACTACCCCTTCCCCTTAACCGATCTTCACCAAAATCGAAAGTCATTGACACCTCTACAATTCAGGGACGTATGCAAAAAATTATTTGATTCTGTTTGAATTTGCGGCTGTTATCGTTTGCCATAGAAAATACGCTTGATAAAAAAACGTTGCAGGTAAACTACCCCTTCCCCTTAACCGATCTTCACCAAAAACAACAGGTCTTGAGTACTCTACAAATTAGGGCTGTATGCAAAACATTATTTGATTCTGTTTGAATTTGCGGCTGTTATCGTTTGCCATAGAAAATACCCTTGTTAAAAAAACGTTGCAGGTAAACTACCCCTTTCCCTCAACCGATCTTCACCAAAAACAATAGGTCTTGAGAACTCTACAATTTAGGGCTGTATGCAAATAATCTTTTGATTCTGTTTGAATTTGCGGCTGTTATCGTTTGCCATAGGAAATACCCTTGTTAAAACATAAAACGTTACAGGTAAACTACCCCTTTCCCTTAACCGAACTTCACCAAAAACAACAGGTCTTGAGTACTCTACAAATCAGGGCTGTGTGCAAAATATTATTTGATTCTGTTTGAATTTGCGGCTGTTATCGTTTGCCATAGAAAATACCCTTGTTAAAAAAACGTTGCAGGTAAACTACCCCTTTCCCTCAACCGATCTTCACCAAAAACAATAGGTCTTGAGAACTCTACAATTTAGGGCTGTATGCAAATAATCTTTTGATTCTGTTTGAATTTGCGGCTGTTATCGTTTGCCATAGGAAATACCCTTGTTAAAACATAAAACGTTACAGGTAAACTACCCCTTTCCCTTAACCGATCTTCACCAAAATCAACAGATCTTGAGAACTCTACAATTCAGGGCTGTATGCGAAACATTATTTGATTCTGTTTGAATTTGCGGCTGTTATCGTTTGCCAAACAAACAAAATTACCCTTGCTAAAAAAAAACCGTTGCCGGTAAACTACCCCTTTCCCTCAACCGATCTTCACCAAAAACAATAGGTCGCGAGTACTCTGCAAATCAGGGCTGTATGCAAAAAATTATTTGATTCTGTTTGAATTTGCGGCAGTTATCGTTTGCCATAGAAAAAAAATCTATAGACAGACAGACACACAGACAGACAGACAGACAGACACTTTTCGGAAAACGACTTTTTTTCATGTTTTGAGTGTAGTAGAACCAGAATCTGCAATAATCTCGAACACGATTTTTTTTGCCATCACCATACTTCCATTCCTTAAGGAATATGGAAGTAAAAAAGTCGTTTTCCGAAAAGTGTCTGTCTGTCTATGTGTCTGTCTGTGTGTGTGTGTGTAGAATTTTTTTCTATGGCAAACGATAACTGCCGCAAATTCAAACAGAATCAAATAATATTTTGCGTACAGTCCTGATTTGTAGAGTACTCACGACCTATTGTTTTTGGTGAAGATCGGTTGAGGGAAAGGGGTAGTTTACCTGCAACGGTTTTTTTTATCAAGGGTAATTTTTTTTTGGCAAAAGATAACAGCCGCAAATTCAAACAGAATCAAATAATGTTTTGCATACAGTCCTGAATTATAGAGTTCTCAAAACCTATTGTTTTTGGTGAAGATCGGTTAAGGGAAAGGGGTAGTTTACCTGCAACATTTTATGTTTTAACAAGGGTATTTTCTATGGCAAACGATAACAGCCGCAAATTCAAACAGAATCAAAAGATTATTTGCATACAGCTCTGATTTGTAGAGTACTCAACATCTACTGTTTGTGGTGAAGATCGGTTAAGGGGAAGGGGTAGTTTACCTGCAACATTTTTTATCAAAGTAATTTTCTATGACGAACGATAACTGCCGCATATTCAAACAGAATCAAATAATGTTTTGCATACAGCCCTGAATTGTAGAGAACTCAAGGCGTTCTGATTTTGGTGAAGATCGGTTAAGGGGAAGGGGTAGTTTACCTGCAACCTTTTACGTTTTAACAACAGTAAAGTACTTGAAAATTCATTTAAACTTTTTCATTCATTTTAAATTCATTTAAATGGTAATTGTTAAAAATAAAATAATTTTGTTGCCAGGCAATAAAATTATAATTTTTTCATTTTAATGTAAATCATGTATAAGAGAAATTATATCGTGCGTGGCAGGCAAGCATATCTCAGTTATGTACTGTTTACGTTTCCATTTTATTATTATGACTACCACAATAAAAAGGCAGGGAAGACACACACACACACACACACACACACACACACACACACACACACACACACACACACACACACACACACACACACACACACACACACACAAAATTCGCGGTATTTCTGGCCTCATTCATGTTTATTTTCTTACATTTGCACGCTTTTTAAATGAAAAGTGCCGAAACCCATACCAACATAACGCGTACAAGCCGAAAAAGTGTCCACCGTGGATAGCGATTTGCTTCCTGTGAATCGCTGGGCAGTGTAACTGCACGTGTTTACAGAGGAACGATTCATAGACAGACTTTTCGTATTTAGGGAATGAACCCTCTGCAAGATGCTGAGGGTCCATGAGTGACTTCGGAGCGCTCCTTCTTTTCCGCGTGTTTGTTCTGTGAAACGTACACTGTAGATTCGCAGCTTTATTCTAAGCAACGCTCAATAGGAAATGTTGAAAATTTTTGTCCACGGTGTACCCTCATACACACTAAACCTGGTCTGATGTTTTAATTACGGACATCATAATATTAAAACTTTGGAAACTTGAGCACTACTTAATGGATATCAATCATTAACTTATACAAGCCATTAATTTATGCATATTTTTTTATATATATGTGTACAACGTTATCGGCAACAAAGAAGTAGTTTTTGTTAAAATTCCTTCCCGAGATATTTGTCCGTAGTCCAATGTTTTCTACAAAACCAGACGTTTCGGCAATGCCATCGACTTCCATCATCAGTGAAAATCGAGTGCGATAACGTGAAGTGGTATACGTTAGTGACCACAGTACTGTGGTTAAGGCTGAAGGAGTAAGTAGAAAGAAGTAGTTTCTATGGTAATATTTCATTTCGAAAATGATTTTAAATATAAATCTTAGAATATGGAAGTCATGTATGGTTCTCCATACCGTTTTTTCCTTTAGAATTTAATCTTTATTTATTATTTATTTAAATTATTTTGGCAATGCACAGTACCGTAAATGGTTGTACTGTCGCAATATATATAAACAAATAGTAGCATATACATACTCTAGAATTAGATAGAGGTATACTAATATAACTCTAGAATTAGCTAGAGTTAATTCGGTTGTTGGAGTTTTGAAAATCGGCAGTTTACCAGTCATCATCTGGCATATACGTATTTGCGCTATCTGATGCTACGACTAGAGAAATGTTTATTTGGTATAACTTTTGTATATGTAAAGACAAAATTACTGCCTCACTCCATACGTTATTTGTACTTAACCTAAAAATTCTAGTTTCACACATCTGTTACACAATTTTACTAGTTATAGTTTAAAAACTGGTCGAGGAATTATACTGTGCAAAGGTTGTGGGAAAAGTCTAGAAATTAGACTTTTCTGATAACCACAGAAAAAAATAAATAAAAATAAATAAATAAATTTTTTTATTTTATTTTAAATAAATATGCCAAGGAATTTTTTTTTTGTAGTCATCAAAATAGAGGAGGTTTCTGGTAAGGTGGTTTCCAGAACGACTGGAGAAATATTTTTATTAACATTGTCTGTTTTCAAACTTGCTCTTCTACGATTCAGTATTTGTATACTGGTTGAAGCAGTCTGATGCAAAATTATAGGAGTAGCGGAGCCCCTAATTAGACAGTGTTGTGTACACAGTGTTACGTTGATAGTGAGTTCACGGCCCTCGTATTGGAAACGTTACCCACAACTATGTTACAAAAACCGAAACTACCACTGTACCGTTACGTTAGACTTTTGGTGTCTGACGATTTACTGCGCGTTACTTAAAACGCTGAAACGTGCTATCTTTTTTACACTGAAAAAGTATACCCGAAGCGTTGTTTGCACTTCACTTTTTTGCACAAAATATTTTAATTATATTTCGCAGCGTTGCACAGAATGTATCCGTAACGACCCGCTTGTCTCCAGCTACACCTGTTTGATGAATAGAACTGTTACCAACATTCCAGACGCGACGCTTATTACTATATTTGTCACCAAAACTGTGCCACTGTTTTTATACGCTGCCGGGTAAATTCCTCTATGTACTGAGCAGTCGTTGGTTTCTCACACGTCTCTGTGCCCAAGCACCGTTAATACCTTTGTATGTTACGACTGTGGACGTATAGGTTCAAATACAATTTTTATAAATATTATTAATAATAATACAACTTTTTACAAGAATATATTTTTTATTTTATAAATTACATGTGTTTCGATAGTGATCTATCATCAGCAGATGTAATTTAATAAATTCAATTTAAAAAATTTATTAAGAATATACTTAGTAGAATTTATTTAAAAATATTTAATATATTCTTATATTTTATTAATTATGTATTTAATAATTGTTTTTAATTTATTAAGTTATATCTGATAGATCACTATCGAAACATATATGTAATTTACAAAATAAAAATATATTCTTGTAAAAAGTTGTATTATTATTATTATTAATAATATAAAATATAAAGCAAGAAAAATTGAGCATTTATGAATATAATTTTTATAAAGTATGTTGATACCCACACAAGTGAGCTCACGTATTGATTGCAAGATGTAGGAATTTATCAGAAAAAATTACAATATATCTTTACTACTAAATAATAAATAATATTATTTTCAATAAATATATTTTTTATTTCAATTTTATCGTATAATGCATATTTAAACAGATTTTATAATATTCTCGTCATGAGATATATTAATATATACCTTCTCTCTGAAATGGATTTTTTATGTTTTCATTTTCTTGCGGTAACTGAATGTGCGGTAATTCTTTTTGTAGACGATAAATTTCTTCTCAGTGAATATAACAATAACATATAAATATAATGATGTAAAATATACTTGCAGAAGAAATTGATTTTTTGCTAATATATCCTGTGATATATATTTCATACACACATATTATGTATATATCATAATATATAAGATATATTTATTTTATATCTCTTTAATATTACATCTCTAATATATACCTAAATAAAATTATATATCTAATTTTAAGAGTAGAGAGGTGTGGAAATTATTAGACTCACACAAGAAATTTAAAACAAACTTACATTTTTTTGATAAATCTGTTTTACTGACATATCGTGGAATATTATTAGCGTTTGGGATTATATCCCACGTTCTTTATAATAATTATGATATTTGTGTGAAATAATTTTCATAGGAGTTTCTAAGTTTCTCTTAATACGTTCATCCCTATGCCACATTCGTGTAATTTCAGCTGTAATATTAGTCTTTGTGGAGATGGTCCTATTCTTAATTTTTGTTTACGATTGCCAAAGGTTCTCTACAGAATTTGTATATGGACTATTATATCTGGCCAAGAAAGGATATTGACATCATTTATTATTATTAGCGGGGGTCCTACAGTCTATGCCGCATCCCGCATTTTGATCGCCATTTCTCCCTATCTTTCTAGTCATCGTCTTCAATAGCTCGATCTCTCATGCTTTTCCTAATTCCTGTTCTCCATTGTGTTGTCAGTCTTCCTTTTCTTCTCCTGTTTTGTGGTGTGTAAGTTAATGCTTTCTTTGGCCATCGCTTGTTCTCCATTCTCATTACGTGACCATACCATAGCAACTGTCTGGATTTTATTCTTTCTGCTGTTGTAAATACGCGCCCTGTTTTCCTTCTTATATCTTCGATTCTAACATGTTACATACTACAAATATTACACCCTCTTCTTAAAAAGTCCATTTCCACAGTTTCTGTTATCTTTTTCTCTTTATCTGAAAGTTGCCAGCATTCGCAGCCATAAGTTAAAATGGGCTCCACAATAGTTGTGTAGATTGTCAGTTTAGTTTGAAGTTTCATTTTGTTCGACAAAAAGCAAAGAGTTTAGCAAACGAATAGCCTTTTTCCCTATTGTATCCTATTTTTTATATCATTCTTTGTTGTTCCATCTTTTGAAATAATGGTTCCTAAATATTTGAATTCGCTATACATTCCGATTCTATGGATTTGCAGATCTGGGTCTTCACCTTGCATGTCTCCTATTTTCAGATATTCTGTTTTAGTAGTGTTTATATTTAGACCCCATTTCTCGTACTCCAATCTTTTAATTTTCTAAACATGTAGTCTGTGTCATCCTCGTCACACGCTATAATTAAATTGCCATTCCTGATGTTTTTCTTCTCCAGTTACTGATGGCTTCTTGGATATATATTTTAAACAGGGTATGTTACAAGCTGCACCCTTGCTTAAGCCCTTTTGTGATAGGAAACAATTGTTGCAGTTATTCGGCTCGCGCCGAAAGCAACGATAAGCGTATTACCGAATTAAATAAAAATAAGTACTTTCTCGATGTCCTGACGTCACGGCGGTACCCCCTTTCCTTCCCTAGAAGGGTTTTCGCTAGACAAGTTTGGCTTAGTCGACTAGCGAATATCGGTGTGAGCAGAGTTCCCGTCGTCTCCAGGTCGACGCCTAAATTTGGAGCTTCTTTTACCAAGTGTGAACTTGGTTCCATGAACGGGATTAAGAACTTCAGGAATTCGTTTCTTCATACAGTTTTGCTTCTCTTACGGAGATACTTCCCGCAGGCAACGTAGAAGCTTGAACCTGTAACCCGTGGGCGCATGGGGTGAGCAGGAGCGGACTCGACGCCTCTATACACCTTGTGCTGTTCAAGTAACAATGTTCTTTTTAATTAACAACACCCAGCTGTAGTTCCAACTTCCACACAGTTAGCAAAAAAGGAAATATGAACATATACATTTTTCAGAGACTTTAAGTACAAGCAAGTGTGAGAAACTTACTAACAGACCACAGCATGTTTGCTGTGCGTAACTAAAAATGTAAACTTGTACTGATTCATGGAACTGATTTATTCTACTTAATTTTGGATCAGTGTTCGATTCACCTTGTAAATCGACACTTAATAAAGATTTTATGCACGGCTTAATTTATTCACTTTTCAACTTATTCAACAGTTAATTTATTCAGAATTTAATTAAACAAAAGAATTATTACATGCTGGCTGATCCGTAATTGCACAGCATTAAGAGGCTAATTTTGTTTCTGAATGAATAAATTCGTTTAACTCTGCTAACTAGCTGGTAGTATAATTTCCTTTACTTACCACCCTCCATTGCATGTAAGTTAGTTATTATGTCTGTTTTTGATGAACACTAGATATATGATGAGTTATAGCTAGCAGCTAATTTTATTATATTGTGGTACCTAGTGTTATATTATTGATAAATATTGTGTTATGTATTGTGGTTTTGTGATACATTTGTCGTATAATGATATTTTATGTAGCACGTTTAATTTGGGGCCCAGCACTGTACAGTGACGTGTTACACAATTCTGATAGAACATTTCCCACTCTATCACCAAACTCTTTGAGTCCTTATATAAGTTCCCGACAGTGCAAACATAAATTTTGCTCAGGCCAAACTTTGTTAATGTCTCAAAAAGTCTTTTTAAGGGTACTGTGTCGTAAGCTTTCTCTAAATCGGCAAATTCGAAGTGCTTAGACAGATTGCGAGATTTTCGTTTTTCTAGTATTTGTTGTGACACAAATATGTTGTCAATAGGCCTACATGACCGTCCTGCACGGAATCCAGACTGTTCTTCTATGTCTTCTATATTCATGAAAATTCTATGTTTTAGTATTCTGCCGTACAACCTCCCCATCGCACTTGTCACACTTATGCCTCTATAATTTTGGCATGCCTTCTTATCGCCCTTTTTGACATCATTTCCTGCCAGAAAAGTCATGATTGGTTCGGCTTTGTGGCGAAGTGCCTCATCTTGCATGAAACAGACTCTTTACTAGGGAACCAATCCTTAAAGCGCTGAAAAAGTCTTAAGTCTTAGTCCCTAAAGTTTTAAGGACTATTCTATACTGGCTTTGTTTTAAAATCCTTTGTAAAATATATACTCTTCTACCTTGTTTGGAAGACACTCAACCCCAAGTCGTTATTGAGGGCAGGTGTTTTACTGCCTGTGAAACACAGATAGATAGATAGGTAGGCAGACTGAAAATGTCTGACAGATAGACAAATTGTCAAAATAATACTGAGAACTTGCTTTGCTCGTTCAGTTATTCAATGAATAAAAATTTGATGGTAAAAGATAAGAGTTGCACTTTGGATTTGATTATTCTCACACTATATTAACTGACACTAGTTATTCTTGCAGTGAGAACTGCTAACTGTGACGAAGTGCGAGGAGAGGTAAGACGTGACGCGGGAAATGACTGACAAACGTAAGAAATACTGATATAAGATACACACACATTCGTTCATTCAACCGCACGACTGTACATGTAACCGACAGACAGAGATTTCGTCAAAGTCTATACAAAGGCTTCTTTCTAGTCTTTTACAAGTTTTCAACTTTATTTACTCTGCCGTTTCCTTTATACTACTTGAGCTACAGTAGGCCAAACGTAATATAATTTTATTTCTTAAAATTTTCGTCTTGGCGGTGAAATAACGTTTTGAACAAGTCGCAAAGCGAAACACATTAAACATATGAAACAATGTTTCCCTTTAGTCGTTTACACATGAATCTTGTTAGCATTTTTCATATATTCAGCAAACCTGCAAGTGATCAGCTTGTAGAAAGCTGGTGATGAATATCACGACGTCTGTACTGTTTCTTGCTTCTTAATATGACAAATCTGATACTTTCTGCCCAACAGACTGAAACATACAGAAACACATAACTGCGGTGATGCTGCTAAGGCAAAATATAATCTATTAAGAAGTTTTTGTTACAATCACAAGTTGATCTTTTTAAATCAAGTTTATCTTGTAAAGTAATAGCTTGACTGTTCATTTCTCTGTATTTTGGATGGTAAACAAAAATGCATATAGTAATTTTAGTTAACACTTTTAACGCTTTATTACTAGTTATTTCTCGAATTATTAGTGAGACTTTATTAGTGGTTATTAAACACCTAACCGAGGTCTCGTATGTTGGTGATAAGTCCAATAAGAAAAGAGATCGAAGAAAAACAATTAACGTCGTTTGTACATAGGGAAAGGATGAAAGACAGACAGACAGAAGAGGAACATAATAGTAAGGATGTGAAAATAAAAACACATGACATAAATAAAGTACAGGCGCTGTTGTCTCAGTGACAACGCTGAAACTTCGTTTAAAACAGATAGTACAGTATCAGTATGGGGAAATGTGTATTAAACTCTGAATTCTCGTTGGCGGAAAACGTTGCGAATTAATGTTTTATTACCTTCCATTCTATATAAATTAATAACAATAAAAGTGTTGTTACAGGAAAACGACTCAATTCATCAGAAGACACACTAATAAATTTCAAACAGTTTCAGTGAGCTTTAATGAAAAGCTAACGTTTAGAGGAAGGGAAACGGTATGCTGTGCTGAGAATTATACTTGTAATGACAGCGTGCAGTTAAAGTCAATTCAAAGTTTTATGTTATAGTTAGTATTAGTGCAAATAGTAGGCCTATATTATGAGAAAAGGATGTTCTTTGTAATCGACGTGGTAAGTAGTACTTTAGATGGAGAGTACGGTTCTAATATAGAGGAAGGGAAATCAAGTCACGATCAGATAACTGTCGATTACCCGCACTAATGACTGGAGTGGGGAACAGGAATCAAATTGTAAATAGGTGAGCCATTTTAACTATTTTGTAAACGATATTGGCTATGATAGGAATTATGATATTGATGTTATGTTGAGTAAGTTCCAGACGATCAACCATATTTTTAGAAACAAGATATGTCGAGATACAGAAGTAAAGTTCCACAAAGTTATAGCATTCCTTGTACTCTCCTATGGGTGTGAATTATGGACAACAACCAAGAAACAATAAAGTGACATACAGGCCTTGGAAATAACATTCTTAAGAGGTATTAAAAGGTGTTCTGAACTTGACGGAATAAAGAATGAGGCCACAATAGAAGAATTACTTGACAAATTTAAAGATTATAAACAACGATGTAAAGACCACTTTAAAAAAATGTCAGATTTCAGACTAGCCAAACAAATCTGGGAATACAAACCTATAGGACATATGTATGAGTAGACCAGGAAGAAATGGCTGGAGGATCTTTGAAGAGGGAACAACAGCACCTTGCCGTGTTGTGAAGATGATGATGACTGGAAAGGGTACTACGAGTAAAAAGAAACAATGCAAAACCGCGTTGAATAAAAAAAATCGAAGCTATTTTATATATTGCCAACTTACAACTAAGGGAATTAATATGAAAGAGATTACCTTAATATACTGAAATCAAAGTAATGCCATTCGTCAAGTGTCGTATTATTCGGCGACAACTGTTACCATAAACGAGTTACCCATTACAAAATGAAGTAATAATTAAGAAAGTAGAAAAGAATGTACGATTATTTTATTGTAAATTATGAAGTGTCAAGACTAGATGGGATTGTTTCGAAATCCGAATTGGTATGGAATACGAGAAGCATTGTTTGTGAGGCACAACCGACAAAAATATAGCAAGACGTACATTAGAAGTTACAACACAGGCGGTTACTGATAGAGTACACCAACAATACTGCATTACACCGAATGTTTTGATATTTACTGACAGTTAAAATGTGGCCCACTTTAGGCATGTGAATTAATCAGCAGTACGTTAAGACGAAGAATAACATATGTACGTTTCGCGTTAGGAATACATTGGGGTCAAGCGGATAATCCGTTTACGGGTAAAATAGAGGTGACTGTATTCAGAATTGGAACACGCTACGGTGATTTTAGTCTATCAGACACTAAATACTCAAAGATTGTTGCAGAACTTAAAAGATCGAAAGAAAAGGTGTGGAATAAAAATAAATGTAAGAGAAACCAAAATGATGAGAATCAGTGAATGTGAAGATTTTAGAATAGAAATCCTATTTCTATATATTTCTATTTCTAATATCAAAGAGAAGAATAGAGAGAGTAGATAAGTACGGACACTTATGGAGCTTGGTGACTAAAATGATAAAAAACAGATTATGAGTAGAACAGTCACAGTCAAAATCGCGTTCATTAGGAAAAAGGAATTTTGTGCAGCAGAATAAAGTTATACGTAAGGAAGAGACCAAAAAAGTGTTTTAGTGTAAGTGTTACTTTATACGTCAGAGTCATGACAATGAGAGCAATGACGGAGGTAGTGAAGGAAATGTGAATTTGGAGGTAAATGGAGGAAAGAAGCAGGTTCTCCGAAGAATCAAAAGACATATAAGGATGGAAAAGGAACACTACTGCATCAGTTCATGAAAAATGAAGATAGATTTAAATTATTAAAGACGCCTTTAGAGAGAAGGAAAGAGAAAAGACAGAGGAAAAGATTGAAGACCCTTGATGACATACGGTGTTGGATGTTGTACGAAGAAATGAAAGCTGACGCCTGGTATAGGTACGGTTAGGAATGACACTGGTGTCTGTGACCGGCCACACGTAAGTCGATAAGGGATGATGGCAGCGCCAACAACATTATGGCAGCCAAGAAAATC
This sequence comes from Magicicada septendecula, assembly GCA_034769895.1. NCBI lineage: Eukaryota > Metazoa > Arthropoda > Insecta > Hemiptera > Cicadidae > Magicicada > Magicicada septendecula. Next base: position 1,266,465,623 of record CM068367.1, on the reverse strand, counting down.
TAAGTATATTTTCTTGATCTTTTTAGAGAATTGACGAACCGTCATGATGAAACATGATTGCGCTGGAAGTTTCCGGTTACTGATGCAGCGTATGCTTATGCAATGACTCATTTGTAGCATAACTGCTATACTGTACATTAAATTTACAGTGTTACCTTGAAGCGTCTAATCAGAAAAGAAAGGTGTCAAAGGTATTAAGAAAGTTACATAATCATATTACGTAATACTGTAATTACATTCGTAATTGATAACATACAAAGATATAATTCTATTAGAATTCTGTGATATTCTTCTTTTTATTTTAGAAAGACCCGGGTTCAGAAAAAAATTAAAACGTTTTCATTTCTGAAGTTTATTTTACAAACACTTACCAAATAAATTTGTTTTCCGTACTTCCTGTTTTTAGGCCGTTTAAATAGATGACAAAATCTGCTACACTTTCATACGGCTTTTGTATCACGCCCAGCCTGGTTTTGTTACAACCACCGAAATACAGTCTTGCGTTCTGAAAATCTCGGTAACGTTTCCAATTTAGTAACGGCTTATTTAAAGCATTTGTTTTGCTTCATTTTGCAACGTGACCAGAAAGTCACTTCACCGCCGAGCCTATAATCTTATTTTCAGAAATAAAATTACAATATCTCGGGTCTGCTGCAGCTGGAATACAAAGAAAAATCAGAGTAAATAAGACTAGAAGCTGGTACAATAAACTTGACAAAGGTCAAGTTTCAAAATCTCTAATGGAAAATGTGTGTGTGTTTACATTGAAAATGCAATAGTGCTTTACGTCTACCAGAAAGTGTATATTCATATTGCTTGCAGTTCATAATTAAATTATTTTTATTATAACTTTGTATTAACAGAATTACTTAACACTGTTAATTATCACAAAAACAGTGGGAAAAGATTGACACTTCTTCTGCTCGGTGTTTGTTAGCCTCAAGAGGAACATGCCTAACATTTGGACGTATGTGTCCTGATACAGGCAAAACATATTCAAAAAGCACAGGAATTTGACCTAAAAACTGAGACGAAAGGTTTAGGTAATAGGCCAGAAATATAAATTACATTTGGGGTAGTAGGCGCGGTCTATACACGGTCTGTGCGAATGCATTTTGCACTCCAACTCACCTACACTGCAGATGTTAAAAACAAGGTTCTCGGTGCCACTGCAAACGCGTCCTGCAAATGTACCAATGTGACATTTCTATACAGTACTGCCACAAAGTACTGTAAGTTCACATACTTTATTGTCACACTCTGTAGAAGAGGTACGTGGGTATTGTAACGAAATAAACAATTCTGTTTACAAAATAATAATTTTGTTTGTTTACCAAAAATAAAAATTTTGGTGTTTTGAAATTTTTTGAAAATATTGTTTTTGTTTTTGTTGTTCTTATTATTTAATAATTAATTTTTGTGATGTGTTGGTGTAAAAATTTTAACTCTGTTATTACTGTTTTGTCAATTATATCACCTTTTGGTAATTAGAATTAAGTTCCGCGTTAACAGGATTGTCTACGACACTGATCGACTAGTGGTTCTTCTTCTTGTTATAGGATTCTCCTTTCTCCTTGGTATCTGCCGCTTTTCGTGTAGTCCGTTGGTAAAATATTCTATTATGTTACGCTAATAATAATTTTTGAAATAAATATAAGTCAAAATTATGAAATTCCAGTATTTATTTAACAATTTTTAAATAGATCGATATTAAATCGATAATTCAACAGTTGGTATTGACTCTTATCTCAGGGCATCGATTAATTTTTACATCTGTTTATTTTATAATAATTATTTGGTTCTTTGAACGGTTATTTTATATAGTCAGAGAAGGGTAAGGTCAGGAAAGTATAACACTTACAAATAAAAAGCTTAATATTTAAAATTGACAAAGTTATTAATTATTATATAATGTTTATTAAAGAAAAATGCGAACCATCGAAGTCTTGATAATTATGTTGGTAATTGCTCGCGTTGAATGCTGGGAGTCAAAGATGGCGGCTCATGGACTGCATGTGTTAAACGTATTCAGCTCGACGAAATTTTCTTCCAATAAATGGTGCCTTTCCAGTGTTTCCTCGTCTCTGCAATTGTGATTATCCTTTCTGGTGTTAGTAGTATGGTTCTGGTTTAGTGTCTTGTGATTCACTGCGATTAAATGTGTGTGTTTATGTTTAATTTATGTTGTTCTATAAGGTCGAATCTTGCACTTCACTTCTCGTTATTAAGAATTATTTAGTTAATCGGTTTAAGTTATTATACCAATCAATTACGGTTTCTTATTACTTGATTTTAATCGTGGTATTAATAGGTCTCATTGATTTTACGTTTTAAGTTCAAAATTCCGTACTTTACTATTTTTTCTGTAGGCTAGGCTCACATACCAATCGCCATATTAGTTTGCTATATAGGATGATATTAGCACAAATCGCGTTCAAGTGTACTCGACCAGGTCCAATAATTAACTAACTCATTTCCTTCGTCTCCTGACAAAGTCTTAGCCAAATTAATATTTGCAATACATTGTTTTAAATTCTTTGGGCTTCCGCTACATTCGGAAATCTTACATTATACTACTAAATATATTTTTTTTATAATTTATTTTTATGAAATATTACATACATAATCTTTTTCTTTAGTTCATTCTGTTTAATTTGATACCAAACAAGATAGTTTTACAAAGTTTTTTATCAAAAATGCTATATTTCTTTCATTTTGAAAAAGTAGGCTTAATTTTCATTTCCTGTTCTTCCCCAAAATGTTGCCATTTTATATGTTATATTTATGATTGTACTGAATCTAAGATTTACATAATATGTTTATCTTCCCTTAATTTCTCTTAATTTTGTTAATTGGTTATTCTTTTAAATATTATCCAATAATTTATGACTCCCTACCTTGAAATTTCAGTTATTACATTTGCATTTTTTCTCCTAATTCTTCCTATCCTTTTACAATATCCTTTTAAAGTATAATTTACATTATATTATTCTGTTCCTGATTTACCTTACATAAATTTCATCAGTTTAATTAGTTTACTGTACATGATTTATCAATTATCAAGTAGTTTAGATTTACCATTTGGCCTAGATTTTAACTGGTTTTACATTCAAAGGTTTTTATTAATATAGCTTGTTTATACCCTTTCTGACCTTCTATTCTAACACAATGTTAATTAACAATTCCTTACTTTACTACAAGATCATTTAGTATTGAATTCTAACTAATAATACATAATAATTATTTGACATCAAAAACCTGGTAATTAATCTCAGACATTCTAGTCCTGATTATTTTTAGTAACTCATAATAAACATTTTATAATCACAGAATGGTATCTACCCTCAGACATTGCATCCTTGATTAAAATTATTAAACATAATAAACATTTTAAAATTATAGAACATGACTCTCTATTTTCAACATTGATGTATAGAGTTCATTGGTTTCTAGAAACATAACACATTTGTTTCTTCATCTTTACACCTTTCTTACAATTACTGGGGTACAGTTCTTTCTGTTTTTTTATTTTATTTCAGGGATGTATCCCTTGTCACTTTACTTGCTAACTCCCTACTCTCTATTTATCATACTCATTTCAATGAATGTTCTTACATAAAGAGTGGCGCTTTATTAGAAACATTAGTTTTTGCCTTTCATCATACTATTTTATTAAATAGTGTTACTGAAGTTAAATTGAAACTTTAAAGTTGTTTAAAGGTTACACTTTTATTAAGTTTAAGCATTCAATGCACCTTCTTGAAGTTTATTTACTATAATATAATAACTTACACTTGTCCCCTGTTAATTCTTGATATTATCATTAATCAGTTTTATAGTTTTATATTATCAAGATATTATTTATGACGAACTGTTAAGATTTGTTTTTTATTCTTTATAAAATAACTTTTATGGGTGCACTTCCACTTAGAACTCTAAACACTTTTGTTTACATTTAGTTTTACATTATTTCTGTTTTTTGGGTGTTATACTTTCATATGTGACATTAAAATTCTTTTGGGGGTTTTTGCCTTTTCTTGCTGGGTTTCCCTTGAGTATGTATTGTAGTCTTCTCCTCCTACTATTTTGTATCTTCCACCTCATTCCCTTTTTATTATGTACGTTGGTTTGTTTTGGGTATCTTCCTTATTCATTCTTCGTTTCTTCATTCTCCTATAGTTATTATGTACGGGTTTGTTCTGGGTAATCTCCTTACTTACTCTTTGTTTCTTCATTTTCACCTAGTTATTATGTACGTTGTTTTGTTCTGGGCTTCTTCCTTACTTACTCCTATCCAACCTGGGTATTTCCTTATTTTATTTTAGGTTTTAATTTAGTTTTCATTACACATTTTTGTTGCACAGTTCCTTTTTCTGTATTTTTACTTCATCAGGTTATAATGGTATTTTAATGGTATCTTAATTGTGATACTTATTGGTTTTCATTTGGATTTTTCTTTGATAGTTAATTTACTTGATTTTTATTTATGATCACATTGCATTCTTTATTTAGTGGATAGTCTGTCATGCTACAGTATCAACGTTCTTGTACGTTACAACAAAAGAAGCCTGCACTGACGACAATACACTTGCCATATTATTATAATGCTCCTTTGTTTTTCAGTGTCTTAATAATAATAAGGAAAGTCATGGAGAATTGTTTTACTTAGTTTGGTTTGCTCATGTATTTACTGAGATTTCTTCAAAACTATACGCTTTAAGTAAAGAGCAAATTTAACACAACGAATAGATTCTACTACAAACCATACAGATTCCATAAAAGACGGACACTTTAAAACTATTTTACAGTAAAATACGAAACGACATTATTTAACGGTCAAACACATTGTCCTATATTGTCATATTGTCTTATCGTCAAGATGCAGAGTGTTCTGTGCATCTCTTAAACACTGTTTATTCGTTGTTTTTAATGTCTAGATTATATTGGGATTAACGAAAAAATATTTTATTTAAAAATTGGATTTTATTGTCATGTAATATGTGTCGATATGTAAGCTGTTAAAGAATAGAATTTGTATAATTTGTGTTACAAGTAAGGTTCTGAAATTTAACAATTTGGCGTGATGTACACGATGACAAGGCGAGCGTATGAAACACATGCAAGATAATTTGGGTGGAACTATACCAAGACGCTTATTAGGATGGTTAGACCCAAGGTCATGGAGAAATAAGGAGAATATTATTTTTATTTATTTGTTGGAAATTATAAAACAGAGTCTGGAAGAATTGATATATTGTTATAACGATGTAATATGTCATAATGAGGAATCGAGGAGCTACAAAACTCACGTTAACTTCCGATTATTATGGGCTTATGGCTTTATTATGGCGGGATGTTTACTGCATTTTTGCTGAATAATAACTTGCAGGAATTCAATAAATAACTCCTTGTGAAAGATGGTATTGCACACGTACCACGGTGGAAAAGCCTAAGTTGGATACACAAAAACCGCCCCCCAGCAAAAACTAACAAAGATCCTGTGACGACATATTCTGACCTCATGCTCCAATGCCAGGCGGTGCAGTCATACAAACAAGAAAACATGTTTAATCGGACAGATGATGCAAACTGGGCGTTCATTCGAAATAAAAAAAGCACTACGACAGTAGAAACAACGCTTAGAATGCTGTGCTTAAGAACTAAAGCATAAAATGTTAAAACGTTTATGGCTTAAAAGCTTTAAAATGAGCAACGCATTGGAAATTATGACTCCGCAAGAATTTAGTAAAACAATACGAGATCTTATCAGTAAGAATATTAGAAAAATAGTAAGTCAGTAAGTAAGTCAGTAGCAAAATATTAAATGTTGAGAAGCAGATAATTACAGGCTGCTTAAACTGGACAGCAGCCTTCGTATTCGTAATCTGTATAAAGAAATGCAAATGAATATGCAGCCACTTGGGGATTTTCTAAAACGGTTGAACGTAACTACATTTCTATCTAATTAGAACTTTAGAACGTACAAATTCATAGAAAGAAAAAAAAACATTTGGCAACTACGAAGTATAACATTAAATTAATAAAAAAAAAATAACATCAGTGTTTTTGTCTTGAATCATTATACGTATTTAATGTAGTTAGCGTTAGCATTTCCTCACTGTCTTTTCTTTCTACAGCAGTTCTTTGAAACAGGAAATTGTCAATACAGTCTTTTATGCACCTGGAAGCAGCGTTCGTCACAGTATTAGTTGTCCTTTACTACAATTGATTCTATCCTAAAGGTTCAATGAGCTTTTATATTGCCGGTTATACTTGAAAGTTTCAAGATACTGACATACATATATAATAACGTGTGTGACATGTGAAATCATGGGTGCAGCTACAGGCCCGCAGCATTCGCTCATGCAGAGGGCGACATGATCCGGGGGGGGGGGGCAAAAACCAGACGTGGAAAAGTACATTCCTGGATTTCACGGGAGGGTCAATCAATATTAACACGACTACCGTTTGAATTAGAAGTAAACAAGACAATTTTAATTCTGTATTAGGAACAACAAAACGAGGGAACTAGGAAGGTTTCTTATAGACGAGATATTTTAGTGACGACACTTTATATTCTGTGAAAGGAAATGACGGCTCCATTGTTGGATACCCAATACGGCACTACTAGGTATATTCCTTTTGTAGTAGCATTTACTAAAACTACAGCTCATGAGATACAATGTCTTTATCACAAACGCTATTGACAGTGTTTAAAGTAAGTACTGGAAATAAAGTCCAGTGTATAAAGCAGGACTACTTAATTGTTTGGAAACAAGTCATAATTAAGAATAAAAGAAGCTGAATAAGAAAAAATCGTATTATTTAAAAACTAAAATCCTATAGGCCAAAAAATATAAAGAACAGCAACAAATTAATTGTATGACATCACGCAAACATGAGTAACTTGTGCAACACAAAAATTACATATACAATATTTTCTTCACTGACTGGTTCTAGAACAAAAAGAAACCAATAATCTTAAGAATTGTTTTGCCACAGTAATTATACGATCAGCTATAACCAAAGAAACGGACATACCACGTTATCATAATACCGTCTTCTTTATGTAGTCAAGTAGTAACTTTAGTTTAATTTTTTGGTGTATTCATATGTTTTTGTCCTCTTTATTAATTAAAACGACATCAAAATCGATTGGTCTCCCACAGTTTACATAATATTACGTTAATTGTTTTGTTTCTTGTACATGTTATATCCTGGTTGTCATTTCCAGAATCAATACAAAATAAATGAAAAATTTTTAAAGCCATTTTTAGAATTATAAGGTAAAGACGACCCACAAAACATACCGCCTCAACGCAGTACGCAGTATCTTTTCCATTTGGCGTAGTCGGGTAAAAGGCAAAACGTGCACAATCCTATGACAGACAATAGCCTACATATCTGTAGCATTTAAATATAATAATGAACAAAGTAATCATTTTTTATATTTAACAAACATAATAACTTTTCCTTATTTAATTTCAAGGAAACTTTAAAAAAAATATAAATTGCAATAGACCTTCTTTCTTAACGGTTTCAAACAAACGCTTAAAGGAACGCACGGTAATACTGGTTTCGTATTTTCCTGGTGCCTTTCATTGTGTTGTAATCCGTGATACGCCTCCTTGCGGAGGTAACGATTCCAATTTAGTGAAGGCTTATTTCAACCGTTTATTTTCCTTCTTTCTACAACGTGACCAGAAAGTCATTTCTTCGTCCAGCCAACGTTCAACATCCCGTTTTAACAACTAAAATTATGGTACCTCTAGTCTACAATTGGTGTTATACTAAAGGAAAAGAAGAGTCAATAAACCAAAAAGCTGTATGTATATATACACTGTATACGTGTATGTGTGCGTGCTTATGCTTAACATATTTCTATTAACCTTTCACTCATTGGTGTCTAAAAACTTATCACTTAGTGTACCAGAAACAGTCGTTATACTCACATTATTACAAAAATAAAATATGTAGTATAGTTTTCTAACTTTTGTTCGATGTCTCAGTGTACTGGAGTCAAAGCAGACTACAGATAGTCAAAGCAGAGAATCTACAGTAAAACAAAATACTTACTTCTTCTTCTTAGTATTATTATTAATATTATTACTATTATTATTATAATAATGTTACGACGGTCTAACAGTTCGTCGTATGGTACAGTGGAAAACAAAATACAAGACACCAATTAAGTCACTAATCACCAGCTTTAATTATCACAATAAAACAGTCTGTAATCAACAAGATAGTCTCTTACAACAAATGAAATAAAAATTGTTCACACGCAATACAATGTCACCTAATATAAAACACAATTGTATTACAACAATAATAATACAACTCTGGAACTATAAGCCGAGTGTGTGGGACATCCGAGGAAGCGCTGGAGTTACCAGCTCTAATCTTTGCCTATTTGAGACCGGAACAAACCATCCTTGGTTTAATCCGTGAAGATGATGATGATGATGTTGATGATGATTATTATTATTATTATTATTATTTGTAGCGGGATTAGTAGTAGTAGTAGTAGTAGTAGTAGTACTAGTAGCATGTTACTATTATTATTATACTATTTATTTTATATTATTTTCAGTTGTACAGTTGTTCTGATAAGAATTTTTGAATTTACTGTAATAAAAATCATTGCTGTACACTTATAGGTTTATGTAATGTATCATCATCATCATCATAATCATCATCAAAATAAAATCAATAGTGATTCTGCCCGAAGAATCCAGTTCAACTGTTGTTTCCAAACCTTCCCTTCCTGCATTTCATCGCCAAGATAGATGCATAGATGCATAGTCAAGGTACAGTCATTAGTTCCTGCATACTACACAAATGTTTTTCAGTTTCCAGATATATTTTCTTTGTCGTTTCTTTTCTTCCATTCACCTCCATTTTTTCGTTAGGCCAATAGTATTCTTTAGTATTTTATTCTGTTTTTGCCCTTATCGAGATTTATTTTGTTGTTGTTGTAGAGACTATTGGTTAATTGTTAACCTAATTCCATTATCCGAGATCTCATCTTCTTTCCATCCTTACCTAAACTATAGTCTATTACCTGTCCCAAATACTTTGTTTACCGTTGTTCCTACTCCTCCTCCTCCTCGCCCTCCTCCTATGGCGCTGTACCCCAAGTCGAGCCTTGGCCTCCTCTATCCTGACCCTCCACCTCTCTCTATAAGTAGCAAAGGATTTCCATCCTTGCACTCCCAACATCTCTCTTGCCTCCACAGCGACATCTTCCCATCGTTCCCTTGGACGGCCTTTTGGTCTTTTGCCATCCATAGTCCCCATAAGGACTCTTTTAGGTCCTTGTTTGTCGTCCATTCTTACGACATGGCCAGCCCATTCCATCCTCCTCAGTTTTATGTACACTTCTACCGTTGGTTCGTTGAAGTGAGAATAAATCTCATTATTATGCCGTATCCTCCATTCCTCATTTCTGAATATGGGGCCCAAGATCCGTCTCAGGAGCTTCCTTTCAAATATCCTGGTTTCACTGCCATAGCACAGAATGGGTGGTACGACAGTTTTGTATATGCATATATACAAAACTGTACATATATACAAAACATATATGCCTATATGTTTTGTATAGGCAGATTTTTATCTGCCTATGAATAACTCCTGACTTAAAAGTGGTGATAAGCACGAAGTAGGCCTTGTTGGCTAGAGTTATCCCTCCTTATCTCTGCCTCTTCAGTCCCACCTTTACATATCGTCACTCCTAGCTATGTGACACCTTTGACTCCTTGTATACAGTCTTCTTCTATAATCAAATTTGGCCTGGGTCGGGTAGACCTTGTCTGACTTATCGTTTTGCTTTTACCCACATTTATTGATATCCCTTTTGTACTTATTTTCAGGATTAAGTATGTCTCCCTTGCAGCCGCACTTGATCGGGTTATGATGGCTGTATAATCAGCATATGCTGCTATTTGTACTGACTTACCTTTTACTGTTACTGTTTACCATTTTTACTATTCTTATATTTCTGCAAGTTTCAAATTTGTTGCAAATTTTCAGACACACATCCAGAACTACCTCTGTCCAACAACGGGACATAGTTTGACAGCTTCAAAAAGACAAATTGCTTTCCGAATGTCGCCACTCCCATTCTCCGGGTTAGAGCGAAGTGGAAGGGTAGGATGGTCCATTGCGGTTCATGAGGTGTGTATGAGCGCGTGTGTTTTGTGTGTAGACAACTTGCAATATGATAATCACAGTGGGAAGGCAGAAAACGGCCAAGAACCGCCACAATAGCCTAATGTGTGTGTTGAGTTTTCTTCAATCCGTGTCTGCTGACTTTTTCATAAAACGTTCAAATCTGTACCACAAACAAACGTAAATACTGTAGCCTATTTCCAGTTCCAAGTAGGTCTATAATGCAAACTTGATAATTGCGAGGGTCAGTTGAGAAGTTTGTGGAGCGACACTATAGCTCAGTGGAAGAACTAAAATCTTTCGTGTGCATGTGTAAAATCAAGACGTATATTTCGCGTGAGCACTGTTAATTTCTGGATACATCTGTCAATTTATTCTCTTTTTACCAGCTGCTTGAAATTTTCCTGTCACGCGTATTTTAAAATACACAAAATCAAACATCGTGTTGTGATGAATTCTCTGTTTAAAACGTTTTAGCGCTAATGGAAAATCAAAACGAAATTGTAAATTTGTTAGGAGATGCTGCGCGTTCAGAAACAACGGTAAGTGCGGCACACTCGAGTTTAAACGTGGTAGTACAAGCACTGGAGACGATCCCAGTGTGGACGTCTAAAAAGTGCAACAAAAAATGACATTATTGAAATCATTTCATATGGTGTTGGAAGGCTACATATTGAGTAGTTGATGATGTTGCTGAAATCATTGCCATCTCATATGAGGGTGTGCATCATAACTCAAGATGATGCACACCTTTAACTCAAGAACTTGGTGTATAAAAGCGTTATGCAAGATGGCTGCCACATCAGGAGTTGCATTTTTTGGGCTTCCAGTGTGGGGGGGGGGATCATCTTCAATCCTCGTACGTTCAAACTCAAGTGCCTATTTACAAACCATTGGTTTTGAAGTCGCACATTTCCTGACACATTTACAAATTTCGTTTTGAATTTCCGTTGGCGCTAACAATGTTTAACAAGAATCACACCACGATGTTTGATTTTGACCGTTTTTGAAAACACGCATGACACATCAATTTAAAACAGCTTCTAAATAATGAATAAATTGATAGATAGATTTGGATATTGTAACGAGACATATAACCACGATATTTTGAACACCAAAATATAAGCAACATGTCATAATAATTGAGGGGGACAAAACCCATTAAGTATTTACAACGAGTATACCAAGCATGAAAACTACATAAGTAAATAATAATAGAGGAATGAACTCACAACAAGGGAGTTAATACAGTAATGGTAATAATAATAATAACAAGAAAGAAAATGCATTAAATAGTGATTATACAATAGATCCAATAACCCAATAGATCCGGTCAGTAAGAAGCCAAGAAACAAAGAAGAACACCTATTATAAAGAAGAAAACAATAATAATGATGATATCAATCAATATGGTGACACAAGAAGAACCAAGAAACTACACTAACTATGAGATAAGAAGGCCAAATGGGAAATAAATTGCCAACACAAGTGAAGTACAAATTGAGAGACAAGGACAGATAGACAAAACACTAACTGATTACATTAGATGACCTGAATATGACCACTAGTCTAGTAAATGAGTAGGGCATCCAATATTAGCCAAGAGAGTGAGAATAATAATAATATTAGTATAATAAGGAGCTGTAAAGAACAGTATGATAACAGATTATGTCCAGATTAATGTAAATTAAAAGAGAACCTAAATTGTCAGATAACAGTCATAATTACCAAATAAGTTATGAAAAAATGATAATAGAGAGAAAAAAGAACTAATTAATAAATTACAGGTGATAATTAATAACATAGTACTAGTAAAAATAAGATAAAAAGTGTAAATTGAAACAGATCAGCCAACCTGATGTTTTAGAGTGGGAAGACACATAACCTAAATACAGGTACTTTCCACTTAGATTAATAAGAAATAATAACTAAAACATAATTAAACTAAAATCTCTTGGACAAAAAATCAAGTAGAGGTTGTAAGGTTTATACCAATACCAAGATAAACTACCTAAAGTAGTACTTATATGATAATTAATGTAAACTAAATGACCAAAAAAACAGACAGAATGGGAATCACCATGTAAAGTTTAGATAAAACCAGTTGTAAAATTAAACAGAAACAGAAAGGGTGATACCTGTATAGTAAGGAAGATGGTACATCACTAATATAATATTGTAAGATAACTATTATCACTAATGTAAGGCATAATAATAATAATTAAGTACATCTGTCATGTGACACTAGCTGCAAGTACTATTATTCAGTTCTCAACACAAGAGAATGAACCAATGTAAAAAACACCAGATTGTAAAACAATGTAATAACTGTAATGAACAATTGTAAACAAGATAGTGACTTAAAAGAGATGTGATTGTCATTAGTTAGTTTTAGTCAAAGAATACATAAATGTATTAAGAAATAGTGCAAAGTGTTAATTTCAAACAATATCTTAAAAATCATGGACGAAAATATATCATGTGTGGACTCTAAATTAAGAGCCAAATGTTCGCCATACCGTAGTAAGCTTAGATTTACAATCAGAGGTATTATAAGAAAGTTATATAAATTTAAAGATATTTGATTTATTTTGGAAAAATGTTTAGCGTCAGTTCATACTCTTGAACCCGAAGGCCCACGCTTGTTGTAACAATTAAATAATTATCGAAAGGGGGTATGTGCGCTCAAGTAAAGATCCTTAATCAATCAGAAGAGAGAATTCGATAAATTTTACAAGGAATGCAAACGAGAACAGCAGAAACGGACACCATCTTGGGACACTTTTGAATAACCACTGAAGCAAGACAGACGGCAGCTCCGCATCGCCAGAAAACAACAGTCTAACCTAACTTTGTGCGTGTTGTCAAATGTAAACAAGCAAACATAACCTCATTTCAACAAAATCATTATAACGTATTATTCGAAGTTTAGTGAACACTTAATAATGCGACATGAATTGCTAAGTGTATAATCCCTAGCAATTACGCGAATTACAGGGAGTAAAGTGATTGTTTACTTTATTTAAGGAAGTTAAGAAATTGACGATATATTTTATAGAACAACATTAATACTATGTGCACATACGAACGAATAAAGGGCATTGCACCTTATTATTTTTATTAAGTATCTAATTATAAAGAGAATTCTCAAATTCATTTTATTTAATTAGTAGATAAGAATTATAAAGATGATGATAGCTTTTCCGATATAAACACTAAGAGTGTCTCAATTAATATTATATCGATGAAGTCATTAATAGTTAAACCAATGTTAAACTAACAATAGTTAGTCCGAAGTTTGAGAATTGTCAATTGACAAGATTAATTATCAAAAGCTAAGTGAAAATATAATTTATATTTAGCTTTAAGGAAGAGTCTACTACTATTACAATATTTCGTTATTTTATTATTAAAGGAAGTTCGTACCAAGCGAAATACAATTCTAATAATTAAACGATTACCTGATTGAAGTAATCCAATATAACTGTTCAGATGATTCTTCTTGGAACACTGAATTAATTTATTATTTTATTGTGTTTATATTTTATGTATTATAAAAGAATTATTAATTCATTTAACGTTCACTGGTGACAGTTACAATACACCAAGTTAATCTATAATGCCGGAACTAGGCATGGCTATAATACTTTCTGTTATGTGTTAAGATGTAATTGATTTTGTAATCACTCTCCGACTACCCAATAATGGTAGTATAAGTTTTATAGTTGTTGTATTCTGCAGTCAGAAAGGACCTACATTTTAGATAAATAGTTTAACCAAAAAATAAGTTTAATCATTCTGATAATTGTAAATCATAATTACCAACCCTGAGACAAGATTTTCATAAAACTAAATTATATTGTAAAAGCAAATTAAACCAAGAACAGTTTATATTTTCAAAGCAATTTAAAGAATATTATCAGAGAATAAATCATTTTTTTACACGACAAAATAGAGTCAGACGATTTATTTCAGTAGACTAGGTTATTACAGAACAGGTGGATACCTCTCAATGGATGGCAACGCGGACAGCGGCAAATTAAATTTATGGTGAATAAATCTAAAATTACATCGTCACCTCAACACTGCGCGGTTAGCCAACTTCACTTCAAGTAAGTAATTATTTAATAAACAATAAAAATGTACTTTCAGTGAACGATCGACTTCGTAGATTCGCCTACACAACCGAAGAAATATAATCGAACATTTTAAACATTTTTAACAACAACAAAAAACAATAACCGAATTTAATTAAATAAAAACATTTATAAACAAACATAAATAAATAAACAAAAGGGATACGTATTAGTCTACTTACAAATTGACTTACAGACGGGTGGCATTATAACACGTACGTATCCGTTTACATTACAAAATTAACAGGAGTTTACATAAAATACAAATGTTGCAGCACACGAAAAATTTTAGTTTTACAGCTAAGCTACAAATGTCACTCCGAGAACTTTTCAACTGACCCTCGTATGCGAACTTTCTCGAAGGAAAATTTAATACATAATAATCTTCTGTGATGCGGGAATATACTTTCATTGAGGAATAATGTCCATACTTGTACGATAATGTCATAATGTCATTGTAGCACAACGCATTAGTCGTTCTTATAACAAAAGTAAAAGAGCTTTATAACCCAGCGAGTGTGCAGTTTGACAATTAACCTAGATATCTCACATTATGATTAACACGTCACATCATACAGGACATCATAAGTACATTTTGTGCGTTATCCATGTCGATTTACTCTATGAAATGATTACTTGGGGACAACAACCCAGTGCAATAGTGGGCGGTTGAAGAGTAGTGCCGGCCACAGTGTCTTTCTTGTATGACGAACGGCTTACTTAAACAGCCTAATCGGCTTCTTCCTAAACTACGTCGGTACTAAAAACCAGGAGCTTAATTTTTAAAACAACATTTTTAGATAACGTCCTTAGTTATAACATTACAATCCATAAGGTTGTTATTGGTTGTAAAAATATATGACATTAGCAGTCATGAATTGGTACGTTAGAAACACTCGTTAATATGTGTATGTGTGTTTCAACTTTCGCATTTTCCAAGTTGTCCAGCAGCCCAACTCTGTTTCATTTACAACATCATCATCATCATCATCATCATCTTCAAGGATTAAACCAACAATGGTCTGTTCCGGTCTCAAATAGGCAAAGATTGGAGTTGATCACTCCAGCGCTTCCTCGGACGTCCCACACCTCTTCGTCCCCTCCTCGGCTTATAGTTCCATAGTTGTTTTGGGGATGGGGCAGTCATCCATTCGGCAAAGGTGTTCCCACTAATTCACCCGATACTGGGCGATTCTGTCGAGTAATACTCATAATATTCAATTCCTGCCGTATATGTTTCATTTACATTTCACTAAAAAATTAAGAATTTATATAGCTTTACATGTGCGTGATTGTGTGTGTGTGTTTTGTTAAGAGGGTAGCGTGGGTCGTGAGTCATAAGACAGGTATATAAATAGTGTACGAAAGACAATTTGGTGCTAAAAAATCTCGTGACTTTCCTTTTGGATTCTTGATAGTCAAAGCGTTTATTTATAATTAACAATTGAAGGTAGTATAAAATTTATTTACTAGTATAATATATTTTGGGCTGTAAATATCCGAAACGATCTAGAAATTCGACGGTCACATTTTGTAAAAGTCTTTGTACGTTCAAATTCTCTGTGACTTCGCTCATAGCCTCATACATATGTATGTGAAGAGCAAGCTTCTTACTGGCGATAATATTCTGAAGAATTGAGTGATGAATTAGAACACGATGATGATGATGATGATGATGTTGCAGAAGAAGAAATATTTACATACGACATAAACGTATAGAATGTATCAACGTAAAATACAAATTTATTCTTAATAAAATACAAAATCTCAGTAAGAACAGTAGTTTACGTAAGAGGGATACACGATAAATATGAATCTTAAAGTTTATAGCTTTTGTTTCTGCTTAATTTTTATTTTACACTCTTAAGTGCCTATAGTGAGATACAAATTACACGTAGGCTATAGTTAATAGTTTTAAAACCCAATAGTGTGGCGTTTTATATAAAGGAAAGTAAACATCATAATAATCATTCTCAAGCTTGTAAAAAAGTGTTAGTATGTTTACATATGTGAATAAGCGGTTAGTTTTCGTTTGTCTTTTGTTTCTCGCTGCATGACAAGGATAAGTTACGTGTGCTATTATAGGGAATAAAACATAAAATTGTATGACTACAATTATGCACATATCATTGATATACAATCTATGTTGGATAAAAAGCTGATACCTACGAATATGATAAGGAAAAGAGAAGACTCTATTACCAAAGACGCAGGGGACAACGGAGGAAGAGAGATGTTTACTTAATGTTTCGGCAGGCATGGTAGAAATGGTAGATTGGGAATTGAAGAGAAGAGCACTGGAACAGTGTATAGAGATCAAAGGCAATACGTTGTGGAGGTTATTAAGGCACATCATGGGCTATAGAAGCTGAGAAGAACCAAATGTTATTATTTATTAAACATTTTTGTGCTATACAGATGTGTTTTTGATATTTCACATATTTTTAGCAGTTACCGACAAAAATAAATTTTCCTTATACTTGTGTCTTTCATTATAATGCAAAGTAAAATAAAGGAATCTTTTCCTCATTTGCCTATTTCAAAAAAAACATTATCTGTTTTCAGTAAACATATTCCAGAATTTAAGACGTGTTTTCGTGATTGTTAAGACGAACATCATTTATATAATAGGATTAAAGTGCTGACATGGCAGTACAACCGGAGTTTAGCATCAATTAGTAGCACTATCTAGCACTGTGCAATTAAAGGCATTAATTGTATTGGACGACAATAGACGTAGGTAATTGGTTTGTATTTATGGCGTCATCACCTTACCACGCTTTGCTCAAGGTCTGCAACGTCGCACAGTACAGAAAGCATTAATAGGCATTTGAAAACACCTGTCACCGTTGCTACGTACTTGTTGTGCCCTGACGCTTGCTTAAAAACAGAAGGCATATTGAACAAAAAAGCAGTTATGAATATATTATAACGTTATACGTACATAACGTAGTTACGAAGATTACGTACGTAGTTTGTGAAATCATGCTAAAAGTGTAACGTGGTTTGACGTCGTTGCCCACTAATAACACGTATTCAATATTTCATGGAAACCTACTCGAAAAGAAATGGTCACAACATTGAATGATTGCTGTAGATAGCGTGTCTATTACATCTATTTTCTTAAATTAAACTTTCAGTTTTCTTGTTTGGGACTTTAAGTACTACACAGATTGCTTGCTACTATGTACTACGTACGTACCCAGAGCTTTCTTAGTTGCCTAAAAGGTCTACCACTGTTTCTACTCTCGGATTTCCAAGTTGTTCAGCAGTCCATCTCTGTTTTAATTACATTCCACTAAAAAAATTAACAATTCAGATAGCTTTAAACGCGCATGAGTGTGAGTGTGTGTGTGTGTACGGGTGTCTGTGTGCGTGTGTGTTTTGCTAAGACGGTAGCGTGGATCGTGAGTCATAAGACACCGATATAAACAGTGTACGGTAGACAATATGGTGCTAAAAGATTCTTAATATCACTTTCATGAAGCTGAGACACTCGTAGTACTGTACACTACTCATCCCTGTTATCCAATTGTCCATTTCGCACTGTAACGATAATAAAATGTTTTACGAAACAGTCAAAGAATACCTTTAATAATGTATAAAGGATTTTTAGTACTTACAAGTACACCTCTAGGTATTCCAGTCGGTGATTTTCTTATTTTTTCATCCGATAATAAAAGCCACTAAGTTAAATAAAATTACATTGCTCCCAACACAAATAAACAATCAAATACTTTCTACTTTCTCTAATATTCTCCCTACTTCGCAGAAACCTAACTGCACCACTCTAATCGGTTGTCTAATTTGCGATAATAATGTTATGTGTATCCCAGCAGAAATCACCTAGAATGTCATCTTCTATCTTCCGCGCATTTAAACTCTATCATGAAATTAATTAGTCTATGTAAGGAATTTTGATGTTCAGTTAGTCTTTGCCAATACCCCCTGGGTGGCTGTAGAACTTGTGTATAATTGTTTAGTCTGCGTTTCATGACAGGCATTATAAAGGCTACACATTTTATTCTGTTCCACAGCATCGCCATTACAATATTTTTATTTGTTCATTTATTTACAATATACGCACTCTATTTTTTAAATCATTTACGTAACGTATCAGCAAGTCAAATTATTATTACTCAAAACATAATTTGCCATTATTTGAATATTCACGTAGGAAAAGGGTGATTTATACTTGAAATTAATTTAAATGTAACACTGTTCATAAATTCAAAATACTGATACAGTCTGAGTTACGGCAGAGAGCCTAGAGATACCTGATTACTATTTAATATCTTTATATGCTCCAATTTCCGAAGATAAAATCACCCGCCAGAAAGGCTACGGGGTAGATCAGTAGAAGAGAGCCCCCTTTCTTGGCGTACATTAATTTTACTGTGCTCTGGGTTCTGCTCAATGTTGAGCCAATCCAACCAATTTAACATTTTTCTCGGTAATTAATGCAATATGGCCGAGATAGGCAGACACAAGTTAGATAACAGATACAAGTTAATAATAACCGAATTATTACACCGAAAGTGTAACCGTTGTAATTCTTAATGATGTTTTCTAGTGTTAGGCAAAAGCTAGATAAACAAATGGATAGATAAATAGATTTAATAATTATAGATATTCACATAGGTCTATATGGAACTGGAAAAAGGATCTTAGTGATAATCAAATAAAACATTAAAGTAACAATATCCTGTAATAACTATAACTTCATTAGTCGTCTGAATACAAAAACTGAGTAGGCTGGAATGATTGTCTGACACTGGCTCCTTCTTATACATATGATAGTCAAAGTCACTACATACTAGAAACGCACGACAGATTATCGTCGCTACCAGAATTAACTCAACTCTGGAAACGTTCTGTGCTACTTATAACTCATTACTCATCACATTGCTAACATTTCCTAAAACATAATTTCCATTGTGCTATCAACACCACCGTAAACATTACTAATTATTAAATTTAGTTTACGACGTTATCGTGACAATGTGATGGAGATATTGATAATAAAATTAATTCTTTTTTCCTAATAAAAATGTAGAGTATGTAAACACTTTCTACTCAATTTCATGAAAACTCGCTCAACAATATACACATTATTGATTTCCTAACTGCAGCCACTTCCGTTTGTAATACAGCTTGAAATAATTCACTTTGCAATGTGGTCAGAAAATTATTCCACCGCAGAGCCGGCGTCCACTATACTATTTTAACAAGTAAGTTGGCGTGTGTCTGGACTACTGAGGCATAAACATAAAGAAAAAGGCGGAGTAAATAAGACTAAAAGCTTATACAAGCTGAAAAGACGCCACTCTTCCAGTAGCTTTGATGCCAACCCTGTCTGTGCCTGTAAGTACGTCGTGTGTATGTGTGTGTGTGTGTGTTGTAAATGCTAACATTTCATTTTTCTCAGGCACTGTTTCCCATACTTCACTTCTAGCACGCATCATCATAAACGTATAGTGCGGTAGTGCGGTAGTCATAAAACGTTGTTAGTTTTTATGCAACCTAACCATCAACAGCAGAATATGCAATTGGGGATAATACTAGTTCACGTTGAGAGAAGGCAAACAGTTGGCCTCAACATAATAATAAGCCTTTTTCATTTTCTAAAAATTAATAATTATAAACCACAAGTAAATGATCATTTAATGTTAATCAATAAGTACAATTTCGCATATATTATTCGTTTTTTATTTATTATTTTATAACTATTTTCTAAACAGCATACATAGTATACTTTTCTCAATGGATCCTTTAATCACTATTTTATTCTGATCATTTATAAGTAAGTTCAAAATAGATCAAAAATGTCTAAGGCCCATATGAGTTCTGCAATTATGTATATTGTTTCACTTAAGCAAGTTCTAAATCCTCTCAGTCTGGAGGGTCGGGGACATTCTTTCATCGAGGAGCCGTGGCCCTTCTCCTCCTACGTAGGATTGGGTAGCTTTGCATCCACTGACCTGATGCTAAGCACGTCTCGGTATTTACAGAAACCTCCTACAGGCATCAGTAAGCACAATAAGTGCTTAGTAAGACCTAATTAGTAAGACCTAATTTAAGAGTGACTGTAAAATGCCAGAAGAATTTATCTCACAAACAGAATTGTTCTTTCTCAGAATCAAGTTATTATAACGTTTTGCTAATAACATAAGATCCCTTGTTAATAGTTCAGTTATTATAACCTTTTGCTAATAACATAAGATCCCTTGTTAATAGTTCAGTTATTATAATATTTTGCTAATAACATAAGATCCCTTGTTAATAGTTCAGTTATTATAACGTTTTGCTTATAACATAAGATCCCTTGCTAATAGTTCAGTTATTATAACGTTTTGCTAATAACATAAGATCCCTTGTTAATAGTTCAGTTTTTACCGGCTCGTCACTGTATTTTTCTATAACTTTAGTTTCCTTTTTCTTTTGCTTCTTTTAAACGTCAGTTCAGTCACCATTGGTTCAGTTTTTACCCACTTTTATACAATTGCTTCTTCTGTTGTTTGTTTGTTTGATGGCAACAGTCAATATCGCTGCTTGAATACAAACGACTTGTACACTTGTAATTTGTGCTCACTACCGTGCTGTCGTCAAATAAATCCTATTACACTGTTGTAAACAACTTAAGTTTGGGTGTCTCCATTTGAACTTTTTTACAGTAAACACACAAGTTTTTAAAAAGTTTCACAAACAAAATTCTTTGTTACTTCAGTTTGTGGTATCTGCCAAATAATTCGTATATTACGGAAATAAAATCCTGAATTTTAACTCATTTAAATTAAAAATGATTCTGAATGAATTATTTGAGTTTGATTATAATGTTGAATTATTTTCGTCCATAAAAACCAAATGGAAAAATTTAAAAGATAAACAATAAGTTAAAAACTTAATAGCTTTAAACTGCCATAACTAATTTAAACAAAGCTTAAGACCCGTAAATATGTTGCATACAAGAAGCCTGTACCAAGTAGTTTGTGTGGGAGAGGGACTTGGAGCTTTCCTAGAGTCGCGTCGTCGTAAGCTGCATTTTACAAAACTAAATAACAACGGTAAACCTGATTAACGTTCATTAATGAGAACAGTGAGGTTGCCGTCTATGGAATTCCTGTTGTAAAAATTCACACGTCAAGAAAGTCGCAGGCCATGGGTTTCCACAACCTTTAAATTTCCAAAACTTGCCACCAAATTTACATGTTAGTTAAATTCACTTTAAGTTGATATCCCACATGAATTTTAGCGTTTTCATAAAAATTTCCATCAAGGTTGTAGGCTATACCGTCCACAAATTTTGTAATCTTGATAGGTGATTATAATTTTTAAATTGTGATTAATATTCCCTATCATATGGTACTCTACACGGCCTATTGCGATTTTTTGTAGAATTGTGACCCTCTCACATTTTTGCCTCGCCCTCACCTATTTTTTTTTTGAGGGGGGGATCAATGTAAAAAACAATAGAATTCTGTAGGTCGAAATATGGGCACGGACGCCAAGCTTTACAAAAGTCTGTTGATGCGTTCAAAAGTCATCGTGAGAGATACACGAAAACCTTAGACAGTCGGACAAATTCCAGAGGGTCCAGTTAAAACTAAAACTCGCTTCGGTCCTTCAAAAAATGTGTTGAAAACGACGAAACGTAATAAATAAAGTTTAAGAAAATCAAAACAATTTTAAGAAAATCTTTTTTATATTCGAACAAAGAAGCTTTCACAAAGGAAGCTTTTTGTCTGAGAGACACGTGGAGCGTTCCCGATGACGTCGTAAGCTGCAGTTTTCACTGCCAACGTCAGCGCCAAAGCTGATTAACGTTCATTAATGACCTAATATACCGTCTAATAAAACCTTGTCGTTAAAAATTCTCACTTGAAGAAATAGGAAGACTGTGTATGATATAATAATTTAAATTGACTGAACGGCGTCTACAAAGTTCTTAGAAAATCGTATCTGTCACAGGTTATTGGTAGGGTTTTGTCTTTGTGATATAATGGTAAAAACATTGTTAGTTATTTGGCGTTTTAATGTTTTGTTGATCTGAGTTTGTTTAAAAAACGATTTTTGAAATTAAATTGTTTTGACCTTGAGTTTCCGGCATAAAAATAAATAATAGAACATACATTAATACAGTGCTGTTTGCGGATGATTAAGTAAACATCTAAGACAATGAACGCGAGCCCAAAGAACGACGTTACAGTTACAGCAAGCCTGTTTAATTGTCCAAGTTTCCAAGACAAAAACTATGACATTTGCGGGCAAATACCCATTGCGAACTAAGATTGTATTGAATAATGTGAGCATAGAGCAGGTGTCACACTTCCGCTATCTGGTCACGACGTTTATGACGTAGATTATAATGTTGGTCACAAGTTGGCTACGTTTCAGTAAATAGACTATGTGGCACACTTTGTCGAGTGTTGTTGGAAAACAACCAAAGAGACTCGATTAAAGCCTTATAAGGTAATGTCTGTGCCATTGTTATTGTATGGTTCTGAAACATGAGTTTAGGCAAAATAACATTTGAATAGGATTCAGACATCAGATATGAGATTCGTGCGATCTGTTAAAGGATGCACACGAAGAGACAGACATTCGTAAAAAGGTGAACATTTTTAATATCCAAGATTGTACTGCTTAAGACAAAGAGGGATAGATAGATCTCGATAGGGCCCCAGATGGCAGTTTGCCTAAGGACGTTTGTCAATACAAGCCTATTGGACAACAAAATACAGGAAAACCTAGGAAGCGTTGATGAAATGAATATTTTCCTTTTGGAACTCGGTTGGACGGAAAACTGAAAAACAAGCAATTTAGTAGTGGTGAAGAACACTATATGCACATTCAAAATTGCATACACGAAGCCGCAAAGGATGTTATGAGAAAGAAAGAAAGACAACGCCTCACTGGTGGAATAAATTAGTAAGTAACTAATCAAAAACAAGAAAGAGAAATATGCAAATTTTCGAACAACTAAAACAGTTGAGGACAAAATAACATACAAGGAGGCACAAGCAGCGGTGCGAAGAATGATAACGCAAAGGAAAAATGAAACGTGGGATAAGAATTGCGCCCGATTGAATACTTATATAGGAGGCAGGCAATGCACTGAAAGTTGGAAATTCCTAAAGTCGATAAGACGAGAAAAAAGAAAGATTTAATATCGCCAATATCTCTACAGAAATGGGACGAATATTTTAGTAACCTCCTAAGAGAAAGCAGACCAGAATTTCAAAATAACACCGATTATGAATTCGACAACATTAGAACGACTTCCTCGCCTGTAATGTTAACCACGGAAGAGATAAAGGAAATATGTCGACATTTGAAAAATGGTAAAGCCCCCGGACCTGGCAACATCCCGGTGGAACTGCTCAAATATGGCACAACAAAATTATATGAACATCTCACGAAACTATTCCATAAATGCATAAATGATAAACAAATACCGCAAGAATGGACAACATCTTATATCAACCATTTACAAAAAAGGTAAAACAACTGAATGCGACAATTACCGTGGAATTGCGGTGACGAGTTCAATCAGTAGAGTGTATGGAAAACTTCTGAAGAAAAAAATTGAACATCAATACTGTACTGCTGTAAAAATGAACAACAGTACATAAGAATAAAATAATAATTTCAGAAAAAACAAAGGTATAAATTTAATAATATTTTGAACATATGGTAGAATTATAAACAAAAACTGATTAATTATTCATGACAAACATAGAGGTAAACTCAAGTATTGGAACTGTATGATATAGAACAGCATGAAGAAAATATATGTTGACAATTATTATAATAAAATTAAAATAAACATTAAAATAAAACTAAAGGGTAATAAGATTATAATATAATAGATACAAATTAGAA
Organism: Magicicada septendecula; assembly: GCA_034769895.1. NCBI lineage: Eukaryota > Metazoa > Arthropoda > Insecta > Hemiptera > Cicadidae > Magicicada > Magicicada septendecula. The sequence continues at coordinate 1,266,441,435 of CM068367.1, read as the reverse complement.
TGAAAAATGTAAAAATCAGATAAATTTATTTAATAATAATTAGTAAAATTATATATGTTTTTAAGAGTACTATGATGAAAATATGTGACAAATTTAGTGAGGTATCAATATGGCAAATGTAAATTGTTATAATTGAATTGTGTTGGAATGAAAGAAAATTTGTTGGGTCTAAATTTATATTTAATAGAACACACATCAAAGAGAAAGATCCTGTAAAAAAGTCTAATTTTATATTTAAGAAGATACACATCAAAAAGTCTAATTTTGTATTTAATCACATACAGATCAAAGAGAGAGAACCTGTAATATTTAAAGAAGCATAATTTTGTATTCAATATAATAAACATCAATATTTAAAAGAAGTCTAAATATATATTTTATAGAACACAGATCAATAAGAGGGGGCCTGTAAAGGAGTATAATTGTATATTCAATGTGATAAACATCTATATTTAAAGGAGTCTAATTTTAATACTCAAAGAAGAAAGTCTAATTCTACATTTAATATGATAAAGATCAAAGAGAAGGAGCAAGTGAAGAAGCCTAAAATTATATTTAAGATGATAAATATCAGAGAGAATTGAACCCATTGCAGTTTTGAAGAGCTAATGTTCAAACTATTCGCATTTACACGGTATATATTATTCCATTGTTATTTCTTCAAAATTTATGAACTAACGTTATTTGGTACTGATTAAAGAAAGTAATTAATTATTTCCAAGATTAAATAATATAAATAGAAAAATTAGTTGTCTACCCTGAAATAGAGTTTTCATGAACATATGTTTAACGTAAACAATATTTCAAATAAAAAAAAACTAAAATATATAGATAACGCGTACTGATCGCCCAAATAAAGGGGCAATTACTATAGCAGACAGAAAATAACAGTACATTAAATGGCGCCAACAACTTGGAGCATATAGAAATATTATATTTGTAAAATAAGAAAGAATAACAGTACAATACTCGGACATGGAAGCAGAGGAACAAGCTAGTTTTCGGGTGGGGAGATCAACCATAGATCACTTATTTTGCTTGACGCAAATCATAGAAAAGAAAACTGCTGTAAACCAAGAAGTGCACTGCCTATATGTTGACCTTAAGAAAGCGTATGATAGTATTCCGCACACCAAACTTTCGCTAGCACTTCAACGAACAAACATCGCCTCTACTTTAATCGAAGCGGTTAAGACTTTATATAACGGATTGAAAGCGCACGTAAAATTTGGAAGTAAAGTCTTAAAAGGATTTAATGTTAGTAAGGGCCTGAAGCAGGGATGTTGTCTCTCAGCGACTCTTTTTAAAATATACTTGGAACAAGCCCTCAAAACCTGGAAAAAGAAATACCACAAAATGGGAATACCTCTAATTGACAACACAGTGTACACACTGTGTTTCGCTGACGACCAAGTCGTGGTAGCGCAGGACTATCACGACATGGAATACATGACACGAAAACTTATAGAGGAATATAAGCTATGGGGCCTTGAAGTAAACACAAAGAAAACGGAGTATATGTGCATTGGTGGAGAACAGAAGAATTTAATTTTAGAAGAGGAACAAGAAATAATAAATTGCAGTACCTATAAACATCTTGGAACAACAGTTACACAAGATGGTAGTCTAGATAAAGCGATAAGAGAAAGAAATAACTTGGGAAGAAAATCAATAGCATTGCTGAACAGCATATTGTGGGACCAAAAAATCTCAAAACAAAATAAACATCGTGTATACAATACAATTGTGAAACCAGTTACGTCATACGGGTGTGAAATATGGCCAATAACACAAAGAACAGAAAAGTTGTTGAAGCTACTGAAATGGATTATTGGCGAAGAGCGGCAGGGAGGTCAAAACTGGAAAAAGTAAGAAACGTCAGAATCCGGGAGATAATGGGGGTACAGTGCTCTATTGTCGACGACATAAAAACAAAACAGCTAAGATGGTTTGGGCATGTGCAAAGAATGTCGGATAATCGACTCCCCAAGCAAATTTTGGGATGGACACCATATGGTCGTCGGCGAAGAGGAAGACCTAGGTTGAGTTAAAGAAAATGCATCAATCGGGCAATGCGAGATCGGGAATCTGAAGAAGAATCTTGGTTAGATCGAGACCAATGGAGACTAGGGATCGGAAGACGTAGGATAACGTTATGAACCGATTTATATATATACCGGAACAGGTGATTCGCCTAGTCCTTGACTGAAAAAGAAGAAGAGTTTTCAGCAAAATCTGATGGACAGCGGAAGTGAAGTCATTTTGCTATAGCCATCGCTCTTCTAGCACGTCAAAAGTGTTGCTGACCAAGCCGAAACAGCCACTGGAGTGGAAGTGTTGCTGACCACGCCGAAACAGCCACTGGAGTGTAAGTATCGCAAGCCACTAGAAAACATCCAACAATGGACCACTCAGATAGCGGAAACAGAAGCGAATAAACTTTATTCCTAATTAACAAACAGATAACGATTCGGGGCTGGGCAGGCCCGTCGCCCGCCATTATACCGCGTCATGAGCTTCAAAAGAGATCCCACCTCGGGAACAACAATATGCGGGGGTTCCTAGGTGTGACCTGCTACCGGCCCTGTATTAATAAAAAAAATTAAAACGGCAAAATCTGTGTGGCATTGTAATTCTTACGACAGTACAAACAACAAATCAATCTCTGTTAATTCATGACAACATATAGTTGTTTATAGAGTAGAACTCTTAAACAGTCGAAACACGGAGTCTCAATAATTGCACACATTGAGTCTCGATTAATCCTCACGATATACTTAATTCACATTAAGTACCTGTATATCACATTTTTATTAAAACCTTTGTTGAGATATATTTTACCCCACACTTCAAACATTCAATCCTGTTGCGTGTACTGTTTCAGTCTGTCATACATTTCCTTATTCCGTTGTCCCTCACGTAATTTCTCAAAGAATTAATACTTTTAAAACACAACATAGAAAATAATATAAACTCTTGAAACTTTGAATGTGATTATGAACTTTAAATACAAAAATAGCTGCTCGTGATTCTTATAGTATCTCACGTGTTGCACTTATGAGCAAAAATAGTAATGCTGAATGTAGGAGTAGTTGGGAAGGGGTGGGTGGAATACCACTTATTCCACCAACGTGGCCCGTCTGGCGAACGGTTACCGCCCCATCCAGTACCGAAACCCTTATATTTTATGTCTATAGTTATGCATAATCCCTACTTTAACACACGGAGCTAACTCAGGAATATTGTGATTAACTCAGTTAAGTGATTATTGAACTTGGCTGACACTGGTAATAGCATTGGAGGAAGGAATTGACCACCCTGATTCGCCCCCGTAGTTATACCACTGCGTCAGAATAATACTGAGTAACCAGCAGCATATAATGGATAACTGAGCACTAGGAATGCTGTAAACCTAGACAGTCATAAACGTATATGCATTTTGGAATAAAATAACTGAATATTCTCTAAAAATAAAATAGTGAATTCTTTGGTGTTAACAAAATTAAATATCTCTTATCAAAAAAATGAAATAATTATTTTGTGTTAAATTATGCCTATGAATATATTACATAATATTACATTAATATATTACATAATGTTATATATAATCGTGCGCTATTAATATTATATTATAATAAAATAAATGTTTTTGAACGAACTAAAGTTATATGCAACGCAAAATGCCACTCAATCCGCTGGACGGGGCCGCCGCAGTAGGTCTACTGTAAAACCCTCTTAACAATAGATGCGCCTTTTTAGAGGCCATAAAAATAACCTTTCTTGAAGTGAAGGGTACGAGCATGTAAGCGGACGACTACGGCCCCGTTCAGTACCGACAACCCAAATCAGTTTGTTGGAAAAAGTTTCATTCTAACGAGTAATACGAACTAAGCTTTACCTTTTACTGAGTTGTTGCTCACGCCATTTCGAACTGCCAAACTGCAGGGAATACATTTGTGTCTCAGTCTGTAATAGCTTGATTACACAAATAGATGTGTGTCAGATTCCTAGAGACTTGGTTCTAATGATATATACAGTACATACATACAGTACTATGTAGCATACGCTTTCTATGGAAACTGTTTTAATAGTCCGTCACAAGAAACAAAATAGTATTATAACAAATCCATTATAGTATTTCAGTTTTCTAATACACATCCTTCCGTAGAGATTTTAGTACGGAATAATGTGATGATGATAAGAATTTATATTATTTTTCTGTATTAAATGAATTGTTTAGTAGGATACGCAAACTTGGAAACACTAATACAGCGGCAGGGTCATATATAGGGAGGAACGAACGGGACTGAACCCCCCCCCCTGAGTGCAATAAAGTTAACTATTTTGTATTGTGTTATTACAGTTTACTTTAATGGGATTGATTTCAGGATGTTATTACACGTTTTTCAACCACTTTAAAGACAGTAATGTTGATTAGTCTTATTTTTCTTTTGTATGAAGCCGACTCGACCGGACCCCCCCCCCAAGGGCAAATTCTAGATACGCCACTGACAGGGGAATACGTTCAGAGCTGGGTCAATAGAGAAAGTATCTGTGTCCGCTGTAGAAGGTTCCATGTCAAGTGAGAAAGAATCAGTTACGAAGGACAGACCTCAACTGAGGCTACAAACGAATTATACCCTGCAACATCACGCTTTGTGTATCTCAATACCCCTAACCCACCCTTAGTTATGGTTTTGCCGTCTCTGCTCCATTTTAATACAAAGGGATGTCTGAAAATCTTGAAGTATCCATTAATGTGATAGGTGTGCACTGCTGAGAATCAGAACAGCTGATATAAGGTGCCTATATCAAAATGGGATGGGCGAATATCCTGTTTGTGTGAATAATGCTGACTAGAAAATGAACCCAAATTGGAAACTTGTTGAAACGGAAAAGATTCAGTGACCAAAACATGCCGACAACGACAATAATATTATTGTATGCGACTCAGATGAAGAGGACACGATCGGTCCTTGGAAACGCGATGCAAAACCCAAAACAAAATAAGACCTTAAAAAGTGGTTTGTTAAATTAGTATGACAATTTACATTAAGAACTATGAATAAACCTATAGTATATTGTTTATACGCTGTTGTGACAGCGTATGCAACAATACTATTATATTAGCTAATTAAGATGTACAGTATTATTATATTATAATATCGATTGACGAGCTGCAATTACTAAATTGAAATAAATAAAAAGAAAGAATACAATAAACTAAAGAGCGCTCATATACTCACAAACTCAACAATACACTGAAATAAAAACATGTCATTGTAGCATGTCAACAATGTCTGTAGACAAAGTGGACATTGTCATCATCTCGTACATTAAATTGTTATTTATTCTTAACTAAAAATGAACTTTTTTCATGTGAAAAACTTACTAATTTTGTTGGACGCGTTTCGGCTTAGTATCCGCCTTCTTCAGCTTTGGTAACAGACTGCCAGCATTTTGTAACGGTTGTGTGGAAGGTGAAGTGGGGGTGGTGTGTGGAGGAAGGGGATTGGCGCGGGGATTCAACTTACTGTTTGTTTTATGTATAATTGTGTCAAAAAGTGTATGTGATTTATATTGTAATTGATCGTTGAGTATGTTGTTTGGTTGTGTTGTGTGGTGTTTATATATTTCGTATTGTTCAGTTGTGTTGAGTTTTTGACCTTTGGGTATGTAATGTAAAATTTCAAGATTAGTGTCTATGTTGGTGTAACTGTGGTTTTCTGTGTGTATGTGTGTGGCAAATGCAGAGTGTATATTGTTGTTGGTTAAAGCTTTTAAGTGTTCAGAATAACGGGATGAAAAAGATCTTCCCGTCTGGCCTATGTAGAAACTATTGCAGTCATTACAATTTAATTTGTAAACACCTATTTTGTTATATTTGTCTATGTCTGTGTTTGTATTACTGATGTGTTTATTGATGGTATTGGTTGTTCTGAATGCTATTTTGTATTTGTGTTTTCTGAATGTATTGGCGATTTTGTGTGTGTATGAGTTGTGGTATGTGAGTGTGATGTACTTATTGTGTTGTGTGTTGATGGTATTTAGTGTTTTGTTGTTTTTGTTTTTGATGCGTTTGTGTAGTATGTTTATTAAATTGGGGTTATAACCGTTTTTTATTGCTATGTATTTTATTGTGTTGAGTTCGTCGGTGTAATCTTGTTTATTTAAGGGTATTTTAGTTAGTCTATGGAGCATATGGTTGAAGGCCGCATGTTTATGTTGTGTTGGGTGGTTTGATGTGTTGTGTATAACCATGTCGGTTGTGGTTGGTTTCCTGTATATTTTGTACGTGTGTGTATTGTTAGTTTTGCTAATTGTTAGGTCTAGAAAATTTATACTATTGTTTTGTTCAGTTTCCAGTGTAAATTTTAATTTGTGGTGTATAGTGTTTATGTATTTGTGGAAGTTTTCAACTTGTCTTGTGTTGCCTTTGAATAAAAGTAATATATCATCTACATACCTGTGCCAGTATATAATTTTGTTAGTGTATTTGTTGTTGTTTATTATGTGGTTCTGTTCAATGTTGTGTATATATATTTCTGCTAGTATTCCTGATATGGGGGATCCCATCGGGAGTCCTTCTGTTTGTGTGTATATTTTGTTATTGTATGTAAAGTAATTTTGTTCAGTTATTATTTTGGTAAGTGTGATGATTTCTTGTATGTGTGTTTCGGGTGTGTTGTTTTGTCTGAGTAGTTGTTCTAGTGTTTGTATGGTTTCTTTGATGGGGACATTAGTGTATAAATTGGTTATATCAAAAGATGCCAGAGTTGAGTTATGTGGGATGTGTATGTGTTCAGTTTTCCTGACTAGGTCAATGTTGTTTTTGATAGAGGTGTTGTTGTTGAGTTTTATGTTTTCTCTGATTATTTTGTCTAGTTGTTTTGCTATTTTGTGGGAGGGGGCCTGTGTGTTGTTTATTAATGGTCTGATTGGAATGTTAGGTTTATGTATTTTTGGTAATGCATTTAGTTTAGGGGGGTTAGGTTTTATTTGTTTAAGGTATTTGGCGTTTTCTGGTTTGATTATATGTTTGGTGTTGTTTATAAATTTATTTATTTATTTCCGTTATATTATTTTCGTTGAAGAAACTTTCGATTTTAGTGTTTAATTGGTGTTTGTCCATTATGACGCTAATGTTACCTTTGTCGGCTTTTAGGATTGTTGTGTTGTGTTCGAGTAGCTTGTGTTTTACACTATTGAGTGTTTTTATTTCATTGTTGTGTATTTTTGGTTTTGTATGTGTGTTTTGAAGTTTTCTTTTTATGTCGTGACGTATCGGGTCTTGGTCGTTGAGGTGCGTGTTTTGTACAGCCGTTTCTGCGTCTATGATGATGTCGCGTATGTGTTTATTGTGATTTTTGATGTTAGTTGTATTGGTATTCAAATTATGTTTCAGTCCTTTGTTTAATAAATCCATTTCATCTTTTGTGAAATTAATGTGTGTTGTATTAACTACGCGTGCGTGGAATATGTGTGCCGGTTCAGGGATTGATTCAATTGTGTGTGTTGTAAGGTTAGTTATTTTGTTGTTGTGTCGATGTTGTATTGTCAATTTGAGTTTTTCTATGTTGTCTTGTGTGTGTTGTATTACATTTTCAAGTTCTGTGTGGTGTAATATTTGTGTGAGTTTCATGTGTAAGTTATATGCCTGTCTGTTGAGTGTGTCTTTTTTATGGTATAAATAATTGATTATGTTGTTTAGGTTTATTTGTTCTAATTTCCGTTTGGTTTGTAGTGCTGTATGTGTGTTTTGTTTTATTGTAACTTGTGCGTGTGTTGGTATGATGTTGTGTTTTCGACAAGTTTTATTGAATGCTATGTGTAAGGAAGTTTTTGTTACTTGTTGCTTGGCGTTTCTGTACTTATTGGTGAAATACGCTTTATCTGCGGTATTATAGTTGTCTTGATTATTTATTAAACTGTTATTCTTTCTTACTCCTTTACTTCTCTATCGATCAGTATTCTTACATTAAGTAACTGAAAGCGATACATGTTTCAGTATAGAAATTATTTCTGTACATACTTCTGCAGAATTTATTAAACCAGCAATGTTTCATTGTTATTTGTTCTAAGTAGGAAGTTCCAAAAGCAATTAAACGGTCCTAACGTTGTAAGATGGCACAATCGTTTGGAGTCCACAGCCTGTTGTTTCCACTGTCACTGTGTATCACTGTGTTCGGATTTCCTGCAGCAGAGTTCGGCAGCTCAGTAGCCTCTAAACTGCAACGCGTTTATTGTCTCATAATATCGGTGTCGATGTTTGTGCTTCGTACGATGTCACTTGTCATCGAACTGTACAACGTCAATGTGGCTTTTATCTATTTCATGTTTAAAATCAGTGAATCAGCTGCAATTATAACACTAACATATTATAGTATTATGTTTTTCAAGGCTGGGGATATTAATAGACGTATTTCAAGCAGTTTGGATGATGTAGACAAGTGTCTGGATTCCATAGGAGTTAAGGTGTCTCACGTAAAGGAGCATACAGTTTGTTTTGTGTCAGTCACTTTAACGATAACAACTCGCGCGTTTGAGATGTACCTGTTCTTGTCTAACATGGCGTCTAACAACGTACAACAGACTCTGGCAATGGAATTACGCACAACTGTTCGGTTTTTCGTAAACTTTGTTACCTACTACTCAATGATGGCGTTGGAACTTTATCTGTACGTTATTTTGTACGTTTTAATGAGAAGAGCGGCGATATTCCACAACACCATTCTCACGTTGAACTGTCTAAGGAATACAGCGTGGTCTGCTCGCTCTACTGAGGAGGTCTGCAGAAGAGTGGATATCGCAGACAAACGTGAACTGTGTCAAAAGTTGTACTCAGTTTATCGTTCTCTTACTATCGCCTATATAAACACAATACAGTTTTATTACAATTTCTTCCGTTATAAATTGTTTTTTTTTTTTGTTTATGTGCCTGCTTTATTCTTAGTATACTGTGTAAACGTAAACGATAAATTGTATATTGTTCTTTTCACAATCGACACTATTGCATCTCAGGCTATACCTTTGTGGCTGGTAACGCGCATACAGTCTGAACTCGGTAACATTCAAAGGTCGATGAATGTATATTACGAGAATCGGATCAGTCAGATTCAAACTACGCTCGACAACTGGATACTACATACTGGTCACACAGATGTCGTATTCGACTGTGGATACTTCACAGTGGACCTCGCATTGACGTCACTGGTGTTTGACTATATCACGCTGATTGTGTTTACACTAATTTAATAATCTTCATATGTAAACATCTCATCCATTTCAATCTTTTAACCACTTAATACAATTACAAAACATAGCGTATGTTGCATCCTTAATTTAGGTTCATATTAAATGTTGAATTAATGTGTTTATTGAGTCCCTTCCTAAGTTTTGTGTAACTGTGTCACAAGTATACAGAACACACATTCTTGCAAAATGGACACTGAATAATATGTTTTCGCAAAATTGATTTTGTATTGTATAAAATAATATAATTACTGTGTTTTCGTTGTGTAAGAATATATTATATATTGCAACCGAAAGCCATCATAAATAGATGTGAGTTCTCCAACACATTCTCAGACGTTCATACACAAGTTTTAAACTGATTTTATTCATTTTTTTGTAATAGATGTAAGTTTTGAATTAAGATATGTGTAAAGAAGTGAGTTATGTCAAAATACTCATAATTTAATTCTTTATCATGTCTAGTGCAATGTTAGTACGCGAGGGCGCGGGTGCGCGTGTTATTCACGTTTTATTGAATAACTTCGTTAATAATTAACATTTCTTCATGAAACGTGGACAGAGTATGCATCATATTGAGTGCTACGTTTTTCATGTGTTCAGTATTGCAGAACTATAATTTTAATATGATTTTTTTTTTAACGAAATTAACTATTATTTTAACACATTATCTGCAAGAGGGTAATAAAATTTGTAGATAAAATCTAGACAGGCCTTCCTAGACCTGGACATAGTTTTAACTTGAAGTCAGTCTATCTTAATGAAAATCTATGACGTATCTAAGATTTCAAACAATCAGAAATTCTTAAATTTGTTCGAGTCGGTCTTCCGACGAAAGCACATCAGGCAATTGCTTTGAGATCCCGTCACAGAAAGGTGTACTAAATGTCGCGAGTTTTCGTGTCAGGACACGTATATTCGATAAGTGACGCTGGACTTAGATACACGATACGAGTTTCCCGTATACGATATCTAGGGTAGCAGAACTCAGACAACATCAATATCTAAAATAGATCATTATAAGTGCTTTTCGCGGGAGTTCAAGACCTCTGCATAGGACAGCAGTATTCAGCGGAATACTACTGGTTGAAACGCGAGAACACTTGAAGATTCTGAATTCGCGCGAAAAGCACTTATAATGATACACTTTTGTGTATGCAAAATATACAGATCTATCAAATACCCACTTACAAAACCCTGAGATAAATTAATAAACAGTTACTAATAGATAATGACGTGCGTGTGTGAAACGCGAGTGCCAGCTACGCCAAGGTCAACGAGCATCTGTACACCGACGCAGCTGGTCGACCTACCTGCACGAAAGTGTGGAATTCTACAAACAAGTAACCTTACACAGTTGTAAATTTTATTATTATTATTACCTATCAATGCAATATTTATTTTTATACGCTGCAATAAATATATATATATATTACATTTAATATTTATAAATAAATTTACTTCAAGATATACCTTTTTTTCCTTACTTCAAGGTATATCTTGAAGTAAATTTATTTATAAATATTAAATGTATTATATATATCAAGAAACGGACTGTAGCAGAAAGTGATTAAATATATATACATATTGCGACAGTACAGATAAGTGCTGTACTGAGCATTGAATATAAAAATTTAAATATACATAATAAATTGTAAAATAATTAATAATGTATTAGAAGTAAGCATGTCAGGGATTGCAAGCTTGGCTCAGACAAAAATATGGACAGGTGTTTCGACCTGAATCGACTTGTACACACACACAGATGTAACTGAAAGTGTGTACAACAGTATTTTGCATGTGTGTGTGACGCAGGTCCATGCAGGCGAGTTTGCCACCCCAGTATGAATAATTGCGTAATTACTGTTTTTCCGTAATTATTCATAAACTATAAATAAGGAGTAAAATCCAAAAACACAATAAAATGTAATAAAATTAACTACATACTGTGTACGAAAACCACGTAAAAAGGGACACACTGTACGAGTGTAGTGGCGAAATAACTGTGTACAGATCGAAAGGGTTAAGTTACAATGTCCAAAAGTATAGTGAACATGTGTAGTGAAAATAGTTATAAGATGGGTATAAGAGTATACTTACAGGACTCTGCAATTCGCAGAAACATAATATATGGCGAAATTGACGAGGAGTGGGGGAACAAAACCCAGAGACAATTTCAGACATGTCGATTTCGTACAACTGCAGATGTTAACCAAGACGTGGGTATAAATAGGACACACACGCTACAGTTGTATCTTTTTTGATCACCGACAGTTGCAGCGGGAGCTTCTGCCCCTCCGCACGGAGTATTTATTTTTTTGTAAATAGTTTCATCCTTCCAGTTACATACAACTATGTAACTGAGTTGTAAATACAATCACTTTTAAATAGTAACAGAATTACACGAGAAGAAAATCCATATAAGATGATCAACTGACGTCCGAAACAGCACGAAAAGAAGTAACATGAAGTTCCGGAGAGCGAGAGAGCTGACGACTTAGTTCCAGAGAGCGAGACGACGCTGGAGTCTAGAGCGGCTGCGCTGGACAAGAGGAACATTACTGAAGTCTGGAAACGACGCTGGACAAGAGAAGCGACGCTGGACAAGAGGAACATTAGGAACATTACTGAAGTCTGGAAACGACGCTGGAAAGAGAAGCGACGACGCTGGACAAGAGGAATTGATGCTGGAGTTCGAGACGAGGACGATTACAGATGGATCGATTGCGATTGAGTATGATTGACAACAATAAGGTGATAAACAACTTATTTATCTCTTAGTCGAACAATTAACTCAAAGACAATTAAAGACATTATTGTTTTATTTTAAAGTTAAGAGCCAATGTTTCTTGTAAATATAGAGTTAAAATAGTAGATATTATCGAAGTAAGATTAACATAAACAAGAGCTCAAATTAGTATTGAAATGAAAAGAATGCAAAGCATTTAAGTAAAAAAAGTAGAGTTTTATAAATCAGTACTGAAAAAGAAAGATAAATTCAGTAGCTATTAATATGTTGAATTTCGTTACAATATCTAAAAAAGAGATATTTAAGCATTGATATTTAGAAGCACACTAATTGTCTGAGTAGTCAGGAAATGATATTTTTAATAAAATAATTATTAGAATAGAATATTTAGTCAGTAAGGATGTATACAGCGTAAGCCTTACGGCATAGTAACAAAGCAATAATGAATGTTTTTAAGTCGAATCAAGTGCCTTGCGCACAATTTCATTATTACTAAATAAATTTGAAATACCGTTACAAGTTACATAGAGTTATTATTACAGATACACCTGAACCCCAAATACATACACGCCATTATAGGAATGTTATATAAACAGTAGGAGTTAAATTAATGTACAGATTAAAATACACAAAGAAGGGTAATTTGTCACCTTTTGGCGTCCCAAAGAACGTGGGACTCCACACATTTAAAATGCACTTAAAGGTTAGTATTTAAAATGTTGCAATATATATATATTTATGTTTATATGTATGGTGTATTATATGTTTATAGAATATAAAAACTTACTTATAAGATTTTTGTGCAAAGAACATTTATTATTGTGCGATACAGTATAATTTTTCATTACTGCAAAAAAAAGACCGTAACGAGTTACCACAAATAAAATGATAAAACACAATCTCTCTCTCTCTCTCTCACACACACACACACACACACACACACACGCGCACACACACACACACACACACACACACACACACACACACTTGTATATGTGTTTAATAAACTGGGAATAGGCAACTATTTTGCCCAATACCTTGATTTAAGGCTGCTTCTTGTGGTAGTCTTCCATTACCTAAGTATACACGAACATTTGTTCCTGCATACAAACTGGTGAAGGTGGAGTGGAAATCCTCAGTCTACTATATTATTCAAATACAATTATTTCTACATAATTTGTTAAAGTTTTTTTCAAAATCAATAAAAGCTCATGTGTCTCTAAATTTATGTGACATCTGTTTTCAATTATTTTTTTTACCGAGAAATTGTAGTTACTGAGATTACTTAAACTTCAAGACTATTTTGCTCTTCTCACAGAACAGAATCACATTTGGGCTCTTATGAGAAAAGAACTTCCAACAGAATAGGTATCCAAAATAAGCATAAAAAATGAAGTAGTTAAGATGTAGGAGGAGACATAACTTGGGAGATCACGTATGAAACAAAGATATCAGGTTGAATTTAAGATTTTTCACTTTTTTGTCTAAGCAAAATTTTTATTTTGTCTATAAAGGAAAAAGAAGGAAAATTTGAAAACCGTGTCTAAGCTGTAACGAGGTAAACCCAAACCACGAAGTACACAAAGGAAGAACAAAATTTTATCTGCGTGCGAGACACATCACTTAATTAACTATATAGTATAATATAGGTTACACTTGAAATCGGTAGACATTTACGAATAACAACATACTACAATCAAATGACATAATTTATTAGAAGTACTAGCTGATGCACGAAACTAAATTGTATCATTTTAATTTCCAGAGTTCTGTCTCCAGTAAAGTAATAAAGTAATCTCCTCGTACTAGAAGAAAACAAAACTCACAATCTACAACACATAGGACAACACTGGAAATGGACAGACATGTCTTAGAACTGTCCGGGTCGCAGCTCGTTGAGCTCCATTGTCTACGTCACTGCGCTCTTATCTGTTTGTAGAACAAGGTCGACAAATTAAGAATCCTTTGCGCGCAAACTACCGTTCAATTAGGAAAAAGTTGAATTCTGTAATGTTGTGGTCGTACCGCTGTGAGCCCCATTTTGGGGCAGCTCCCCTGAGTTTATCCTTAAAAGCGTAGAGCTGTGCTGGGATGGGAGATAGAGGTGTCAGCTAGTTTTGGTGTGTTGCTGAGGGCACAAAGATGTCTGGGGGCACAAACTCGCTGCCACGCGGACCCGGATGAGAGTGCAGCCCAGTCGGCTTTAGCAGACCCTTATTTTTTCTCGGCAGAGTTGTAAAACGTTACCTTGCACAATATTATACGTCTCTGTTGCTGAGTGTGAAAGATCATTTACCGAATTAGAAGTTACAAAAAAAAACTTGAGATCAAGTAAGACAGGAAAAAAAATTATTACAACTAGCACGAGTAAGTAATGACAACGCCATTGACGTAAATATAATTGATACTATAAAATAATTTGTCGGAAATCAAATTTGTTTTTGTAACTCATATTTTGATGTTATCAAATTGTAACATTAATAATAAATAAAAGTGGTCGATTTATTCTGCACAAATTGTGATTTGAGAACAAATTGTTCTGTATTGTGCTTACTAAATTCAGCTGACTGACTCCATTCTAATCGTTCGCCCAGAAATCACAGGGGGCGGAAAATACATAATAAGTACACTAGACATGCTACGGAATGTACTTGATTTTTAGTGCAGTTGACTTGCACATTTTCAAGAACGTTTATGTAACAACGTTATTCCTTAACAACACAATACAAAGTGTTATTGAAAGCTACGGGGTACTCTTTTAGAGCTATGCTAAACATCGCATACTGAGATATTGCTAATATTTAATATTTAAAAGTATTACCTTGAGTAATACTCTTCTTGTTTTTTCTGATGCCCAACTCACTCACGGTATTCTAATGGTCCTGACTGTCCCAATATCCGATCGTGATAAGACTTTAATTGTAATTTTCTTAACTTTTCAAACCGTCATGCAGAGCTGTTGTTGAGAAACGATATTTTACCTGTGATCCGACTGCATGAATCGAGGTCAGTGTCAGAAGCCCTTCAACATACGAGTTCAACAATGTACTTAACACTGTGTCCTTGTCTGTTGACAGTCAGAAAGTTTCGTGAGACCTTTGTTATTTGTTTGGTAGCGTTTATGTAAACTTCTCGTTTGTATTAAATGCCGTACAGTCGAGTAAATCCGATTAAATTGTGGCAAACAACTTGTGTTAGGTCTTTTTAAGTCTTTTTTTCTCTGAACAGAAATAGGTTTGAGAAGTATGACAGAATTTGTGTTATTCTGTAAAAGCCACCGCTTTTTCCGTATTCTCGCTGAACGTAATTACGGTTTTAAATTGCGTTTTACGGAATGGGTTATTAGAATTGTGGTATTAATATAGCATATTGTATTTTTATATTCAGAAAACGAGTATAAAAATGTGTGGGAAACGACGAAACGTAATAAACAAGTTTAAGGAAATTTAAACGTTTAAAAATGTGTTTTATATTCGAACAAAAGAAGCTTACACAAAGCAGTTTTGTCTGAGAGATACTTGGAGCGTTCCAAACGACGTAGTAAGCTGCATTTCTCATTATCAACGACAGCGGCAAAGCTGATTAACGTTCATTAATGAGCACAGTGAAGCTAAGGTCTAATGAAACCTTGCCGTAATAATTCCCACTTGAAGAAATGGGAAGACTGTGTCTTCATCAAAGGTGTCGAACAGAATGATAGGCTATAATTCCTTAAATTGACTGAATGCCGTCTACACAATTACGCGTGATTACGAATTCGTGTTTATCTTAGGTTATTCGTAGGATATTGTTTGTACGGTATAATGTTATATAAACAAACTTAATTATTTGTCGTTTTAATATTCCATTGCTCTGAGTTTGTTTAAAAATGACTTTCTTGAAATTAGTTTATTAAATAGATCTGGAGTTGCAGGCAAACTTTGATGGACCTCGGAGGCGAAACTATATTACTGTGGATTTTCATAATGTTGCTGAGCAGGTCGAGACAGCCATTGGAGACGAATTACCGCACGCGGCTAGAAAACATTGGACCATAGTCATAACGCTCAGACACCGGAAACATAAGTGAATAAACTTTATTCCTAATTAACAGAGTTTCGTTAAAAAAAAAACTTCCCGTTATAAAAAGCATATTTCTCAAAGATCATGTCAAAACGTTATTGGTTCATAATCTTTAAATATCGGTATGGAGAACCATACATGACTTCCATATTCTAAGATTTATATTTAAAATCATTTTCAGCCAAACAGCCAGGGAAGGAATTTTAACAAAAAAATACTTCTTTATTGCCAATAACGTAGTACACATATAAAAAAAAATTATCCCCTCCCCCTTCAACTATAATTTTGATTTATAGAAAATTACCCCCAGCCCGTTCAACTAGCCTCTACATTTATAGATATTTCATCTATGTTTCTACAGTGGATTATTAAGATCTTATCAGGATACTTTATCAAAATTAAGTACTTTACTCATGTTACAACAAAAAATGTTTCTGGTAAACTGCCCTTTCCCCGTAACCGATCTTCACCAAAATCAACAGACATTGAGTTCTCTATAGCTCAGGCACATATGTAAAAAATTATTTGATTCTGTTTGAATTTACGGCAGTTATGGTTCGTCATATAAAAAATTACCCATGTTAAAACATACAACATGAGATTTATAAAACATATCTAAGATTTATATTTAAAATCATTTTTGAAATAAAATATTTTCATAGAACCTACTAACGCTGGGGAAATCTGAGGAGCCAATCAGAGTTGGGCCTACCTGTCACTCTGCTGAATTTGGTGGAAAGCCCTGTCACTGTCGTCAAAGTATCAGCCTTGACAGGGTCCTCTTTTTCTGCAAAATGGGAGAGGCTTGAGATGGAGTGAGTGACATGGTCCCCACCTCAATGAAGAACCCATTGTTTTATAAAAATATATTTAAATTTTGAAAACTGAAAATTCTTTTCTTGTTGTAAATATTTATATTTTATAATCAAAATGACTTTATTTTTGTTACCTGGCAACAAAATTATTTTATTTTAAACAATTACCATTGTTTCAAAAAGTTTAAATAAATTTTCAAGTACTTTACTCTTGTTAAAACGTAAAAGGTTGCAGGTAAACTACCCCTTTCCCTTAACCGATCTTCACCAAAATCGAAAGTCCTTGAGGTCTCTATAATTCAGAGATGTATGCAAAACATTATTTGATTCTGTTTGAATTTGCGGCAGTTATCGTTTGCCATAGAAAAAAAAACGTTGCAGGTAAACTACCCCTTCCCCTCAACCGATCTTCACCAAAAACAATAGGTCTTGAGTACTCTACAAATCAGGGCTGTATGCAGAAAATTATTTGATTCTGTTTGAACTTGCGGCTGTTATCGTTTGCCATAGAAAATACACTTGTTAGAAAAACGTTGTAGGTAAACTACCCCTTTCCCTTAACCGATCTTCACCAAAAACAATAGGTCTTGAGAACTCCACAATTTAGGGCTGTATGCAAATAATCTTTTGATTCTGTTTGAATTTGCGGCTGTTATCGTTTGCCATAGGAAATACCCTTGTTAAAACATAAAACGTTACAGGTAAACTACCCCTTTCCCTTAACCGATCTTCACCAAAAACAATAGGTCTTGAGAACTCTACAATTCAGGGCTGTATGCGAAACATTATTTGATTCTGTTTGAATTTGCGGCTGTTATCGTTTGCCAAAAAAAAAAAATTTCCCTTGATAAAAAAAAACCGTTGCTGGTAAACTACCCCTTTCCCTCAACCGATCTTCACCAAAAACAATAGGTCTTGAGTACTCTACAAATCAGGGCTGTATGCAAAAAATTATTTGATTCTGTTTGAATTTGCGGCAGTTATCGTTTGCCATAGAAAAAAAATCTACAGACAGACACACAGACAGACAGGCACACAGACACACACACAGACACTTTTCGGAAAACGACTTTTTTTCATGTTTTGAGTGTAGTAGAATCATAATCTGCAATAATCTCGAACACGATTTTTTTTGCCATCACCATACTTCCATTCCTTAAGGAATATGGAAGTAAAAAATTAAAACTGCAGAATCCGTGTGGCACTAAGATTCTTACGACAGTACAAACACCAAATCAAGCCTATTAATTCCTGACATCTTATTGCCGAGTATAGTGTAGAACTCGTAAACACACATTACATAGGAGAGATGTTTTTGTTTCCTTATTTTAAAAGTTTCTACTGCATTTTATAAAGTTCTACTAAGTTTATAAAGTTCTCTTTGTAGTACGCATTATTGCTAACGGATGCTAACGATTATAATTATTGCTAACCAGAAAGCAATATTGCTACCACAGCAAACAATAACACACATTTATAATATTTGTAAATCTAAGATTATGTATCTTCTTTTTCGAATATGTAATAGTGGTAACTTGATAAGAATAAATTTAATGGCAGGCAGAAGAGGAATTATTTGTAGCCAAAACAAAAATAATTTGGATAATTTCTAGGCAATCGAGGACACAAAACATAGATTAATACAGTCCTTAATATTTCCAATGCGTACTCCAGCTTACATATTTGAAATACACAGCGTCACCTCCTTTAAAAAATTTAAAAATTTATGATAAGGTAACTCGCATCTTATTAAAAAAACTACTTCCGCATTATGATAAGGATTCTGTGGTCCACTCACATTACAAGTGATTCAATGTTGAAATAATACCCATAAATTCTAAGTACCGTCTAATTACATCTACTTGGTAAAAAGTATTGTGTTTTACAGTTATCTGCGACATCCCATTCGAGGAGATTGTATTGACAAAACAACAATCCAAAGAAAATGAGCAGGGGGTAGTTAACACAGCGGATTCTTAGAACAAGTGCCACATTCCGCACACTTTTCAATATCTAAACATAAGGCTGCTGAAGGCCTCACAGACTCTTCACCAGACCCTAGCTCATGACTCAGGACGTTCGCAACGAACACCGACAGAGAAGAGGAAACATGAGATATTAACATATTGCCTTCACTGCTGATACGTCTGTATTAAACAGCTGTAATTATCTTTTCCATAACGTTATGTTTGTTAGGCTTTGCAGTTTTGGGTCCAGATATTTAAAGGTGCCGATGCACTTCAACGAATAATGGCTCTGTACACGAAGAACGATATGGAAGTACAGTGTCTTACAAAGCATGGAAGCAAAACAAAAACGAAATAGAACAACTGTTAACACAAACCTTGTTGAGGCTGAGTCTCAGTACTGTGGTTTACTGACTCCTTTGTCAGTGTTTTAGTCCTGTAAGCATTGAAGATGGCCACCGATAGAGTGACTAAAACGTCTGCACATAATAACATCCGAGCACGGTCTGATAGCCCGAAAAATGAAAATATCAACAACTACGCCGCCGTCCGTGGAAGCCTAAGGCAAGATTTTTTTAAATTTTATCTAATAACATAATAGCCTACTTCTTCACTGAAATTTTTCATATGAATGGAATCAAACAAAAAATCAATAGAAAAAAACAGTGAAATTATAGTCGGAAATAATATCAGGTAACCTGTTCATTTTTAAGGACATCAGGTACAGAGTAATTAGATTTTCATGAGAAATTTTCTAACGGGTAATAGGTATGAACCTCTATTTCCAATAAATACTGTGGTTATCCGTATAAAGCTTTTACTGTTGTCGTTAGTTTTATATTAACACTCGTTTTCTTGAGAGCTTTTGACAGCTTCGTTAGAGAAATCATAAGAGGAATGAAATTGGCCATATTCTTTTCGTTAACTTAGGTAATCGAAAATAATTGATCAGCCTGCCCGAAAACCTGATTGTTTTTCTACTGCGTCTGTTCCGTATTCACTGTCTATTCTACTTTTCAAGATTTCTCCTTATATTCCGTATATCATACTACTTGTATTGGTGACTACACTCCCGCAATATTTTCCAGAATTACTTCTTTCCTTTTCCATTAATGCAATTATGGAACAGTTCTTGTAAATGTCCATAAAGTTTTTTTGCTTCCGCACTTGCCAAATTCTCCGTAGACATCACCAGGGCCGAGGGTTTTCCCATTTTTTAAAAGGAGCACACGTTTTCGATTTTATGTAATGTTAGTCTTATGGGTGACTCTACTGTTCCCATGCTGTGTGACCAACCATTATTACCGAACTCATTAACGTGTCCTGTTAGGAGTTCCTTAAAATATTTTTCTCACTTTTTTACATGCTATTGGCGTTTTTAGATCTTTGTTCCTTTCCTTTCTGACATTTCTCAAAGCTTCCGGCTCTCCGCTCGCTCCCTCCTCCCAGATACGTGTTTATTTTTAATCAGCTTTTCTCCAGGTTGTTACTGTTAAAAACCCAAATAACAGACAATAGTTTCCTAGATTTACTTACGTATTCTTATTATTAATTAGTCCCAGAGATTTTTGCATATCCTTTCCTTGTAAGATATCTTCATAAACAGAGCCATGGAGATAACTGCTTCTATCAGGCATCGTTCTGTCCCAGTAATCCACAAGTGTGTCGTTTCGAAACTTACGTAGTTCACGCCATCTATTATAGCTACGACCGACAGCCTACGCCAGCAGTGTTCTATCGGTAAAAGGAGATGTAGCCAAGTAACCATTGTCTCAGACGTGGAGTATTGTCGAGATTCGGCCAGAGGAGTAGCGCTTTTCCTTGTATACACAATTCGTTTGATTCGTTTGGTGAGAACCTGCTCCCGAACATCTTGGTGAGTAGCGAATTACACGACCGCGCAGAAACATCCCTGACAATTATCGCGCTAAGGCTCAAGGGCGTGAATCCGATTCAGGTGCAAGGTAAGATATTTTCTCGAACATACATACACAACTTAAACATTCGCGTTGCAAATCTATTAGTAGGACATTTTATTCATACAGACAAATGGCATCTATTCTATGTATATTTCTATTTCTATCTATACAAATATCTATTTCTATGTGAAAGAAATTCCTTCAGACCTACAGTGCTCAACAGCATTACGTTAATTCTTTATGGAATGCTTTTATTAAAATACTGAAATATATTAAGTTTTTTGTTGCAGTATATTAAATAAAATTCCATAGAATTCTTGCGAGTTTGCATTGTATAGTACATTATGTAATTCTATAGCCTTATATAATTTATACTTTGTACTGCTATGTTTTGGCTGTATCAGACTGTTTCAGAAATATATTGCCTGTCGTTGACAGTCTGTGATGGCTTTAATAATACCGCCACAAACGTCAATGCTGAATTCTACTTCGTCATTGTGATACTGTTTGCAAAATACTGATTTTATTTATTTCCATCTTGTAAAATAGAATATAAATAAATTGGTGGAACTAGCGAGCACGAAGCTGATTTGCGATTCATGTAAAAATATTAAAACAATGTTTATATTGTGATTATGATTACTTTTGTTATTGTCTATTCAAGCGGCCGAAACGAGATTTCTCAGGCACGTGGCAGGATATACTCCCTATGATCGAATTATATCCCTATGATACATCATACGGCAAGAACTGAATATTGTGAGTATACTGGTTAGGGTTGCCCGTTGTCGGCTAAAATGGTTGAAACGTCTCATGACTGCCTCATCGCCAAACAATCATTGAATTATAGAGCAGTTATGAACGTGGAAGGTCCGAAGAAGTGTTGTCGTGATCAAGTCTGGACTGTCTGCTTTGCACCGGAACAAATTTTTCCCCGTAGAAGATGGTGATGATGATTGTTGTTACTTAAAAGATTAATTTCCGGGTTGTCGGGCCGTTGTCGATTTCATACTGATGTTGTCATAACTAGACGTTTGGGCCACCCACCGGGGACTTCTTCAGTAGTAAAAAATTAAAAATAGTTCGACAAAGGATGGTAGGTCGAACGTACTCCAAGTAGGGTGAACTTTCGCCTCCGGCCGTGGTACCCTCCGTAATCGAATGATTGTTGTTACCTCTCCTTCCTCCCTCCTATTACAACCTACTTTGTCACCTCCACAATCCTTCTATCTCTCTCTCTGTCCCTATTCTTACTCTCTCTCTCTCTCTCTCTCTCTCTCTCTGTGCCCCCTTGTCTTTATTCCGACAGCCAGGTTTAACCAGTACGTAATGTCATGCTTTACGCTACGAATATGAATTTGTAACTTAAGCGTCTAATAACCTGAACACGTGCAGGAAATTGTAGTGTAATCGTTTTTTTAGTCCAGCCTAAAAATCCGTTTTTTATTTTAGCAAGTATTAACTTTAACCTAACAATTATTTCGTTTTAATATAATATTACGAGCGAATACGTTTTAGACTTTTCATGAATAAATTATTTAATATGATTAATTTTTATAAAAATGTTTCATGCGTATTTCATATCGAACCATATTAATAAAAATAAAGTAAGTGATAATATTTTAAACACTCCATACATCAAAGAAATGAATGTAACATTAAATATGTTGAAATTACACTAAATTTGTAATCATTTCAAAAATTGTGTAGTTTTTAGGAAGTTAAAATTTCTTTAACTATTAGTGAACTACGAAAGTATAGATGTTACAATTTGTAGTAATTAGATGTTATAGCAGTGTATGGTAGCGACTAAGCAATTAGTAGACTGCAGTAGACTGACTAAGTCGCGTATGGTAGCGACTAAGTGTATGATAGTAAAGTATAACAATGAAGGTCAACGAAGGCGCTATAAATAGCGACACAATAATGCGCGCGTGAAGTTGATTTATCGGTGGACCTACACCCTATTGCTGTACAATATTGACAGACGTCTTGTACTCAATTTAACACCACCCCTCTCTACACACACCCCTGTATGGATCGTAATCCCTTATCGTGTCGTTTCAGTAATTGCGCCTGTTTGTTTCCTAAGAGTCTAAGACGATAACAAAATTTGCTTAACTGATAGTGTCTGTTAGCAGTTACATTATAAGCACTACGAATGACCAATGATGAGCAACAAAAAGGAGAGACAATTACCAATTACGTAGAGGAATCAACTAAGTTTTGGTGCACAATGCAGAATAAAAAATATTATGAGAAGAGAATTATCATGAATAATGCTGATACACAAAATGAGATTAGACGCGTAGTATCGTACACAGTGGAGATAACGTGGTTTTCAAAAGGAAAAGAAAAATATTGAGAAAATTGAGAGGAAAGTGATAAGAGGGATGTGAAGAAGGTATCAGGTGGAGTATAAGATAATCAGGTAAGGAGATTGTGGGGAAGTAAGAGGGAATTAAGAGGAAGATGATGTTGTGAGGTTAATTAAGGGTAGATTATCCTCTCCCCCACAAGAGCTATTAAAAATTTCACCAAAATTCCATAACTTTGGTTGACTTCTGAGTCAGCTCAGTGTCTTAAAATAAGGCTTATAAATAATAGTAGAAGTAGAAAGAATTGTAGAAGTTTACAATATTTGTAAACTGATAAAATAGAGTTTTATTATTAACAATCATTCAACATTTGATAAATAACGTACGTATTTGCAGGCCTAAAAATACAAACAGAACCTATTACTCTACCTTTATCTTTTCAATCATACGCACTTCTCCTTACAGAGTTGTCAATGGACAACTCCTGTAGTCCAATTACCTATATGGTTTGCACAGTTGAATTTTCACAGGTAAACTAGCAGGGTTTTCACTTTAATTTAAAAAAATTTTAACCGACAATACCCTACAATAGTTGAATTTTTACGGCCAAGCAAAATACAACAGCAGTAGCGGGTTCTTCGGCCCTTTGAAGTGTTCATCAAGCACCCAACTTCCGACTTGAGGAAGTACTTGGAACCCCCGCAGACATACGTTTCTGCTGCCCATGGAGAAAAAGAAAGTTCACAAAAAGTTAACCTTGTAGTGCATAAGTGAATTAATAATTAATCTATATTGTTATGACGTTTGCAACGACTGAACATAATATGTTTGTAGTAACAAATTAAACTTTTATTTTTATATTTACTTACATATGCATATTTTAGAAAACTCATGTAAATCTATAATTACCTTTAAACTGAATATCCAGTATCTTTGTACTGTACTTTTGTACTTCGGTCCGTCTGTTCATGAAATGAATTGTTTTCGCTGATTTTTCAATACTAATAATAATAATAGTAGTAGTAGTAGTAGTAGTAGTAGTAGTAGTAGTAGTAGTAGTAGTAGTAGCAGTAGTAGTACTAGTAGTAGTAGTAGTAGTAGTAGTAGTAGTAGTAGTAGTAGTAGTAGTAGTGTTTCATGCACTGTAGAGATTGATTCCAGGGGCAGTGTTAGATATCGAACCACGTTATTTGAAATGACGAAACGTGATTGAAAAGACGACAATGACGAAAAACGTGTAATAGGACAAGTTCTTGATGGTTTTTTCTTTTCCTCTATTACAAATATTACATTTTTATGTCGCAGTGCATTAGATTTCATTTACACTACATTATACTGTCACGATTTGCTTTAGAGTTAAAAAGTTACTGCTATATAATCTTATTTCTATTAAAACTGGTTATTTTTTACTACGTTTTTAACGGTATTAACTAGTGGCTATTGTTTATGTGAACCGTATTTAATACCGTTATCCAGTTTCTTTGAAAGGAGAATTTTGAGGAGAATATATGGACTAATCCAAGTCAATGGGATATGGAGAATACGTCACAATGAGGATATATAAAGACAATGATATGGCCACCACAATCCGACTGCATAGATTGCAATGAGCAGGACAGATCATTATGACGGAAGGCAACCGAATACCTAGGAAGGTACTATTTAGTCAAATCGAGGGTACAAGGACTGTCGGAAGACCCAAGCATCGCTAGATTGACGCAGTGGCAGGGGATGCTGATACTTTACTTAAAATAAAACGATGGACATCAATTACCAAGTACGGGTAAAATGGGGACAGATGATTATCGAAGCTAAGGTTCGACTCCGAACTGTGACGCCATAGAAGGAGAAGAAGATCCAGTTTGTTTAATATACTGTAAAGTTATACTATTGTCTGATACTTTCTGCTTCATAAATATCGTATAGGATTATTCAGAAAGGTTACTACTGATGATTCGGACTCGAGTTTTCGTACCACAAACAACAGAACCTTGTTTTGTGGTTGTCACAATCATCTCCTGTAGTATCGCGTCTAATCTCCTTTGCGGTATGTAACATGGACTGCAGCGCCCCCTATCCCACTAAGTGCTAATGAGTTTATACCGACGATGGTGGTATCTATTTATTTTATTGCCTTTAGTGTTTCATATCATAACATTCTACAGTGCAGTCAAACTTCTTTGGTTGTATAGTTTTCAATTAGCAGTTATCGTACCTTGGATAAAACTATTTAGTTACGATACTGCATCTGTGCAAAGTTAAACTAAAGAAAACTGGTCAACTTAATGGATATGATCAAGACATTTTATCATTATTTTATTACTTATATATTATTAATAAATATGTTTTTAAATAATAAATACTCGTGAAAGTTTATTTTATTAAAAAAATATTGTTGTATTTTTACCTGACACACGCTGCACAGTATTATTCTGTATGTTCAGAGTTCCTTCATAAATAAGTCCAAGAAACGTCTGCAGGTACAGAATAATTCTGTAAAACGTGCGTCAAGTAAAAAAACAACAATATAATTTAATATAATAAACTTGAAAAATATTTGTTATTTGAAAACATGTTTATTATATATAAAAACCTACAAGAAATATTGAATAGTTGCCTACAAAATAAAGATTACATACAATTATTTGTTATTTATTTACGTATTTAATATATATTTATATTATTTGCATTATTTTAGACAATAATGTGTCTTTTAATGTTTAATATAATACTATTTAACTATGAATATTGAACTAATACTTCATGTAGTATTTAACGTCCTAGAGGTTCCTGCATACACTGTTTCAATGGTTACCTTTATTTAACGATTTGCAGATCTGTACTTGTGTGTAATACTATTATACGATCTATGTGTTTATAATAATATATTTTTGTATTTATTCTGTATATTTGTAATCTATGTATTTTTATTATTTATATTATATTATTATTATATACTTTGTCGTCGCTAATGACCGACGATGTTACAGCGACCTGAGAAATAAATAAATATAAAACCTGCTTTAGTTTCAACGTTTAGCGGTTTTCTATTGATGCGGTTTTAACACTCGATTATACTGAATCCGTTTGTGATTGAGTTATTTCATTTGCGAAAGTACAACTGCCGATTGGATAAACTGAAAATTAAATAATTTTGTAAAATAGTAAACTACACTGAAGTTTGTTTGTTAGTATTTTGGGTCTGACGTTAGTGTACAGAGGAGTAACATGTGTGGTGTGTGTGTGTGTGTGTGTGTGTGTGTGTGTGTGTGTGTGAGGGAGTAGGTTGATGGAGAGTTATTACGGTGCCCCCCCCCCCCGAAGACAACGTTGGGGAGCCATTCGTCTTCATTCCAGCAGTAGGCCAGACTGCTTCCTAATCCACATTAACTAAACAGCTCTCTCCAGCCTGTAACAGACTTATTTACTCTATAATAGAACAAATTAACCGCCTAAAGTTTAACCATCTTGGTGACTATTTTTTATAATTTTTGTAACTGATGTTTTTAACTAACGCACCACTACATTACTGCCATATCATTAATTTTATTATTACATTACAATTCATACTTCAAGGGTTTGTAGAGTCTTAATTCTTTGTTCCATTAAATTGTAATTAGTTAAACCGTATTTAGAATCATGTAAAACGAAGAACAGTGACTACTGTCCATTCCTCTTTACGAGGGTTTTTGCTGTCTGTCATCATGTAATCAGTGTTTATTTTATTACCCGAATAAATATTCGAATGTGTTATGGGTTATCAACAGGATCGTGACTCAGCATAAGGTTCAGTTTGCTAAAATTGAGGGCTGAATTAAGCGCAGGTTTGAGCTCGATTACCGATATTGTACAAATGTATTTTTGTATTTGTCTTTTGCGTTAGCTTAAGTTCCACGTTGTAAAATTAAGCATCAAGTAAAAAATTCAATCATATATGAACCATTACGGAAGCTTGGGAAAGCACGTACAAATTAATCTGGTGGTACCATCGTTTAATTAAAGCATCTGGTTTAACATGGTGAAACTCAAGCGGCATATAGGCCCACATGAGTAAGGACAAAGTCTAAGTGGATGATCTAGGGCGGTTCGGTAGCTCGTTCTTATTTACAACCCAGAAGTTGGCGGGCTTGCAATGTAATTTCCTCCCTTCCGGCGACAGAATCTTAATCACCACATACCTTCTTCCTCCTTTTACCTCATCCATATACCCGCTCCCACTAAGCCTCTGAATCATCCCCTCGAACAGGGTGGTGAAACAGTTTGAATGGGGTATCAGATGGCCAACCATACTGCTTCTCCTTTTCGCAGTGGTTTCAATCAGAATCCTTCTTTCTTCCACTCTCTTCAAAACCTCATCATTAGTCACTCTTTCTGCCCATGGCATTCTTAAGGCCCTCCTCCATCACCAAATCTCTCGGACTTCTACCATCCGTCTATTCTTATTGGTGTAAATATCGATTCGACATCCATATTAAAACAAAATCAAGGGCTGTTTTTATCTTGTTAATATAATCAGTGTTATATAGTCAGCGAAATAGCTACTCCGCTAAAGTCAGAAAGTTAACGAGTTTCACTTAGCATACATAAATTACACTGGAGTGTGAATTAAGCAAAGCAGGAAGTGCTGTATAGTCTACCTGCAGCAGGAAGTACTCTGTATATTCACGGAACGAAAATGCAAAGTTATAAATGTTACAGATAAATTGAAACCGTACTACACGCATTTAGTGCAGCTAACAGTGTCAGCCTTTAAACGCCCGAATAAAAATTACCCTTATTACTTACTATGAATTATACAGAGGTGCAGATAATAAAATTTACATTAAAATACAGATCTCTTAATTAAATACCAAATTCGAGGACATAAATTTACTAGTCTTTCTAAATAATAGGTAGCAATTAAATTTTGATTCGTTCGGTAATTATTAAAATTAATTCTCGTTTTATTTTAAATACTTTCTTACGGTATAATTTGTATATAAATATGAAAAATTATTTATAAACTATTATGAATTGGTGTTAGCATAAATTATTTATAAATTATTATGAATTGGTGTTAGCATAAATTATTATTAGTAGTATTATCATTTTTCTTAGTGTTAGTATTAGTGTTAGTCGAATTATGATTAATATGCGTTATTTGTTTATGAAATTTGTAAGGTGCTTATGAGGTATTAATAACGATGGACATGAATTCGTGTCTTTAGTATGTTTGAGTGTACATATATTTGTGTCGAATTTATGGTTATACGAATGGTAGGGCAACCTAATTGGCAAAGTTAACAAAACACACAAAAGTAAGACTTGTCCTCCCCACTAAAAATTAATATTACTTCTTGCATACCAGTTGGATTATTACCAGTTGTAATGTTATGTGCCCGCCAAACGAACCGCTAATCTGAATGTTAGTTCACCACCAATTTCACTTTTATCAAAAGATTTTAGTGGCCCCATTATCTACAACTCATTTTTACACGTGCTTACACCATATTTTATACAATAATATAAGAAAAATACAATAAAAAAAGAAAAGGCGTGTAACCATAAGCAGCATTAAGTTTTACGTTTTTGCTGATTGCTGTTTTGAAGCAGTCTCTAGTTTCTATGACCTTAGTTCTACTTTCAATGAAAACCTTAGCGAAAATGAGGTGATAAGGAGAAGAATTTCAACAATGAACAGACCATACCTTGCGTAAAACTTGAAGAGTAAGTTAGTAAGCCAACAAATTTCAGGTTGTATAAGACCTTAATGATAGCAGACCTTAGTTACAACAGTTGAATACCTTAATTATAAGGTATGCCGGTATGCATATCTTTCGTGACGTAACCCGGTGAAACCAGGACCCTTCAAATACGTCGGCAAAGGAGCTGCAGGACACATTTGAAACTGCTTTGACGAGTATAAGCCCAACATGTGAAATGGAATATTAGGCCGGAGGAAAAATATAGAATTGTATGCAGCATATTATTACGACGGTCTCCTTGATCTTACTTGTATGGTACAGGGGAAAACAAATACGTACAAGACACCAATCGAGTTACTAATCACCAGCTTTAATTAATCACAAATACAGATTATAAACAATTTGTACAATAATCCGAGCAAAATTTATCCACACGCAATAATAATGTCAACTATGAGAGTCCCGCACAACTATAACACAATAAGACCTTCGCCACAATACTTCGAACCTCACTTGAACAAATCGCCACTTAAACTGAAACTAAGCGGCAGCTATCGTTGTTTAAATAGGCAGCACAAGTGTTCCTGAATAATCCATAATACGCGTCAACACTACTAGAAAACACTAGAGCGTAATTGCTTGCGGCCTTGAACGCAGTGCGCGCGGACCGGTGAAGTCTGGAACAGCCTCGGTGGTTGACGCGTGATAAGTATCACGTAATTGTCGTTCATCTCAAAGTAGCAGGAATATGTACGCACACACACATTACACCTTGTTCTGCTGGGATACCCGAGAAACATGTAGAATGTTCTGTAATGTCGTAACACTATGATGACTCAGCATTAAGATACAAAGATTAAAGTAGCAGGTCACGTGCTGAGGAATGGAAGACAGCAGGACGGTAAAAGTCTTGTACAGGTGTTGTGGCAGATTGCCACCTAGAAGATGCCTAGAAGTTGGTGGAGAGAATGTGTCCTGAGTGATCTCAGACAGCTTAGGATAAACATCTCCCTTTGTCAGCACCGACATAGATGGATGACAGTGGTCGAGCAGGCGAATGGCAGTAAGCCAATGAAGAAGAAGAAGAAGAAGAAGAAGAATGTGTATACAGTTTGGTCAGTAACATACGAACTATGTTTAAATTTTTCTATCCATAGCGAAACATGACGAATACAATTACGCACAGTCATAGCTTGTAGTAGCCAAACAAACTCAGAAGTGCAATTATGACAACGTGTCAACGCCGTAGCAAAAACCAAACACAATAACGTACAGGTCTGCAATTGTATTTCTCGACACACAGTATTAATCTCCGTGGCGCCAGGCATATTACTGAATTTATCGAATTTCTCTCGATAACCAGCCTTCTGCATTTGACCTTTATACCTCATGTTAATCCTACATTGAGTTTTTATACAACTTCTTGTGTATTTAGCGACGGTATTCCAAGTCTGTATATTTATAGACAACTACTTGCTGTGGCTGTATAAGTACAAATAATTACACCTTATGGATACAATGCAGTTTGTGGAGTTACTTACTACAGGGCTTCTTTTCCTTTTTTTTAATTTTAAATTCCCTCCTGTCTTATCCATTAGGCTTTGTCTACCAGCTTTTTGCTAGTTTTACAAATGTTTTCCTTACTTCATCCTGCCATGCCATTCCATACCCAGCTCTTCTACTCTTCTTTAATTATTTGGCCTTAGTCACACTTCGTGTTATCCTTCACACATTCCCTTACTGTGACCGAACCATCTCTTATTTTATAGCTTATACGATTGTTTTTAATTTTTCTGGGGGTTCATATCACTCGATATTGTCTACTTTTCATGAAAACATCAAGCAGTTGCTTCGCTGTTTTTGGTGACTGTCCATGACTGTGCTCTGTATGTAATTTTGGGTTAGTTTCTGATCGGCAAATTAACCGATTAATCAATCAAATGCTTCTTTTTGCTGCTGAATTTGACGTGCACAGCTGAACCGCACTGTGCGGAGTTTCTCGCATTATAGGTTATCTGCCCAACCTATAGGAAACTCAAAATTGATTCTTTTTATGAAATTATATATTGACATAATATATATTAACAAAAAAGGCAGGCCAGTCGCATCCAAGCGGCTGAAATGAGATTTCTCAGGCACGTGGCAGAGTATACTCTCCATGATTATCGAAGAACGGCAGGAACTGAATATTATGATTATAATCGGGAGGATCGCCCAGTATCGGCTGAATTGGTGGGAACATCTTTGCCGAATGGATGACTACCGCATCCCCAAACAACTATGGAACTATAAGCCGAGGGAATGGAGAGGTGTGGACGTCCGAGGAAGCTCTGAAATGACCAGCTCTAATCTTTGCCTATTTGAGACCGGAACAAACCAGCTTAGGTTTAATCCTTGAAGATGATGATGATGATGACATTTTAAATCGTAAACTTAGTTACTGGACTCACAGTGACATTTTTTTTTCATAACACTTACTTATAATGAAAGTTTACAACAACAATTAGTATTACTGTTCATTTATGTTCACGACGACCAGTCGACAGTCTCCACCAATGTTTTTATACCAAGACACTAATTGTCACATTTTATCATTAGTTTTAAACAGCAACAGCCAAATTAATGTATTTATGTAAAACTATATTCAATTTATTAGACATAAATTGGTAATTTGTAATATGCTGCATTTTCTTTTGTATTAGTTTATACTGAACTCACTTTTTTCCTCTCCCTTTTTACAGGATTTTTTGTATTATTTTTCCATTACATGTATTTACATAATTTTACTTCATCATATCTACCTGTGTGTAGGTCACATACAACACAAATGTGAAGTACCATATCTTGTGTGCGTTCATATCGTCCACATTCGCAGTTAAAAAAATCTTTGTATGGAAGTTTCCTTCAAACTGTAGTATTTGCAGTAAAAAAGTGATTTTTTTAGACAACTGCTCTGTAAAAAGTATTTTTATTCGCGAATAATAAGCAACATTAAATAAAAATATGTTTACTCCATTGTCTTTGATTTCCTAACTATGTATGAATATTTTCCTCATTGTGTCTTCTTTCTGCCTCTCTTTTTTAGTTTTTTTAAGTTCATAAATACTTTAGTAGCTTCTCGAATTCTTATCTTATCTGTTTTCAGTTACTACACCTTACAGTTCTTACTTCGCTTAAGTCCAGCTGCCTTCAAGGCACTAATATCTCTCAAAGCACCTTTATTTTTCGCATAACAGCACCATACAGCTCTATTTCTTGCGTAATGCGTAACTATTAAACAAAATTCTTCTTCTTCTTCTTCTTCTTCTTCTTCTTCTTCTTCTTCTTCTTCTTCTTCTTCTTCTTCTTCTTCTTCTTCTTCTTCTTCTTCTCCTCCTCCGACAAGGATTAGGCCTTGGTGACCTGTTTCGGCTTTATAGTATTTATTTCCATCTTTTCTTTGGTCTCCCTATGTTTCTTCTTCCAGCTGGTTTGTATCTACTTGCCGCTTTTGGTAGTCTTTGATCATCCATACGCTCCAATGGTCCTTCCAATTTCTTCTATACAACTCTATTTTATCTTTTAAGTTGTATATTTCCAGCTCTTCTCTAATCTCTTTATTTATAAATCGATCTTGTTTAGAACAACCCTTAACCGATCTTAGAAATTTCATCTCCGCTGCTTGTATGCGGCTTTTATCTCTCTTTCTCATTATCCATGACTCACTTCTACAAGAAGCATAGGGACAGCTATTACCTTGTAAAACGTCAGCTGAGTGTCTTTCCGCGTCTTGGTTTTTAGTGTTCTTATGGTGCCGCACATCATTCGAAACTACGTCTATATCTCTATTGTTCTCATATGATATAGAACATATCATTTCTACTTTAGCCCTAGGTAGCTAAAGTGAGTGACTTGTTCATTTGGTTGTTAATTTTATTTTCAAGAAGGGAGATAGATCCAACATAAATAACTATAGAGGATTCAGCAAAAAAACATTTTAGATATTATCTTACACATCAATCCGTCCTTTTGATTTTATGTTTTCCCAGACAAAAAACATAAAACGTCTGCGATGCAGAATAGTTTTTCTTTGGACAGTCCATAGAAATGTTGCCTTATTTCTCAAACACTGTCATTGGAAAATAATGTAAATGTGAGAAAAATCAAGCTCTTTGAAATGAATCTTATTTTTTGTAGCATTAACATTGAAAAAAATGTTCCTGAGTGGCAGCAAAATATTTAATTACACTGCACAGCGTTGCACAGAATGTACTCAACACAACCTACACTGTCGCTACCTTATGCATTTGTAACAATTAAAACTTTTCACGTTACCGACATTCCAGAAATAACGCTGTATTTTCTGTATTGCACTGTCTGTGATATCTGTTCTGTATGTTTTTATATTCGTGTCATTAATAAGTGTTAATGTCAACCAGTATATGTGCCTTTTGGGCCCAGTGTTTAACATTTGAACTTATTGTATCATTCCAGCAGGACGTGGAAGTGATTTTTGTTCATTTTTTTACATGTTTTGTCATTTAGTTTTGTATTTTGTGTACCTCTTTAATCTATTATCAAAAACAAGAAGAGCTGTCAATGGTCAGCTCTTCATAATCCTGTATGTGTGTTGTCAGCCAATTTGTTAAATGTTCGCTTAGTCGAACAGATTACAGATCTCCAATAAATTAAAAAAAAAAATTTTTTTTCAATATGCAGTGCCACTGCTTTATACGCTGCAAGGTAAATTCTTCACTGTATACATCAGTAGGAGGTTTTTCTTACTCCTCTGTGCTCAATGATTACCAACACACCGATTGACCACGGGCGCAAGTTAAATTTGTAGACGGACGTTCTGTTAATGTATGCATACAAGTGATTTCAGATATTGCTTGTAAAAGCTTATCAACATCAGTTACAGTATACTATATACGTATACGGAGTCGTCAGTAACTCTTGTCTCGCCACTCGAGCGCCTCTACCCATCGTCTATCCGATATAACCGCGAGGCAGAATTTCTCTTAGCTGTAACACAGGTTAAGTACGGCAGACTGCCACTCAACTTACTTATGAAGGAAATACCTTATTTAATTAAATTTTTTAACAATATATTGTACGACAGTGATACGACAGTTCGATAGTGAGTAGGCCTACTGAGAGGCGACTCCTATGGTGTAGATAAGGGGTATTTGTACAACCGCTACTGACTCACCAATCATTTCCTCACTTTACTGTGACTCTTTATATTTCCGCCATACTCCTTACAACTTCACCGACGATATTCTGCCGCAATTACTTCTTTTACGTGCAAAAGATTCTTTAACGACAAGAGTACCCATTTTTAATAAGCGTACCATTACTATCTATGAAATAGACTTCCAATAGTAGGCCATACAACTACTATTTTACTGATGCTTGCCCCCCCCCCAAAAAAAAACAAATTAATGTACAACGCATACGCGAATTTGATCGGATCTTGTGCGCAAGAATTATGAGCGACCGGGGGCCCTCGTAAAGTAAATACAAAAACAGGATTATTTATCCAGTATGTTGGTTACTACTTAGCCTATCAAAAATAGGATACAATAGGGAAAGAAAGGCTATTCGTTTGCTAAACTTGTTACTTTGGTCGAACAAAATGAAACTTCAAACTAAATTGACAATCTACACAACTATTGTGGAGCCCATTTTAACTTATGGCTGCGAATGCTGGCAACTTTCAGATAAAGAGAAAAAGAGATAAAAGAAACTGTGGAAATGGACTTTTTAAGAAGAGCGTGTAATATTTGTAGTATGTAACATGTTAGAAACGAAGATATAAGAAGGAAAACAGGGCGCGTATTTACAACAGCAGAAAGAATAAAATCCAGACAGTTGCTATGGTATGGTCACGTAATGAGAATGGAGAAGAAGCGATGGCCAAAGAAAGCATTAACTTACACACCACAAAACAGGAGAAGAAAAGGAAGACTGACAACACAATGGAGAACAGGAATTAGGAAAAGTATGAGAGATCGAGCTATTGAAGATGATGACTGGAAGGATAGGGTGCAATGGCGATCGAAATGAGGGATGCGGCATAGACTGTAGGACCCCCGCTAATAATAATAATAATAATAATAATGTTGGTTACTTACACAGCCATTTCTCATAAAAACATTTTTATTAGAATTATGAATAATGAGGTTCATATTTGTGTACGAACACGTGTCCGACCTACAGAATGTTAATAAAAAAGAGTGTTTCCTTCCTGACTTTCTACCGTGAACGAGTAAGTTCTAATGGTTTACGTACTAGGCAACGCGAATTTTAAAACATTTCTTCTCTCCTCAAACAGTCTTTTACAGTTACTTTATTTTAAATGATTATTAGCCGCCAGTTTTGTTATCCCTAACTTTGTTTTGATCCTGTGAAAAAGAGACTACATATTGAAAGTCTTGGTAACGATTGCAGTTTACTAAAGCCTTTTAAGCTTGTCCACTTCGCGACGTGGCCAGAAAGTCATTTCTCATTCGAATGAAAGTCCAATATCCTATTTTAACAAGTAGATTTAGAGTATCTCTAAATCTATTGTGGAGCTAATGAATTTTTAATTTGTATAACATACTACACAGCAGATAATTCGTTAAATGCTTTGATGGATGTTCTGTGTGTCTTCTATCTGTACTTATCTGTGAGTGTGGAAAATAAGTCTGTGCGGTTACATTATTATTTCTCACTTGTGCAAGCTACTGTTTTCCTAACAGAGCGATGGCTATTTGTAAAGTCCTAGTCTCTAATCGATAGATCGATTTCTAGACTCCATCCTTGTCGGTCGTCCAGAAACGTACATCGTCAAGTTCTGGCTCCCTCATGTCATCGCATGTGTCTTCTCTCTAGTTTTTCCTTCGCTTTCCCGTCTTCCCCCTGCCAATGTATCACACAGTCTATGTTTTGCCATTTATTGTACGCGTCCAACTACTTACGTCTGATGTTATCTCTAATCAAGAAGCGTGTAATCCCCAAAATATCACTTATCCACTGGTTTCATAACCATTAGTTTTGTCTCTAAAAATCCGTTCCGGGTTGCTCAAAGTTCCTTTCTGTGATAGGCCAGTATATGAATGTCCAATCCCCGGAATTGAAGGCAATATTTCCATGACTTCATTCCGTTACTTTTGTTGAAAAAATCTCGTATTACAGTAATTTACAGACTTTAACACAGTGAACTATTATACTAGCTTTTGTGTTTTTTTTTTTTTAGTTCAGTTTAGAAGTGACAAGGAATCTGCAAAGCAAGAAGCCAGGCATGGTTTAATTCTTTCGGATTTAGAATTATTTCAAGAGTTGACAAGTACCTTTCAGATCATCTGATATATACAAGTATTTACGTTCCGTCGATACTGAACTACCGATTTTGTGTGAAACACATATAGGTTAAGCAAAAAATACTTACTTGTGATCCGTGTAGCTGTAAGCCTTAGTTACTGTGTCAGTCACGTGGCTGACGGACGCATTTCTAGGATTTCACACGGTATCCAAACAAAGGCGGTTATATTTTGTCAGTATAATGATCTAGCAATTTACTGTAGTATGATAATACGCTTCACAGACACCATAATTAGATTATTATTTTGTAAGGACAGCGTTCCCAGAACTCGAATCAATGACTTCCAAATGAAGTATCAATTAGCAAATGGCAGACACTGTGTATCGAGGGTGCCGCCCACAAACGTGCCTACCCATTGTGGACTTATCATATTGACAATTGAATAAAATTAATATAATATTTATATACTCAATTTTGTTTGCAGATGACCAGATAGTACTAGCAAGCACTAAAGATTATCTGCAAATAACCATTCAATTATATTTATTTCTTAAACAATAAAATTTAGAAATATAATAAACTTTAATAACGTCATTTCTGAAATGTGTGTAGCAGGTTTATTTATTACAGAGGTGTAACTAGGGACAAGGCAGGCTGTTATGTTACATTGTGTGCCTATTATTAAATACTGTGTTCTATAAACGGAAACAAGCACAAACATTTTGATGTAATTTGATTTTGTAAAAATTAGAAAATTTAAAACATTTTCAAATTTTCAAAAGCTAAACGCAAAATGTAATACCAGAAGAATCGGAGATACTTATGGATTCCTCAGCTTTAGTTGTGATTGTGTTTCTTTACCCAAAATTCGTGAACATATTGCAATGTGATTGCCGACTGCATTGAGGGTGTCAAAATAGTTCCAAAAACTTGTATCAACTTTCTTTCTCACCGGTACAACAAATCTGCGACTGTGTGTACATAGAATTACATAATACGGTACTAGAACCACAGGAATGTAGTTTAAGAAGACGGAGAAAAGCTACTAAAGTGAATTGTCCCGAGTTCCCAGAGTCTGATACTGTATTGTGGAACGTGTCTGGGGCGAAACGGTGACAAAATTCGATCCCTATTTACTTTTTATAGCAGTGAGTCAGTGTATAGAAGCTGTAGGCGACATGTATATCTTCACACGAGGCAGTCAGTATTTTAACAGGACTATAATGTGGATGCGTTTGCCTTGTGAAAAACGACAAAATTTGTATTATTTGAAAGCGTCACGTATCTTACTATTTGAGCAATGTCACTAAATTTTATTTGCATTCACTAAAGATCGTGTAAATATTTACTTTTTTAATCATCTATTTGGACTACACAGTTTATATTATCAGCATCATTATCACCACTCCAAGGACTAGGCCTTAGACCTGTTCCGGAACCCATCTTCTCCTCGGTCTACCGACATCTCTCTTCCCAGTAGGGTGATAACCCAAGGCAGCCACAGGTAGACGCATATCAGGCGTGAGATTCAAGTGTTCACACCATCTTCTTCTGTGGTCTTCAATTCTTTGGTGCTACGATACAATGTTTAACTCGCGTTTAATATCCTTGTTCCTTCTCCGATCCAAGAGAGAACAAACTTGCGCCCCTCTTAGAAATTTCATTTCGGTTGCGTGAATCATCTGCACGTCCCTTTTACCAAGACTTTATGTCCCACTACCATACAGGAATGTGGGGACAGCCACAGTTTTATAAAATTTCGTTTATGTATCCTTCCGTGGTTTATTTTTCAGGTACTTATGAATCGTTTCACAGATGCGTCTAAATTTTGTTAGCTTACTATCCAATCAATATCAGTACAGTTTATACTGTACTTTCTTACAATTTAATCAAACTTTGACAGTTTATATTACTGCAGTTAATTTACGTGGATCTAAGATTATAGCAGGATAAACGCATGTTTCTATAAGGCTGAATACTGTACTACAAGATTGAATAATGTAAATAAGGAAAGTACTAGGGGATAAAGTGTACTAGTAAGGTGTCATCAACAATCAGTATCAGGCTTATTGAAGACACTGACCAAGACAACGATAACACCAAACAAAATAATGACAGAATTCTTCCTGTCAAACGTTCAGATAAGAAAAGGCCTATTGTTGCATAGAAATAGTAGGGTAAGCTCCTTTTCATGACGTCACTAAAAACCCAGAAAGTTTTTAAATGCACACAAGTTCGTGCATTGCTTTAGCAATCTTACATCACGACTAAAATGTGAGCTAAATTAAAAATAACAAAATGCATTCACTCTGCAGAAGCAAAATTATTTCCAAAATTAAGCAAGGCCAAATTGTTTTGGTTTTTACTTCTATCTCATTTAATTCGGACTGTCTCAAGATGGCTACATTTGTTGTCGTGAATAACGTCATCGCGAGAGCTCGAAAGGTAGAATTAAGACACACACATTTGTGATTCGCTGATGCAAGACGACGAGACTTATAAGACAATAAATTTCTGAGGGGATTGCTACGGTTTACACAAATAACCTTTCCTCTTTGTCCTTCTAAAGTAATTTGTGTGAAAAGGGGTATCAATAAACCGACGGACTTCGTCTCTAAAATGTTTCTGATCTGGTAAATAGTTTGGCCGCTGTCACTCTGCCGTTTAAGTGGCATTGTTTTGCGCCTAAATGCTAATACTTGTTGAAGAAGCAAAGATAACTCTCAGTTTTTACTCGATTCTTCGATATTTGCCTGTCTGTCTACCTGTTTAAGGTATATCTAATCCGATACTTTTGAACACATCATCCGAACACTATTATTTTTTGACATTGATCCCCCCCAAAAATGGCGAAGCACAAGAAGAAAATGTGATAGGGTGAAAATTTTGAAAAATTTTTAAATTCCTTGTGAGATATCAAAAGTAAAAAGAACTATTAACCAAAATATAAATTAGCTGTATTTTTAAAAAAAATTTCAAAATTTTTAAACGTCAGGACACAAAAAGTGTGTGAACATTTTGATGAAATAGAGAAATTCATGTGGCGTATAAAATTAAGTGAATTTTAAATAAAAAAAGAATTTAGTGTTACGGTTTTGAAATTTAAAAATTTTGGAAGGTCACAGTTCAAAAAGTGGGACAAAAGTTAGATAAAATTGTTAATCTATTTTATCTTACATTGACAACAAAATATACCTATATTTTAGGATAGGCAAAAGCATACTTAATAGCAACTAAAGAAAGAGAATAAAGAACTAGAATGTAATACAAATAATGAATTAAGTAACATTACCGAATTTCTTACACTTGATGAAATCATTCTGGTAGCGTCAAGATTCTTTCATGAGTCATGATTGCGACCTACGTAAATACAGTTAGTGCTGGTCGTGGGACCCCATCACTCAGCGCGTTCTTTTGTGAATTACAATTACTGTAAAGTAATGTACGGTTTATTTGTTATAATTGCGTTCAAGTAAACTTAATGAATTCAGTGATCGTTAGTGTTTACTGTGTATAGTGCAAAACAGATTGGTGTCTTTTTTTCAGGATGACTGTTGAATTAAGTACAATTTGTAATTAATAAAGCTTAATAACAGCAATTAACAAGCTTGAGAATATTTGACAGTCTCTGGTGTACATTTAGTAGTACCGTAAAAGGTCGATCTCCACGTAACTATATATAACAACAGTTATAGAAATATATGGGCCATGAGTGCACAGGACAGGACAAAGCAGTAGCAGGAGCAGGGACACGACACTGAGTAATCTGACGCGTCCCGCGGTATAAGACGTTTGACAATATTGTTTGTGTCGATAAATCGAACTGCACACATACGTTATTGTGTATCTGTTTGCGTTTTGGCGCTGACACATTCATCGTAATTGCCGTTCCGTGTTGGCTGCCTGCTTCACGTTTTCGATAAACACAACTCGACTGTCACATTAATTAAAACAAAGAGAATTCTTGATGTATTTGTTCTACTTATAAGAGATCAGTGGTCATAAAAGGTTCTTTCCCAAGTTATCAAAAAGTATGGAACTACAATACCCAATTTTTCAGGGGCACAATTATATTAATTATAGAGGAATAACTATTAACATTAACCTGGGAAATTTAATGTAGAAAAACTATTGCAAGACTCCTGACACAGTAACAGGCAGCTTGATATGAAAAGAGCAAACTAGACTTTGAATAGGATGCTCTTGTACTGACACTTTTACAATTCAACAAATAATAAAGCATTTAGAAAATTGAATACATTATAATTTCGAAAACGTTTGTTATTCTTTGATTATAAGCTTTTGATATAGTTAACAGGCATAAATTATGTAAAATTTTATGTAAAGAAGGAATACCTTTGTACTTAGTGATCAAAAGCGTTTACATTGGTTGTAATAAATCGCAGTAGATAATAGAATAAGTGTAAAAATGAGTTTGACATCGTAAGTGGTTCGGCAAGGCTATTGGTTTTCCCGGATATTGTTTAGTTCTACGATGCAGTACAACATGAAAAATGGAAGCCGACTGTATATTTAAATTGGATGATTTTATATTATTACCTCTTTTATATGCAGACGACAGATCCTATTATCAAGATCGGGACAAGCTACGTATAAATGTTTTATGCTCTTGAGAAAATAATTAATGACTACACTTTAAGTATTTTATTGAGAAATACTAAATTAATTCCTTTATATGATAAAAACCAATAAGAGGAAACTAGTGTAAAAAATTGTGTATAAAACGAGTAAAGGTTTTTAATTATTTAGGAAGTGACATACATTATAATTTTAACTATGATTTGGAAAAAATTATCCAAGTTTCAAATGTATGTGTGGTACATTATAAATATAAGATTGCTTAGAAGAAAAGTTCAAATGGATACAACATTTAAATTTATAGCGAATGGTAGTTTCTACTCTGTACCACAATAGTGAGATGTTGGTATTAACAAAAAATAATTGGAAATGTATCCAGACTGCAAAGATGAAACTTCTTTCTTTCCTCAAATAGTCTTTTACAATTAGTTTATTTTAAATAATTATTAGTCTCTAGTTTTGTTATACCCAACTTTGTTTTGATCGTCTGAAATATACTGAAATTCTTGGTAAAGATTGCAATAACAATTGCAAAGGCTTATATCGAACGTTTGATTTGGTCCACTTCGCGACGTGACCAGAAGTCCAATGAACGTCCAATACCCTATTTTAACAAATAGATTAACAGTATCTCTTATATATTGCGGTTGCAGTATAAAGAAAAACGGAGTTAATAAATTTTAAGCTGAAAACAAAAACCATGGCTTTTTGTGAAAAGTTTCCAGCCAGATCAAAAATGTTTATTGAGGGAACAGTTTTGGAACAAGTCTCTGACTTCAGTTAGCTGGGTTGTGCTATCAGTGTTGGGAATGACACAGGCCGAGATATCACTACACAAATATTGAGGTTTCAGATGGTGTGTGGCGTCATACATAGAACGTTGAGGAAAAATACAAGGAAAGAGACAAGGCTTAAATTTTATAAAACAATGGCAGTGCCTGTTTTACTATATGGATGTGAAACATGGGTCCCTACAAAGAAAATTGAAAACGAAATTCAAACTAAGGAAATGAAGTTTCTCAGAAGGCAGGATATACATCAGTAGACTGTAAGATAGATGACGACATCAGGAAGGAATTGAAGACATCCTTAATAAACAAAAAATAATAGAGAATGAACCAAATGGAAGTAACATTTAAGTAGACGTAAACACTTAGTTTCTGTCAAGTGACTGTATACTTTTTCTTTGGTATATTACGTTTTTGCACTAGCAATACTGGCAATGGATACCTGTATACTTACAGTTGATCCGTTATGTCCTCACAGGCGTGCGTAAGTACAATAAAAGTTAGACCACTTGACCATTAGACTCTTATGCGTACTCATGTGTGTAAGTTCAGAAGGACTATTAGACGCTTCACACTAGCAAGACAAATGCTTTTTTGCCAGGTTACTTATGCCTACTCTGTACTTTCATAAAGAGGTTATGTTTATGCAATAAAATTTAGCGCAAATTGGATCAACAAGAATGTATTTCGACAGATTTGTGATAGTTCCACCCATATAAATCCGTTACGTACTTGTTTCTAAATTATGCTTTTAAATTGTAGAATTTGTATTGCAAGCCAACAAGAAAAATTTACTTTACCAAAGCACGTCTTTGTTAAGTTGCGTTTTCATGTCCATAATCTGTTAACAATTAGAGTTAAAACGAGGATCTACAGAGTAGTCAAAATTCGCATTATTCGTTGACTAATAGGTTCAGAGAGAGTTGTTGGCGTAGATCAAACAGAACATCCAGCGTATCAACAGATGACAATGTCACACATAATAATGTCACGTAGCCGCAGTGATAGCAATAATAGACGCGGTACAGTGAGCATAAGTCAATAGTGCCGTGTCCGTGGACAGTTTATACAGGCCGCCCGCGCAATATATACACGTCTTGTTTAAACAGAGAGCGTGTGTTTGTGTTGAGAGAGAGAGAGAGAGAGAGAGAGAGAGAGAGAGAGAGAGAGAGAGAGAGAGAGAGAGAGAGAGAGAGAGAGAGAGAGAGACAAAACAGATAGATAGATAGACAGACGGACGGACGGACAGAATGTTCTGTAGATAAAATACGTACGTAAGATAACAAATTGCATTATCATCGTAATAATATTTCTTTTTATTTCACTTAGAATTGTGGAGTAAATATATTATATAAACTTTTTAATTATTGGCCGGTCCTAATCCTCCAGTTGTTCCTTTACTGGTAGGTAGATACATCGGGAATAAATATGGCATTCGAAGATATAATATTAAGGAAACTAATAGTATTTTATTTTATATTTGGACAAAACAGCAATTCTACTGTATGATTTGAGAAAAAGCTCTGGATGATTCTTCTCCTCCTTCCTTCACCAATAAGGTTTGTACCTTCCTGTACATTCCTTGTTTGTTGTTTGTACATTCCTGTAT
The DNA here is from genome assembly GCA_034769895.1 of Magicicada septendecula. Classification (NCBI taxonomy): domain Eukaryota; kingdom Metazoa; phylum Arthropoda; class Insecta; order Hemiptera; family Cicadidae; genus Magicicada; species Magicicada septendecula. The sequence goes on along the minus strand of CM068367.1, from coordinate 1,266,398,385 downwards.
CTCTATACGTCTTCTGAGACTCCTCTTCATCCGCAGGCGCTTAGTTTAAGGCCCCTAATGGTATACCGAATTAATTACATTCTGTTCACATTATGTTAATCCTAAGATCACGGTATATCAACAGTAGTTGTACTGCATTCGCTCCCAATTGAAATAACAGGGAAATAAAAGCAGTATTTGGAACAAAATATTGAAGACCCCAGTGCTAATTTTTAGGTAAGATTTTAAAGAAGTTCCGCGACAAAAAAATTATTTTAGTCGGGACAGCCTAACGAGAAAAATATACAATATTAATTCATACATATTCAAGACTCATTTGACAAGAAAGATCGCGATTTGGACGACATTATTCATTGTAGAAACTTGTCAAAGTTTAATTAAATTGCATACACAAGGAGGCTGTTAAATTTACTTTGCGCCTTACATGCAAATCACATAGAGGCCTATCTCTTTTGTCATGATAATGCTTCTCGATATACATCTTATTAACATATATAACGTGCTGAATTCGTAGCGTTAAGTTTATTCCCGAACTATACTTTCATGAATTCATCGGCATAGATTTGCTATTCCGACTGTGGGTTGTTTTTTATATAATTAATCCTAAAATATCACTGACTACTCTAGTGACAATAGACTGTCATGTTTCGATGATTGCTACGTTAATTACGGTCTCGTATTACACAACTTCTTTAAAATGTGGTTGTGATGGATTTTAGACAATTGAATTTGAATCTAACTGATGGACTTTTGCCATCACAGAAAAAATATAAATGGTGGGATCATCTGCAAAGGATAACAGAGGATCGATTGCCGAAAGCGGTACTGAACTATAAAGCCAATGGTAGAAGAGACGTGGGTCGTCCGAGATGAAATGGTTGCCGGAACAGGTTTATATAACCTAAACCTTGAAGAGGAGAAGAAGAAGAAGAAGAAGAAGAAGAAGAAGAAGAAGAAGAAGAAGAAGAAGAAGAAGAAGAAGAAGAAGAAGAAGAAGAAGAAGAAGAAGAAGAAGGAGAAATATATGCCATCACTGAAGCCAATTATTTCGTATACATAGCCTACTGTCCGTAATAGGTATAGAATAAAGGAAAATGGTTAAACTTCTTTCCAGGATGTATTATTAAGACTCTACCAAAACCACGGCAAAACGTGAACCCTCACTTTAAACGTTTTGGGAACAGGTTTACTTAAAAATTTTATCCAATTTTTCAACTTCCGATTTTTCTACTTTTATTATGCTGTAATTTTGTTAGAATCCATGGCTAATGATTATATCAGTGGGTTTTGTGGGGAGGGGGGATGAGTCTAGCTTTAAGGTTGGCATCCAATTTTTCTCAGGACAAATGAGAACTTTGAGATTCCTCCCATATAATTTTTAAAATAAATTTTATAAATTGTTTGCGTCTCAGAGTTTATTGAGTAAACTAACGTGAAGTATAAGAGTTGTGTAAACCGCTGATTTCAAATTACTCTAACTTGATTAATAGTTATTCAAATTATAAGTAATATATTTCATGTCATTAGGAATTATTTCAATTCTGAATTTGTGTTCCTAATATATCTTATAAAAATGAGTCTTTGTGAAGATGTTTTGAAAAAACCCAGTTGTATTGTCCATTTGCGTTTTAATTTAAGGATTTTTTCCAGAAACATTTTAAGCAACTTATAGTTTGCGTGAAAGTACGTTATTTTTAATGTAAATGCTAGGAATAAAATCTTTTTATTTTTCCGAATTAAAGTCAAAAAACTGCTAGTTTACCTGTTCTAGACGATGGTTCACACCATAGGGATATTAGACTCTAGGAGTCATGACAAATACAACACGAAAGAGACAGAGATAGATTAATAGTATCGGCATCATTAACTGGCGCGTGGTTATTGTTATTTTAATAAAGCAAATATGTACGTTGTTTACTATATGTTCAGTGAGTGTCATTGTTAAAAAGCACTAAATTTATTTTATTAGTTTAGAAATAGTGTAATTACTTTTATTTTTACAGTTATTTATAAGCATTATTTTAACACTGGCCAAAAAATAGCCCTAGGTTATGGATCCAAACCTGACCTAACCTGGTCAGAGGACAGAATTATGGAAATTCGCTAAAATTTTTAATAATTCTCGGGGGGGGGGGCATATCCCTAAGATGATCCCCACTGTAGTTACGGCACTGGATTGGCCTATGGATAAAACACGAACAGGTACAGTTTTAACATTCGGACTCGAGTTTAGTGCTCCTTAAACTAGTTGATCATAATAAAAACAATTTCAAAATGTCGGTATGGAGAACCGTACATGACTTCCATGTTCTATGATTTATATTTAAAATCATTTTCGAAATGAAATATTTCCATAGAAACTACATCATTCTACTTCTTTCTTCAGCCTTAACCACAGTACTGTGGTCACTAACGTATACCACCTCACGTTAGCGCACTCAATTTTCACTGGTGATGGCAGTCGATGGCACTGCCGAAATGTCTGGTTTTGCAGAAAACATTAGGCCACGGCAAACAGCCCGGGAAGGAATTTTAACAACAAATTGCTTCTTTGTAGCCGATAACGTAGTACACATATAAAAAATTAACCCTCCCCCTTCAACTATCATTTTCGTTTATAGGAAATTACCCCCTCCTCCTTCAACTACCCTTTTCATTTATAGATATTTCATCTACCTATCTACAGTGGATTATTATGACCTTATTTTCAGGATACTTTATTTATCAAAATTAAGTACTTTGCTCTTGTTAAAACATAAAACGTTGCGTGTAAACTACCCCTTCTTCTTAACCGATCTTCACCAAAATCAATAGACCTTCAGTCCTCTACAACTCAGGCATATATGCAAAAAATTATTTGGTTCTGTTTGAATTTGCGGCAGTTATCGTTCGCCATAGAAAACAATTCTACATAGACACACGGACATACGAACACACAGACACACACACAGACAGTTTTCGGAAACTGACTTTTCTTTATGTTTTGAGGATAGTACAATAAGAATATAGGGCTGCTATATCGAACACGATTTTTTTGCCACCACCGTACTTTATATGCACACAATTCTACACACACACACACACACACACACACACACACACACACACACACACACACACACACATTTCGGAAAATGACTTTTCTTCATGTTTTGAGGGTAGTACAATAAGAGTCAGCCCTTACCTCGAACACGATTTTTTTCGCGATCACCATACTTCGATTTCCTTACAGAACATGGAAGTAGTATTTTCAGTTCACAGATTTATTAAATTAGATCAGAATTAAATAACAGTAGGCAAACTAAACTAAACTAACTAAACTTAACAGGAAAAAAAATATTATTTTCATGAATTTGTAAATGAAAAACATATTTATGTCTATTAATTATATCTCATGTGATTTTTTTCGCTTAGCATATGGTACTTCAAATATTATAGATTTTTATAGGACAGTTTCCCTATATAGGCATATTTTTAAAACTGTTGAAAAATAAGCATTCAAATTTATTAGAAATCCTGTAAAAATTTTACAAATAACAAGTTCCGAGTAGAAAATACTTTTACTGGAAGACCGGTGCAAGCGGGTTGCCTGCCACTGTTCAGAACCAGTATTTTGGACTCTTCTTGTAAACTATCAGCTATCTTCTCTCTGTCTTACTCTAATGTTTGTCGTAGCATAAGCAACTTGGATTTGATCAGCAAGGTGACATAATTTAGTAGTCGTGTCTGGCAAAAAGTATCTCTCCTCTCTCCTACGGCACTACAGCCCTTGTTGGGCCCTGGCCTCCTTCAATTTTTCCCCCCATTCTCTTCTGTCGATAGCCATCCTCCTCCAGGAACGCACTTTCAATTCCGAGGCTTTCTTGAAGGTTCCGTGGTGTGGTATTTTTTCCGGGGGTAGGTTACCGGCCTACCGCCCAACCCCCAACCTCGAGGACCAGGGATTTTTCTGTTAGGGTTCCCTTCCCTTAGCCGATGGGTCCCAGTTTTCTGGCGCCGGACACTCGCCATTTACTGCGCCGGCAAAAAGTATTTACTGCTGCACATTCCAGAGGTGTCTCAAATTGTGTAGAACCTTCGAGGTAACATGGCACCGCACAGGAGACCTTGGTCGTTTTTGTTTCTCGGATATATATGGTAACGTTTCCGAGAAGCCATGTGTTAAAAGAGTGTTATTAGAAGCGGTATTTACAATTAATTATGTATATAGTACTACAGATCTTACGCACTAAAATAGTCTTATCCTTTACACAATAAACAAATTTTATTTCTGATTCTGAAGTACACTTGTTAAATCTACCCTCAGAGTTGTGTGTGTATGTGTGTGTGTGTGCGCGCGCGCGCGCGCGCGCGTGTGACGGAAACAAAGAGATTTAACAAATCAGGTCGTGGCGTGACCTCATGAAATGAGGTTTACCATCGTTACTTAACAAAGTCTCCTCGCTACAGTGGAGACATGTGTTGCATTGTATCACACACACACACACACACACACACACACACACACACACACACACACACACACACTTCAGCTATATATTTCAACGTAGTAGGACACGCTGCAGTCATCTGACTTCTGTTCTGTGGTTAGAAACACGTGGTACTTTTAGACCACACATGGTATGGTGGTACTTTTATTTAAGAATCTTGGACACGCAGATGTCAACAATAAAGTAAAGTGGTCACAATCAGTGAAAGTTCTAGGAATCCAATTGCATGTTCGTGTGGCTTAAAATTATCTGATTCATAAAGTCAGATCTTGTTTTTAAACCGTAGGAAAATAGGAAAACAAACACAAATCGGCTTTATGTTCTCTGATTAACTTCATCGAAATATGAATGAATTACTGATAAATATTTATGATATAGAACAAAAATTACAAAGTAGAAGAATATCCTCGTTATTTACTAGTTGACTTGATGCGTAATTTTCTAGATTTAATAGAGTTTCTGTGTGTTAGATAACATATCTTTATTCTCGTAATGTACTTTAACTTTTGTCAACTTGTTGCGGTTTGTAGTACTGACATAGTTACTCTACGGTCGAACAAAATAGTAGGCCTACATGGCCGGCTGGAAGCGATCCAGTACAACAAACCTACGATGCTCGTAATACTAGCTAAATATAATGATTCATTAATGCGTAGAATCCTCATTAAAAATTTAGTAACTTCGAAACTGAAATACAGATAATTTAAATAAAATTATGTAATTTAGTTTTTACAAAGTGTATGGTACACGCAAATGGTATAACTATGTGAATAATGCACGTATGAGGAAAAGGAGAATAACAGTCAGAGGTGTGAGACAAACACTGTCAACTGCCAAACGATCACTATCTTTATTTCCTTTATTACCCATTCCTGTTCCACACCAACGGGAACCTTTTCCTGTTCCTTCCAGTACCTTTACAACCCCCGCCATTGTCCGGTGTCAAGCTCGGAATGAGTTTTCTGGGCTGTCAACCAGCTGTGAAATCTACCAACATACAGAAAGTATCAGGAACCCACTGACCAATAATTCCCAAGAGAGCAGCCAAGCCATGGATATACATATGAGCGTAGTTACAAGTAACTGGCTCAAGAGAGGAACTTATGGTTCCAGGTCTTTAGAATGTGATAACGTGATGATTACGATGATGTTTATTTTACGTAAGAACATTGTCAATCAAATCAATTGTGCCTAAAAATTTAGTAATTCGCTTATTCACTTTAAACGAGGAAATCACTGTTTCAACTTCTATATCTGTTTATTTAAACAATAACACATTTTTTAAATAAGTTAAAGACAACTAGTTCATCGCTTATTTTATGACGACTAACTTCCTCTTGGGACGCGAACAAAACGTATATAGCATAACAACGTAACTGTTTCTGTGTCACTGCATACGTGAGATAAAGGAAATATTTCACTCTCAGCTCGCAATTAAAGTCAGCTTTAACGGCGACTTTATTGCGTCTATCGGAAAACATATCTCGAAGAGTTATTTTGCTTACTTTGAATTTTACGTTCTGTATATCTTTTAACTACCCGGCACGATACACAAACTGGCAGACTGGAAACAATAAAAATAATTTTAATGTTGTTACGTGGACAGCGATAAGTAGAAGTTAACGGGCACCGGACACGGTGAAACAATCACAAGTTTTATTATCACACTTCAAACCACAATCACTGTCTGCTACATAAATATAGTACTAATGCGATATTAAATCGGACGTCACCCATCATTCAGTTTTAACAAATGAAACGTATTTTTCGTTATATATCGGCAATCGTCTTCAGCTGCTACAAATTAACTCCTTCTTAAACTTGAAAATACTACGTTTACAAAAGGAAATTGTCAATTATAAAATAATACATAGGAAACTGAGAACTAATATGTATTAAAAAATACAAAATATAAATACAAAAAATGTCCTTTTACACTTGCCAATCCGCTGAGCGGAACTAATGTACAAATGGTTGCTTCTGTAATTCGTGATTCCGGTGGTGGATTGCCAGCTGTGAGTGGAAATTTTTAATATTTTATTTTATTTTCTATTTTATTTTAACATAAACCTACTAGTAATCTCCTTAAATTGCAGAGCTATTTTATATAGGTAAATTTCACTATTATATAATTTATCGATTATCACAAAAATTATGAAACTCTGATTATGCTATTATTTTTTGTTTAGTAACATCGCAAATTTAAAACAGAGGATCATATAATTAACACTATAAATTCTCAACTACTGAATTGGTTAATTATTTAAATTGTTAATCATAATGCCTAAATGACAAATCATTTAGTCCTGGCTTTTAAGTTTATGTGTGTTTCCGTTTATATCTTCTTCTTCCTCTGGCTCTACATCCCTCTACCTCCTCAACAATCCTACACCCATTCTCTTGTGTTCTCAGCAACAATCTTCCACACTCTAATCCCCATGGTTCGCAAGTCGTCCTCAACACACTCCATTCATCCATCCTCCAACGGTTACCATTCTGTCATAGCTCTCCCATCTTCTTCATTCTATATGTCCTTGCCACGTAATTCTCTGTGACTTTATAAACTTTACTATGTTTTCGCTGTTTATTAATTTATCAAGTTCAAGATTCATGCGGTTCATGCCATCTTGTTCCACTACTGCCCCAAAAATTCTCCTTTGTATTTTCCTCTCAAATCGTTTAAGATCTTCTTCATCATTTTCCGCATGGTCTATGTGTTGCAGCCATAAGTCACTACTGGTCTTGTAAGACTTTAAGAAATTTTCAGTTTAGAATGATGACTTAAGATCCTTGACCATAATAGTTTCTTGTTTGCAAATACGCTCTGTGTTTCCCTTTGCTATCCTTGACATGATTTCCTCGCTGTCCAAATTGTCCTCATTTAGCAGTGATCCCATTTGCTCAAATCTACAGCCTCCAACATTCAGTGTATTTCTTTCATTATGTCTTCATCTTAAATCACACGTGTACTTTGTTTTGTCCTGGGTTATTGACAACCCAGCCTTCATTATCTGTTCTTCCAGTTCTATGAATCTTTCCCTTACTGCTTTTCTGTTACGGCCGAGTATGACTATTTCATCATCAGCATATGCACCAATCCGCCTGCTTTTAGTAATTAAATTTCCATGGGCATTCATTTTTGGAAACAGTTTCCGTTTATATCTATAGGCCTATATTTTAAACTTTTCACCCAATTATATATCGTTTTTTTGTAAGCATCAGCTTACAAATTTTTGAAGGTGGTCAAAAATTTCAATTATTGTTCAGAGACACTAAGTCTGTCAAACTATTAAACTATTAAAATACAGAGTTTGTATTTTGAATATAATTGTTCATAACTGAATTACATACACAGAATTTCAGATTTTTCTTAAACGATTGAGTTCAATTTTGATCCATGGTGGTCCTAAAATTAAAAATTTCCTTGCAAACAGTACAATCTAATTTAAGTTAAAGTTTAACTTTGTCTGACACCCGGTTGGTATTTAACAATTTTTTACAATTTTTCGGCCTTTGTGTCCGTAAAATTGAAATTTCCAAACCGGAACACTATATTTAGATTTTGGCTAAATTGATTTTAATTGATGCCCTACAAGGATTTGTGGAATTTTTCACTATTTCAATTCCTCGCATTACTGCCTCCTGCCATCTTATTTTTGGGAGATCGATTTAAAAAAAACAATATGAATCTGTAAGGAAAAAATATAAACATGCATGCCACGTTTTACTAAGATCGGTTGGTACATTCGTGAGACATAATCGAGATGCATAGACGGACAGACAAATGTCAAACAGATGAATTAAACTGAAAACTCGCTCCGCTTGTTCAATCGACTAATTGCAATTATTTTACGTTTAATTTTTTCATTGATGATTTACATCTGTATTTGTAAACATTGTATGTATTTTTAGAAGAAGACTATCCTGACTGATGTATTTTATTCCGAAAACCAGGAAAAGTAGCAATAAATTGAACGAAAATAAATGCTACACTTTTGATGAGAACTAATTTTTTTTCTAATTTTTGAAAAGTAGAAAGACAATTAATAAGAGTCACGGCTTGTCATACAACTCAACTGTGGCTCTATGATAAGGCTAGTTTTATACACACCTGTTACGTCCGTACGGATTTGGGCGGTAAGGCTGACACTTTCACAATACACAGTTTTTGACATTGAAGTGGGTTCAGTCACATTCTGTTCTCAGTTCTGTCCAGAATTGGTTGTAGCCAACTGAGAATAATCGCGAACAAATTGTTCGATGTGGTTACTGCACGCTGTATTTAACCTGTTCAAATGTTACCTGTGACATTGAAATAAGTACAATACATTAGTGGTAAGGAATCGGTTATTTATGAAAGGCCTTTTATCACTCAGCGATGCTTTTCTGGAAATTAAAACAACTATTTCTACAATGAGTACATAGTTGTTAAAAACCAACTACAAAAATACAATACAAATGTATGATAAGAACATTCTGTGGATAAGAACATTGGCAAAATAATGTGTTTTCTAGTGTATTTTATTAATAATTTTTCAAACAGAAATAACACTGTTGTACACCATTATAGAAACAATTCCCGACTAGCGCTTTCATGCTTCACATCAGTGATACTTTCTATCTGATGTGTGAACTGTGAAGCTTGAAAACGCTAATCGGGAATTGTTTCTATAGCGGTGTATAACAGTGTTATTTCTGTTTGTGATTACTACCACTAACACAACTTTATAATTTAATAATTTCTCAAATAATAGTTAAAATTATTTGACTGTAAAATAAAAAGTAACATAACGTACTAGGGTAAAGAATAAAACAGTAAAAAAATTTACAATAGCGTATTGTTACACACACACGCGCGCGCGCGCGCACACACACAGATTTCCTATTGATTGATTAATACAAAAAATTATTACCGATTTCTATAGAGAATTACAATTATTACATAGAATTACACAAATGAAAGCAATTTAAGTATATAAAAAGGAATGAACAATATTATATATATTTAAAAGGCTATTTTAGTAGATATATATTTTATAATATGAATAAAACACATGTTTGCTATTTATTAAACACATTATAAACTAAATATCGGTATGGAGAACCGTACATGACTTCCATGTTCTATGATTTATATTTAAAATCATTTTCGGAATGAAATATTTCCATATAAACTACTTCTTCCTACTTACTGCTTCAGCCTTAACCACAGTACTGTGGTCACTAACGTATGCCACCTCACGTTATCGCACTCGATTTTCACTGATGATGGAAGTCGATTGCACTGCCGAAACGTCTGGTTTTGCAGAAAACATTGGATTACGGCCAAACATCCCGGGAAGGATTTTTAACAACAAACTACTTCTTTGTTGCCGATAACGCAGTACACATATAAAAAATTATCCTCTCCCCCTTCAACTATAATTTTCATTTATAGAAAATTACCCCCACCCCGTTCAACTAGTCTCTTCATTTATAGATATTTCATTTACGTTTCTACAGTGGATAATTATGATTTTCTTATCAAGATACATTATTTATCAAAATTAAGTACTTTACTCTTGTTAAAACATAAAATGTTGCAGGTAAACTACCCTTTGCCCGTAACCGATCTTCACCAAAATCAACAGGTTCTGAACATTGAGTTCTCTACAATTCAGGAACGTTTGAAAAACATTATTTGATTCTGTTCGAATTTACGGCAGTTATCATTTGTCATAGAAAAAATTACCCTTGTTACAACATAAAATGTTCCAGGTAAAGTACCCCTTTCCCTTAACCGATCTTCACCAAAATCAATAGACCTTGAGTTCTCTAAATTTCAGGAACGTATGCAAAAAATTATTTGATTCTTGTTGAATTTACGGCAGTTATCTTTTGTCAAAAAATTACCCTTCTTAAAACATAAAATGTTGCTGGTAAACTACCCCTTTCCCTTAACCGACCTTCAACAAAATCAACAGACGATAACGTCCGCACATTCAAACAGAATCAAATATTTTTTTGCATGCATCCCTGCATTGTAGAGGACTAAAGGTCTATTGACTTTGGTGAAGATCGGTTTAGAGGAAGGGGTAGTTTACCTGCAACGTTTTATGTTTTAACAAGAGTAAAGTACTTAATTTTGATAAATAAAGTATCCTGATAAGTAGCTCATAATAATCCACTGTAGAAACGTAGATGAAATATCTATAAATGAAGAGGTTAGTTGAACGAGGTGGGGGTAATTTTCTATTAATGAAAATTATAGTTGAAGGGGGAGGGGAGAATTTTTTATATATGAACTACGTTATCGGCAACAAAGAAGTAGTTCTTTGTTAAAATTCCTTCCCGGGCTGTTTAGCCGTAGTCCAATGTTTTCTGCAAAACCAGATTTTTCGGCAGTGCCATCGACTTCCATCATCAGTGAAAATCGAGTGCGAAAACGTGAGGTGGTATACGTTAGTAAACACAGTACTGTGGTTAAGGCTGAAGCAATAAGTAGAAAGAAGTAGTTTCTATGGAAATATTTCATTTCGAAAATGATTTAAAATATAAATCTTAGAACATGGAAGTCATGTATGGTTCTCCATACCGATATTTTCCGTGCGGACGAAACCGTTGTGTGCGAAAGGGGCCTTCACGTCTGTGTGAAAGAAATATTTTCTTCATGTCTGCGTATAGAAAATTCGGGAATGCTCTGTACTATTTGTATCTCATTTTATTTGAAGCGTTTGGTCGTTGATACTAATTACGTATTTTATTGTACGTTACCGTGACAATTGCCAATGTGAAGTAATGCCTTACTTTTTACAATTTATTTAAGAGCCTCTCACTGCCGATCTCCGTTTTTATTACTAGACTCGTATATGACGAGTCTGTTTATAGTTGTAATGTAGTACGCAGTAACTTTAGCTTAAACGTTATTAAAAATTATGTTCCTCTACGGCGTGTTCAGTTAATCAATCATTTGCGTAGAAGATATCAGGGTAATTGATGCACTGCATTGTTTAGGTGTCACGGTTTACCTGATCTTGTGTTTTTAATGAAATGGAACATTATTTATTTCAGCACGCTCAATATTATACGAGTGCAGTAACACTGCTGTTAATGCTTTTTGCATCCGTTAAATTCCAATAGCAGTACCGTAAACATATCTGATATTTTTAATGATATAGAGGTCGTTGTAGACTCATTAATATTCTCCCGTCAGAACATAAATTAAACTGCTGTGTATCAACTTTCTACATAAAAACGAAGTGCCGTTTACATGTGATTAAGCTTTGATCTGTGATTTACGGAACTTGTGGAGTAATCTAATTTTGCACAAAATAAATAAAGCAATTGACAATTTAAATAACACTATATTTATTCTTATGTTTATAGTAACCATTAAGGCTAAAGGATAATATATGAAATGTAGTAACATTGACAAACATTTTTTAAAAGTTCCATTTCAATGAATTTTTTCTATATATTAATGTTTGTATAGGACGTACACATGTTTCATTTCTATCTAAACCAATTTGTTAACAACTACACTGTAATTGAAATAAAGTGTTCAATATATTTAGAGTGACCTCAGCTTTATGAATAAAGACTAAACATATGTTATATATATATATATATATATTATTACGTTATTATTATTATTATTATTATTATTATTATTATTATTATTATTATTATTATTATTATTATTATTATTATTATTATAACTTGTAATACGTTAAACAAATTCGGGACACCAGAATATGAAAACATAATAAATTTCATGCAAATTAAATGTAACACATAATCTACATAGGAAATCTTCTTCTACATTCTTTAAAAGAATTCCTAAAATCATTTATTCGCAATAAACAGGTTTCGAGTATTGAACATTATACATAAATTTTAGCCACTGAAAATAAACAGCTATGATAATAACATGGAGCTGAAGGGAAATGCTACATTACCTTCCTAATATTCCATACGGCTCATGTTAGCAAATAACAATAGCTAAGGTGTATTATTAATAAAATATATATAATTTGATTAATAATGAACATAATATTAAAAAACAAACCGTAGCTCCATCCACGAGTTACTTTTCTCCTATTGGCTTCAACTTGATTAGACAGACGGTTGCCTCAGATCAATATTGTTGGGCATCTCTACGTTTATTCACCTTTTATGACTGGATCCATTGGGAAAGATTACACTAGGCTCCCCACTCTCAACCAACTGCAGTCGGTTCTTCGTCTTTCCACCTGATTTAAATTGCGTAATGAGACCGTCTGCTAGGTTAAACGCGTCTTAGGCTGCGTGTATCCACCGTAAAGGCGACGCACATTCCGGTCCTGGGGAGAGAGGCCGGAAAGTCTAAACTACAAGTGAACTACTGCCGTCTGAGTGTAGCCATACAGGGTCATTTCCCTCCCTGTAATTTATTTGAATCGTCACCTCCACGAGGTCACTTCTGAACAAAGGTATGCATTGTAATAACATTAAAATATTATAAACGTCTAGTGACGAAATGCGTTACTTTCTGAAAGAGATGATCCAGTCTTGTTTGAGGAAGGAGTGCAGGAATTTTGCCTCTCCTTTTTTTGAGAAGCTGATAGGGTTTTCGTTTAAAGGTATTTTCGATAGGCGAGACGAAGTCATGACCATTATATAATAATTAAGCCTATTGTTCCGACTATAATTATTAATACCGTGACACTCTGTGACAAACTGTGATGGAATATAAGGAATCAAGAGGAGTTACAGGGAGAAATAAGAAACAAAAATTTACAGTTTCATAAAGCAAACACACGCACGCTCATAAAATAAAAGATAGACACAACAGACTGTTGGAAAGCGGCTTGTAGTGCCAGCTTTTAGTCTTATTTACACTGCTTTCCTTTGTATTCCAGTCGCAAGAGACCAGAGATACTCTAATTTTATTTGTTAAAATTGGATATTGTATTTCACCGTCGGTGAAATGACTTTCTGGTCACGTTGGAAAATGAAGCAAAACGAACGTTTAAAATAAGCCTTTACTAAATTGCGATCGTAACCAAACCAATATAAGGACGGCGTTTCAACCACAGTAACACAAATGATGAGTCGAGAGAAAAACAAAGTCAACAATGTGTTCATTTTGCTGTTCGTTTAAATAGCAACTATTCCTGTGCTATTACACTCTCTAATTTTAAGATATCCGATTACAAATTTTAATTTTTTATTTATAATAAATAGGTTCACAAGGATTCATAAGGTGAAAAGGGCATATTGTATAACTAAAAATATTTACAATAAAAAGTCCATATCTAAAAATGCGAAAATAATGCATTACAGTACAGTAGTGAAGCCAGAATGCCTATATGCAAGTGAATGTCTAGCATTGAATTATAATTTAGACAAACTAGAAATATTGGAAAGACAAATTATTAGGAAAATATTAGGCCCACGAAAAACTTCAGAAGGTTGGAAATTAAGAAGTAGGCCTAATGATGAAATATATCAAAGTATAGAAAATATAACAGAAAAATGAGAAAAAGAAGACCATTATTTTTTGGACATTTATATAGAATTAACGACAATAGGTTGACAAAGCAAATCTTCAGATATCTGTTAGGGAAGAAGTCAACATCAAGTTGGATTAAAGAAATCCAAAAGGATTTAGAAAAAATAATATACACGCAGAAGAAGCAATTAAGAGAAGTTTTTCGGGCAATAGTGTTGAAATGGATGGAGCCCAGGGTAGGAGAGATAAAAACGCAGGTTCAAAGTGGATTAAGGACAGGAATAAGAGACACAGTGAGAAGATTAAAGAATATACTGGAAAAAAGAAAAGAACAAAGAGTAAAGAATTGAAATTGGCATGTGGTCCTTAGATGGCCGATATAAAAAAAAAATAATAGGTTCACAATATTTTGTAGGAAACTAAATGTTTTATCTCTTATTTTTTTATATGTTGGTTACATTGTACTGTTAAGATAAATCTGAGCTCACATTCACATTCAGGAATTCATGTGAACTTAGACCGTCAACCTGACAAAACATTTATTGACAAGTGTTTTTTGCAACGTGAATACTTAACAGCAAACGTGAGTTCACAGAGGTTCAGACACAAATGTCACGTGTCTGCTGTAGTCTCACCTGCTGCTAACCTTTCTCTTACACCGTCTCTGCGACGAATTTGTAACTGTATTTAATTAACGTAACTTTACCTTGAGTTATAGTCCATTTAATTAATCTTTTGCACTGTCTTCTCTCTCTTTTTCTCAATCCACTATCTACCTTTCTCTCGTCCACTTCTCTCTCTTAATCACATGCTGCTATGCGGTTACTGTTAATGTTCACCTAACAGAGAGAATGTTTGATAGTCCTCGTTTGATAATGCAGTTTCTAACTATAGCGTTTTTTCCAGCAAACATTCAGATGTACAATTATATTGGATGATGAATGTATTGTAAGCAAAGATGTTTTTTAATAACAAAGGATGAATGTTTTTGAACAGCAGCAATATTGTCATTGTCATTTAGCAGTATTTAGATTATTAAGCCTATACGATACACAATTAATACTATTATCATCATCACTGTTGTTGATCTTCTTCTTCTTCTTCTTCTTCTTCTTCTTCTTCTTCTTCTTCTTCTTCTCCTTCATTTTATTATTATTATTATTATTATTATTATTATTATTATTATTAGAGGTAGTAGTGTTATTAACATTAAGTTATTATTTCATTACCTGTCAGCGGTTACTAGTATTTACGTATAGAATCTATATTGCAAATTTTGATTACTACTTTTAAAGAATTACATTTTAAAGTATTGATTATTCGACAAATTTTTGATTTTTGAACCGTACCTGTTATACTTTTGGCATTTAGTTGTAGCTTAGATACACTATTTATCAGAATGTTGATAAGCGCTGGTACTGTAACTAACAGTCATATTATTCCAAAAGACTGTAATTTGGAATCGGCAAGTGAATTACATTTCTACTCTTAAGCTTCACTAACAGTACTATTCAGGGATGAACTAATGACCAATACAATACGTTCATTTAGTAATGACCAGACTTTACTATTTTTCAGCAAATCCAGTACTGTGTCTGGTTCAATTGTGGCATTGTTTCATCCGTACATATTGCAAGTACAACATTGGAAAACACTGTTATCCTCCAAGACTGTTGGAGGCTGCTAAGTAGAATAAGGTTCGCTTCAAAGTATTCAAAAAATCTAAATACATTTAATTTATCAAAACAGAACTGTTAAATATTTGACAACTGTATTTTGATTTATTTCCTAATTGTTTTATTTTTTATTTAGCGACTGTTACGTTTACAAGCAATGACAAAATGAGACGGATGGAATGAAGTGAGAAACCTGACTAACCAAGTAAGGTAGGCGGACAAACAGAGAAGTAGGCGGACAGACACAGATACATTCGCGCGCCCACGTACAACGCACGTAGGCTCCATCAAAACTTGTATAAAAAAGTTTCTGTCTAGTCTAGTTGTTTATACTAAAGCTTTTAGCTGTATTTACTCTACCCTCTCTTTATTTTCCAGTTACAGTTTACCACAGATACTGTAATTATATTTAGTGTAACAGGATATTGTATATTGGATACAAAAGTAAATGATATCTGGCCACGTTTCAAAGTGTACCTAAATACACCTTGGAACACGCCTTTATTAAATTGGAATCGTTATAACATGTTGTTATCAATAACCGATCAATTCGTTGTTATCAATCCCAGTATTAATACACTCGGAGAATTAATTTAATTTCTCCCGTCTAATAGATAATAATATTTAGATATTATGTAACAATGATATCCAGGCCCGTATTTAGGCACGTGCTATTCTGTGCTCGCGCACAGGGCGGCAAGATTTGGGGGGGAAGGCAAAATTTTGGATTTTTATATTTTAGATTCACAATGAAAGGATATTTCCAATGCATTAAAATCATTATTGGTGACGAATAATTGGCAATTAATCGTCTCGTCACCAATAATTATAACATTTGGTCAACTATTGAAGGAATCAATTATTAAAATAATTTCCAATGTAATTGCAACGATTTATGAAATCAAATAATCAATGCCATTCATGTAGATTGTTGCGAGCAGTGTATACTGTTGAGGAAGCAAACGTTGCATTCCTGTCTGTCACTTGGTTATTTCCGCTTACTCATATGTCATATTGCCATTCCAAATACAGTATTCCGCTACTGTTCTACTAGTGCTAGTAGTCTGTATAAATGAGGTAGGGAAGGTTTTTGTTGGCAACACTGCGCTGTCGGCTGCCGCTCTGGTCTGGCTCGCGCGCCGCTCTGTGCTACCGTTTGCCTATTCTGTTCAACTAGGTTATGTTAGTTTTTATTAAACTGTGAACTGTGATGTGAAATGAAAAAAAGTACGAGTTTATTTTTTACTTCTTTAGTTCTTTATTGGATTGCAAATCGACATTTAAGGCGCCGTCCATATATTACGTCACCACAAAATTCGGCATTTTGGACCCCCTCCCCCCCCCCCATTGTCACCATTTGTCACACTCGGCGAATCCCCCCCCCCCATAATATTATGTCACCACGGTGGGTCAGACCCCCCCTTATTTTCCCTTCTTTGTTGGAAGTCGGCGATCTTCAATGAAAAATTACGTACCAGCAATTATAAGTTATTTCTTTATTACAACTACTTTTAAACACATTAAATTAAATTAAGTACCGTATTTAATTTAATTAAAACTATTAAACAAATTAAATAGTTATTAAATTTAAATATTATAATTTAAAACACTTTTGAACAAATTAAAAACAAATTAAATACAACAAAATCCGCATATTTTCTAATTTAACAGTACAGAAGTTTGAGGACTTACCTTCCAATGTGTCAGAATGACGGGGATGCAGTCGCAAATATAGCCCACTCCGACTTAAATGAAATCCGGCTTTCTCCAAAGCATCTTTTAAATCGTCGAGCGTCTTGCAGCTTCGCACCTGTTCAGATTGTCGTCTTACCTGGGCTCCCCCGCCGAACATCGCGAGATCACAGATTGCCTTTAGAAGGCCCGGTTGTTCCTCTTCGGTACGTGGTCTACCTGAAGCGTCTCTAGATTTTAGCTGTTTTGAAATGTCAGGACGCTCGCGGCAAATTTCGTCCAAATTCTGTTTTTTTTTTTTGTTTTTTTTTTCTTACGACACGTTTTTTGATGCGCTGCGTTCGACTGCTTCCTTTTTAAAGCATTTTTTTCGCTGTTCAGTTCCTTCTTGAGAGATTCCAACTCTTTAGAAGAGTCGTCGCATGTCACCACTATCAATTTCATTACGTAAAGTACAAATTTTGGCTTGCAAATTCGCAATCATCGTCTGATATACATCCTGGGAAGGTGTACGCCTTTTTTCATTTTCAAAATCTCCGATCTCACATTTTTTAAGTGTATCACTAACTGTGAGCTGACTGGTCGGCGCAGCCGGAGCCGTGATTGTTGCAGGTGCATGTGTTGCGGTTTTCACATTCGCGGAATGTATAGTCAAATACGAAAACAAACCCTTGACTTTCTTAAACAAACCCTCTCACCAAAAGCTCTTTCACTTTCGCACTAATCTTAGCGTCAAAAGACATCCTTGCCGCACTCCTTTTTTGCTTCCGCCCAGAAGGTATTGCAGTCATTTTGGAGATTCACTTTCGGCCTGTCGGGGTAGGCCTTCTTATACGCGTCGAAAAGAGACTCGTAAAGCTTGCCGCGATTCATGTTACGAACGACCACAATGATGGTATGTATGATGGGAGTGAAGGCGTAGCAAAACGCGCGATAGGAGGACTCGAGACACGAAATCAAGAGAAGACTAAACAGACACGCTCGAAATCAAGAGAAGACTAAACAAAGAGCGTGCTCACAGCGAAGAACGTATGATGTGAGTAAACACGTGGTGGCCGAATTTGGGGAAATCGAGACACCGACAACACAGTGCTAGCAGCGAAGAATGTATGATGTGAGTAAACACGCGGTAGCCGAGTTCGGGGAAATCGAACTTTTGTGTGCGTGTGTTCTACGCCCCAGTACAAATTAGTGAAGAAAATGTAAATATTTAAATGCCTGTCTGCATAAAACAGCGTTTTCTTTACAAAACTCATCCTTATAAAACGAAGAATAAAAAAGTGGTTACGTCACAACTGCTGAAACCCCCTCCCTCCCCCTTGTCACCATTTGTCACACTTAGCCGAACCCCTCCTCCCCCCCAAAGTGGTGACGTAATATATGGACGGCGCCTAAGTATAAAATTGAAATGGACGGAAGAAAAAGGCTAAGTGGGGCGGCATATAGACGGAAGGGAGAAGAAAAGAAACAAAAAGAAGATGACACCCTTAAAAAAGTAAGAAAATTAGAATCGTTTTTTAGTTATGAAATTTACCAGACAATGATCCATATCAGTGGGGCATTACTGACGAAACCATTGATTTCTTAATTCAAACAGGGTATAAAACAAAATGACGATTCTGATTTTTCAAAGTCAGTTCGTCTATGTCATGATGGCAGAAAGAGGTATATACTGATAGTATATTTAAAAGAAAGCTTTTGAATGGGAATGTTGTAAAACGAGAATATTTAGTTTATTCACCAAGTCAGGGGTCTCTATATTGTGCTCCTTGTATGCTTTTTGGAGGCCTATCTGGGTTTGCTTCAAAATCAGGGTTTAATGATTGGATTCACGCTGTACAACTTATCTCCGAACATGAAAACTCATCCTATCACAGAGATTGTGCAATTAAATTTAAAACCCGAGCAAATGAATTATCTAGAATTGACAAAAAGTTAGTAACTGTTTTTCAGCAAGAGGTCCAGTATTGGAGGAATGTACTACAGAGGGTAATTTCTGTCTTCAAAAAATTATCTTCTCGAGGACTAGCATTCCGAGGAGATAACGGAGTGTTTGGGTCAGAGCATAATGGCAATTTTATGATGTGCCTTGAATTAATAGCTGAGTATGAGCCCTTTCTATCTGCTCACATTTCACGCTATGGAAATCCAGGTAGCGGAAGGACGTCATATTTGAGTCCAGTAATTTGTGATGACCTTATTAAAATTATGGGAGAGAAAGTAGTCTCTAAGGTTGTTGAAGAGGTCCAGTTGTGTAAATATTATTCAGTAATAGTTGACTCATCTGTAGACATTACTCATAACGACCAATTAACCTTCATTGTTCGTTATGTAAATGAGATAGGGGAGGCACATGAGAGGTTTTTAACCTTCTTCAAAAATCCTGGACACACAGGTGAAAACCTTGCAGACGCAGTATTGGAGATTTTAAAAAGTATAAATCTAGAGATATCTGATTGTAGGGGTCAAACTTATGACAATTGTTCAAACATGTCAGGTATATATTCTGGTTTGCAAGCCAGAATCAAGGCAATCAATCCACTAGCTTTCTATATTCCCTGTGCTGCCCATTCAGCAAATTTGAGTGGTTCTCGAGCAGCAGAGCGTTGTCGGGAGTCTGTAACATTTTTTGACTTCTTGCAGAGTGTTTTTAATTTTTTTCTAGTTCGACACAGAGATAGAATTTGCTTTTATCATTTTTTGGTCCAAGAAGCTCAACATTTAAATCATTAAGACAGACTCGTTCGAGTGCACTAGAAGAAGCGTGTAAAAGTCTAAATTTAGATGGGACAGCTACATTCAATGCTCTTAAGTCATTTTCCGAAGATGCCACCCAAAAATGTTTGGACCGAAACAAAGCTAAACGTTTACTTAAGCAGTTAACTCATATTGACACAGCATTTATGTCTAGCCTTTGGGGTGCCATATTCCAACAGTTTGGGAAGACAATGGAAAAGCTACAAGCAGAAGATTTGGATGTCTCTGCTGCCAAGGAACTTTATGAATCGTTGATTGGTTATCTTGAAGAAATTAGGGAACTGTATCATGAATATAAATCCCAAACTGTAAAAAAGATAAATGAGACAATGACACATTAAATAAAACATCATCAGAACTTAATATGACCTCACCTACGAGGAAGAGGAAAAAGAAACGATTTTTTGATCAGTCTGACTCTGACACGAGTGAAGAGGAAGGTGATAATTTGTATACACATGAAGATAAAGGATAAAAAAAAATACACTTAAATGAAAAAAGCTCAAGACAAGTTTTTTTGCTGTAATTGACACATTGAAGGAGGATTTGGAAAAAAGAATATCTGTGTACACATATTTTGCGTCTAGATTTTATTTTATTTCCAAACTTACAAATCTTGAACCTACTAGTATAATGAATTCAGCAAAAGAACTGTGTGAACTGTTCAATACGGATTTGGAGGATAGTCTAATAAATGAGTGAATCAATCTTAAAGGTTTCATCAAAAATATTAAACGTGAAGTGCTAAACAAGAAAGGTGAAAAAGTAGAAAAACCCTGGACTTTGCCAAGTTTGAATAAAATGTTAATTGAAAGAAACTTACAAGAAGTTTATCCTAATATTTGTGTTGCGCTGAAAATTTATAACTGCACAGCTGCAACCAACTGTTCAGCTGAAGATCGTTTTCTGTTCTAAGAAGAGTGAACAACTACATGCGGTCAAGCCAAAGACAAGAGCGACTTGTAAGTGCAGCAGTTCTGTGTATTGAGTCAGATATAACTAACAGGCTAAGTTTTGACGAAATAATCAATTATTTTACTCACAGTCAAGCCAGACGAAAACCGTTCATTATGTAAGCTAAGATACATTTTTACATATCAGGTTTGGTTAAATGCTTTTCACTGAACTTACTGTAATTCTGAAATGTATTAAAAATAAACAATGTCAAAAACACTGCCTACTTTTTAATTCCATGTCTAATTATTACAATGTTAAGAGTAAATATTTAAGAAATACCATTATAATTTAAGTGAAATTGTGAAATATAAAAAATATGACATAACTGTGATTAAGAGTAAAAAGAATAAATTTTCTGTAGACTACATCCTACATGAATTATATGTCAATGTCGAGAGAATTACGCCATTTAAAATTACGTTGTAACTTGTAATACCTACAACAGACTGGCATCATATGTGTATGGTTACCTATTTTAATGTACTCAACTTGAGCTGATATGTCTGTAAAATCACGGCTTGTTTCCTGTTTGAGTCGTAAGTTTGTGTGGGTGGGGACGTGGTGCGTGGGGGGCGGCATATTACTTAGAGCACAGGGGCACACAATACCTAAATACGGGCCTGATGATATCTAACAAAATAAACAATTATAGAATATTAAAAACAGTTGTCTTGTTGTTTTATAGTACTGTTACTACAACTATCATTATCATTATCATTATCATTATTATTATTATTAGTAGTAGTAGTAGTAATGTAATCTATAATGGTTAGATTATATTAGTAGTAGTAGTAGTAGTAGTAGTAGTAGTAGTAGTAGTAGTAGTAGTAGTAATAGTATTAGTATTATTATTATTATTATTATTATTATTATTATTATTATTATTATTATAGACCTAAAATAATAAAGCATTTACTAACAACACATCAAAACAATCATCGTGAAAATTATTCTTAATCCTAAATATTGAAGGGGCCCCATTTCGAGACAAGATTCGTTCAATTGTTGACTGCGTGTTATCTTCAGTTGTGGATCCAGAAAGGTATTTTGAATGTGATTTCTGGGGAGATAACTACGGATTATGCGTAAGCCCTAAATTCTACTTTCAAATATTAAATACTGTAATAATTTTTCTTAAATTAAGGTTTTAAAAAAACTGCCAGTGAATAACATTCCTATCAATAGTGTTAGGAAAATTTTTTTAAGATCCCTGAAAGAGGAAATTTTCTCATTTGTCCTCGCGTGCGGATCCAACCTTGACTTATTATTGACTTAAATAATTATAAGTGTACTTCGATCTGTTTACTCCTCAAACCATTCTGAGCGAGCTGGACAACAGAAACGGCCGTTTTGCTGTGTCTACTAACATCGTCCATAAGAAATGAAGATTGTGGAAAACTTCTTCACAAGGAAATTTCGACGATGGATCCCCCTTAATGAAGAAAAATACTTACGTGATTAAGGTTTTATAGTGAAACGTTGATAAAGAAAATTCTAAGGCAAAACGAAGAAAAATCATGCACCTTTGGTTGTGGCCACAACAAAACTCAGACTCAGTGATTCAAGACTATATGCGATTGAAAGTCACCTTGTAACGGTTGTCAATAGTACACATCATGAACAAACATGAGAGAAACAAGGTAGTCATTTTAGCTTTACAAATAAGATGTACGTAGAAATGTACCTCACAGACCATGTTATTCTGGCACCGAGTCATTCCATGAAACCTTGCAAAAATGCTATCTTAATAAGCAGTTTATAGTACCAGTATCTAGTCTTATTTACTCAGCTTCTCTTTGTATTCCGAACACAGCAGACCAGAGATACTTTAATTTTGTTTGTTAGAATGGGATACTGGCTAGGGTCGACGAAGAAATGAGTTTCTAGTCACGTCGCAAAGTGGACCAAAATAATCGCTTGAAATAAGCTTTTACTAAATTGGAATCGTCAACAACATAAGGCGACATTTCAGGGACAGTAACAGTAAAAGGGGCCGACCTAAATACAATACCGGTGGCTTATAGCTTCTATTTTACGCCACTTGAGCAATTCATTTCAATACAAGATTAACTGTTTTCTTCACATTTACTTATCAAGAATTTGTTTAAAATTGCCTTTGTTACGTTCGGTTAACAATATACATGTATCTTCGTTAGAAAATGATACTCTGTCATGTTCAAATTCCAGGAAGCACAGTGTACAATTAAGTAGGACGTCCTCGCGCTGCTTCTCTGCAGTCAACTATCACTGTATCCGCCTAGATCGTCGGCTCATCTGGCACACCCACGCTCAAACTGTTATCAAGCAAGCGTCGGGTTTCCAACAGTGGCCTGTCCGCCAATGACCAATGAATACTAAATAACTAACAAACTAAACTAAGTGGTAGTAGTGCATCTTCACTACCAGTATTACAACGTTGCTCGGGCCGAGGATACCCGGTAGTTAAATGTAAAAAAGAAAATACAAAGTTTTCTCCACAGCGGGTTAGCTAGGAACAAAATTCCCCGTAACCGATTCTCGCTTGCAGACTGGAATGGGTTGTCGGTATTCAGACGTCACCGACAAACGTTTTGCTGTTACGTTTTACGTAGGAGCAGCAAAAGTCCAAGACAACCGATCGGGCTGTATATACAAGGAGCGACCTCGACATACATATACTACGAGGGACGTTCACGTCAATCCGGGACTTTTGTTAGACTAGAGTGTAAATGGAGATTCCTGCGCATTCTGTTGGTCATACATATGAAGTACAAGTGTCAGCTATTACCGCATGGCGAGCTGTATTGTTTACACGTTTAAACAACAACAACAGTCAGTCGTAAAAAAACATGGCGTCCAATACACATGTGGAACAGCGTGTTGTAATGAAATTCTTCGTGAATGAAGGCGTAAAACCCGGTGAGATTTATTCGCGACTCCTTGCACAGTACGATGATAAGACTCTTAGTTGCAGTAAAACATTTGAGTGGTGCAAACGTTTTAAAGAAGGCCGTACATCAGTGAGTGACGATCCTGGTCGAGATGGTTCGGAGCCTACTGTAGTCATTTCCATGAATATTCAGCGAGTGGAAGAACTGTTCTTTGATAATCGACAGAAAACTTGTCAGCAAAATTGCAAAAGAATTAATGTGTCTGTGGGAACTGTAAACAAAATCATTCAGCATCTGAAATTCAGTAAGGTTAGTGAACGTTCGGTACCAAGACAGCTTTCTGCTTTTGACCGGCAAAGAAGATTGGAAATCTGCAAAGAGTTAAAGCAACGTTTTGACAAAGAAGGTCAGCTTTTTCTCGATAGAATTGTTACTTGTGATGAAACGTGGGTCCATCATTTCACCCCGGAATCGAAATGTGCATCAAAGCAATGGAAGCATGGTGACTCACCACCTTCCACAAAATTTCCAACAATTGCTTCTGCAGGCAAAGCAATTTATCTCAATTTTTTGGGATAAAAATGGCATCACTCACATCGATTTTCTACCTCGTAGAGTCAATATTAACAGTGAGTACTACTACAAAGTTCTTCAAGATGTGCACAATGCTCTCAAGAAAAAAACGGCCTGGTGCAATCACTAAAGGCGTTCTGTTTCTGCAGGACAATGCTCATCCGCATACCGCCCACCGCACGACATGGACGCTACAAGATCTTGGCTGGGAGTTACTGTCACACGCCGCTTACAGCCTGGACCTTACTCCCAGCGATTTTCACCTGTTCGGGCCTTTGAAGTTGTTTCTGGGAGGCCAGCATTACTACAGCGACGATGAGGTGAAGCAGTCAGTCCTATCTTGGTTTCGACGTAGCGACAAATCTTTCTGCACTGCAGGTATCCAGGCACTAATGAAACCGCTGGTATAAATGTATAAATGTAGCAGGGGATTACATCGAGAAATAAAGTTTACTATCGTAAATGTGTTCTATATTTATTAAAAATTAATAGTCCCGGATTGACGCGAACGTCCCTCGTACGTTAAATTGACTTAGCACGTGCACCAGTTATAGTCCAAGAAAGAAACGTTGTCTTTCTTGGGCAGGACCACGAGGCAGAAACTCGGAATTCGACATCCGTACAGTTGCGCACACATAAACCGCACAGAGCAATACATCATCATAGGTCAGACATCTGACGAAGTCAATAACACGTTAATATACGTACGTACTGTTACGACATTACAGAACAATCTACGTGTTTACCGAATGTTCCAGAGGCTGAATGTGTGCTGAATGTCTTACGTGATTCTCGACGCATTGGCTACACTGTGGCAACGCAGCAATTAGTTACGTTGTAATGTAGAGCTAACGTGCAGTATGGAATAATCTAGTATTTCGGAGGGGGTATAAATACCAGTACTCAACGACGTTCAGTTTCAGTTATAGTTGCGATATTACAGTGCGGTTCGAGTATTTTGTCGGCGATTACTGGTGCGTTCAAGTGGTTATTAGTGAAGTGCTGTATTTAATAATCGGGCGGGACAATTGTAATACAATTGTGTTATGTTGGGTGACATTTTATTGCGTGTGAACAATTTTTCTTTGATTTGTTGTAAGAGACTGTGTTGTTAATTACGAACTGTTTAACTATGATAATTAAAGCTGTTGATTAGTGACTTAATTGGTGTCTTGTATTTTGCTTTTCACTATACCATACGACGATCAAGTAGACCGTCGTAACAATACATTCTTACATAAATGTGCGTGTACGTTAAACTACATATAAACAGACGTACATACATGTTTATATTATAAATTTATAAATTTTAGTATGCATTTATGAGAATGTCACATGTTCAAACCGGTGTCGTGTAAGGAACATTAAGTAGTCTCAGAGGTACTGTTTAACATATTCGCCCGCTTTGTATACAAATTACTGTATACGATAGTAAGAGTCGACCGGATATTGTGTGCGTGCGTGCGCGCGCGCGCGCGCGCGCGCGTGTGTGTGTGTGTAGTCCTCACCGCTGCAGTATCTACTGCAGTTGTATTGCACCCGTAATATTACGTTACCTTGGCACCACGTAATAAAGTAAGGAATACACCTTTTTGCGCACATCGGAAGACTGGAATGGAGATGTAGTGCAAATTGTATATAGGTCAGCGTGAAGGCGTCCTTCTCAAATGAAATTGCCTGGGTTCAACAAAATACTTCCGCTTGATTAGTCGGTGTGTTTTGATATTTCTTTGAATGATTATTTTTTCGATACGTGTTTACTCAATATAAGAGTGTCATAGCAGCTATTTTTTTACCACCGCAGATAATATTTATATAAATGGTTAAGTGTGAGCAGAAAGATCCTACACTACAGGCTAGTAAAGCTTGGAGGGAGGACTAACAAGCTAGTGCATTTTGTCTAATCCAAACAATTAGAGCACACGATGTTTAATTTATTGACAATAAAAGATGATCAGCGGAGAATTTAGTTAAACTAGGCCTAAAAGAGAGGGTTGAGTATAAATAAGGGTAAAACTATGTAAGTCCGAAGACAACAACACTACTATCCAAACATTGGGAAATTCTACATTTGAACATATTGAACAGTTTCCTTACTTAGGTTTACAGATTACTCAGACTAATTCTTTATAGTAATAAAATAAATTCACGTACTGTAAGTGGGAACAGGTGTTGTTACTTCCATTAAAAGTGACTCAAATCCAGGATACTGCGCAAATAACTAAAGCTAACCACATATAAAAGTTTTATTGAACTAATAGTGACATATGGATTAAATGCAATTGAATATTTGAGCATAAAATCTTGAAAAAATCTTTAGGCCTGGGAAAAATGGAAATGAGTCCTGGAGGATAAAAACGAAGTATGAATTAATACATGGTGCTTATGTAGTCCGGCTCATCAAGAGTAGAAGATTACAATGGATGGGTCACGGATAGAAGATATGGAAGAATGGAAGATTAGATTTGACGAGTGGAAGATGAGCAGTACAACTAAAATACTCGCAGACTGGGAACCAGTAGCCAGAAAAATTAGAAGAGAACTTACTCAACGATGGGCAGATAACGTGGAGGATGACTTGAGTAGTATTAATGTGAGAGGCTAAAGAAGGTTTTGTGGTGAGAAGAGAAAGGAAAAAATCATTGAGCAGGCTAAGACGCACACTGGGTTAGAATGCCAGAAAAAGGAGCAGAGGAAGAAGAAGATCTTTAATTTATTACAAATAATAAAAAAAAATTAAGAAATTATGCCAAACCTCTAAATTGCAACTGGTAGGCTATAACTTAATTAAAAATAATCAAATAATCATTTTAATATTCGTGTGTAACAATTTTACATAAGGTTAATTTTTTAATGTAACTGAATGGTGACTAAGTGTTGGCTTTTAGTTGGATCAAGCTACAGCAAAACAATTCTGGAAATCTCACTTTTTAACGCTTACTCCACAACTTTGTGGCTCGACGGATAATACGTTTTGTGTCCAGGAAAACCAAATTATGCAAGCAGTAAAGAGCTATAGAATGCTTGTACAATATAGGTTCAATCAATGGACGAGGAAATGGAGCTGAGTAATGTTTAGATGCGTAAAATATTTTGATGCGTAATGAACTACAAATACCACATTTCAGACATTATCAAAGCTTTTACGCAATGGAATAAATTTTGAAACGTTCACGTGTTATCGTACGTAATTGTGTATGTTCTCGACTTAATGAGTGCAGAGGACATGTTGTTTTGTGGAGACACAGTTCGTAACAATGCGCAAAACGCGATTTAGTTCGACATTGTTTTTATAGAACAATAAAAAACTACTATGCTTGTGTAAAATTCTTGAATAAAGTGTATTCAAGCATGCATAAAAGTGTAAAATCAAAATGTGTGATTGCTTTATTGGCTCTGGTGTCAATTTCATTCCACCACTCTAAATCGAGATAACACGTAACGTATTGCAATAGTAATTTGTGCTGTGAAATGTATACAAAATGTAATAGTTTAGAAGCTAAAACAGGGAAAAGACAAAGACCACATAAGCAGTAAGGACCAAACATTGGCAGAAACAAAACTAATTATTTAAAGTGGTAATGTATCGAAAGGCAGTGGATGACACAACATACACGTAGAAGAAATACCAGTTGACGTTCTTAATGTTGACATGAACACAAATGGTACAGATATCACAGTGCAGATTACACAGACAATACAAGATAGATAACACGTTATTAGTTGAACCTGAAGGACAGATCTAACAATTTAAGTCTTTTTAGTCTATAAATGTCTTCACTGTTATCCAACAAATTAATTGCTAGGGGGTTAGGATGGTATTCTAATTTAGATATGTGTTTCCCGCAGAGGCGCACAATGGAAACACAGTTGGTGCGTTTCTTCTCTTACAGTAGAAACTTTTAGGCCTCAGTGTATACAATTGTTGGAGACAGACCATGGAGCGTCGTCTATTGATGGGCTTATAATCTCTGTGTTGCTCGTACTAGCAGTACCCCAAAGTTTAATACCGTAAGTCTATCCCTGCCGGTTTAAGAATTGCTTTTACCTATATATTTAAAGTTTGGTGAAAAAACTTAACCGCGATTTTCTGCCTACCAGCCAGCAGATATTTCTGACCTTGAGGTTAAGTTCAGTCGTCTTGAAACTTATGTGTTTCTTCCACGTCAGTCTTCTATCCAGGTGCACCCCAAGGTACTTAGTACATTCAGTTTGGGGTATTGGTTGACCGTTAATTGTTACTGGAGGGCAGTTAGCCTTAAGTGTGGTAAAGGCAACGTATACTGACTTGGACGAACTGATTTTTATGCGCCACTTATTAAGCTATAATTGAATTCTGTTTAATGATGCTTGTAGCATAAGAGACGCTGTTGAGGGGTCGGAGTGTGTCGCTAGGATTTGGTGTGTCAACAGTAGCATCAGTGGTATCACTTCCTGGTGGTAAGTCCGAGGAGGTACAGTAGTGGGCTCAGGACATTACTCTCCAGTACACCTGACCGCACTGGTAGTAAAGGAGAAGTAGCATCCTCCAAGAACCTGAGTTTAACAGCTATGCCCACTATATAGAAATGTAGACTATAGTACAAATTATGTGGCAGATTTTCTTTTATTCTGTATACCAGTCCAACATGCCAGGCTATATCGAATACCTGGGAAAAGCCGAGAAACACACTGAGCAGAACATCTTCGATTACAGCGATTTATTGGTAACATTTGTTATTCTGTGTATTTGATCCACAGTACCAGCAGAAGGCTTATAGGTCGATAAGAATAAGGTCCCTGAGGATTTTTACCAGGTTTAAAGACCATGATTACTTGAGCTGATTTCCAGAGAAGAGGAAAAGGATTTCAAGCTTGAGTTTGGCGTAGAAGATGTGTGTTATTAATGAGAAGCCTTTGTGAGGCAGCTCCTTTAGAATTTTCCCCTATAACAAATCAATGGCGGGAGCCTTTTTACTTTTAAAATTATACTGAATTATTTCCTTGACTTCACTAACATAAAAGGCTTAATTGGGAGAGCCAGTGGGTACGGGAAGTGTAAATATCTTTGTACTTCTTCATCGAAAGAGACGTTCTTACTGGCTTGAAAAACGTTGACCAAATGTTCGGCAAAAAGTCTGACTTCTGTATTGCTTCGCGCCCAGCTACCATCTAGTGTTTGTAACAATGGCCTTTTTAATCGTTTTGTAACCCTCCACAAGGAATAATCAGTACTTTCATTACGTGCCAGATTTTCTAGATAATCCTGAATGCCATAATTCTTTAAATTTTCTAACAACTATTTTACTTTTCTAGCCGCGTTATTACACTTCTTTTAAATCCGGGGGAGGGAGTATGCTGCCAAATCGTCGTTTCCTATCTAATTTCTCTCGGACAACCAGAGGAAGATTTACGTACTTACTCTTCCTATAACTCAGGGTGTAACATTCTAGGCTGATTTTTGAAAATCCCTGGAAAGATAATTTACAGCCGAATCCAATTCAGCAGATGTGTGGCGTGGAAGTTCTAGGGAGATATTATCATATAGAGCTCTCTAAAGTAGTCCCAGTCAGTATTAAACATTGTAGAGTTGGTAGACTTTCAGACTGATATAAATATATTATGAACATGCTTAATTATAAATAAAATGTTCAGTTTTGATGTAGAATCGAGAAGGTCGTGCTAACCTCAACAAGTTCATCAGCGTAATATACTGAGGTTCCAGACTCTACCATATTACTGCTAAGTCTTCCATAATTGTTGGCTGCCTGATTAATTCTAGAACAGAGGCTCGAGCAAAAGAGGGCATCCCAGAAATATCTCGGGAACGGGAAGAAACGCAGAAGAACATGAGAGGGCATCGAGATCTTCAGACAAAGAACGCGTACACATTACGGTTCATTCTGACACGACATCAGCTCCAGGGAAATGAAAAACCATCTGTTTCATTAATTTTGTTTAACAGGGACATTTTAAAACAGTTTATAAGCTTTTACCTTTTTTATAAACAGTCATTTTTACCAATTTTAAAGACTTGTAAATACACTAAAAGCTAATGGTTTTTTCAATTTCTTACATGTTTTTCATCAACATTTTGTAAAGAAAGTCATTTTATTTACCTATAAAACAAGTTTCACTAAGGAACTTTGAACTTAACTCTTTATTCAACATAAAACCATAAAAACTCAATTTTTTCAAATATATGAAAAGAACACTCAATAAAAGGTTTTATGAAAGTCAAGTCCACGTCCCCGACGTACCCCCTGAGAACTTTTGTAGCCACGCTGCAGCTACAGATGCTAACGGACCTCTGTAAAGACCAACGGACGGAATGGTGGAAGAGATCTCTATGATCCACCAGCAGGACGTGCGAAAGAGTCTTAGAAGGGCAGACCTATTCAAAAACCTGGGTTCATCTGGCTCCGAATGATAGCACCCAGTAAGGGCCCCTGCCTAGGGTTACAGCTTAAAGTTTAAAGCTTAAGAAATCAATTCAGTCTACAAACGTACTATCCTTGCGGGTGTATAGATCCCCGACCACCCACTTAGCCGACATGTTTTTTCGTAAAGTTATTCATAGAGGTTTCTGTACTCATGCATGTGATGGTTGACACTACAAGTAGAGCCACGATGCTAGAAACTATAATATTAAATTACACAAGTTTCATGATAATCTCACAAAACCTATTTATGAAGCCGAGACAACTGTTTCGGCCAGCTAAGCTATTTTCTTTGTGATGCGAACGAGTGTTACGAATAGAAAGGTCAGAAGGCAACTGCAAATTTTTCACCGGCGAGCAGACTGGTTACTGTGCATCTCGTTTGTTAAAAACTGAAATTAAATTTATCTTTTATAAAAAAATGTATTTCAATTATATAGGAGTGTCTATAATCTAGCTGCTTTACCTCCAATGTGCACCTCCATACTTCCCTTTCCTGTATCTACTTTACCTACTCCTTAACACATGTCCAATAAAAAATACCTTTACTGTACTTAGTTATGATTGTAACTCTTCTAATGTATCTCACAAGTAATTGTCATAATTGAGTGAATTAATTTATTTTTAGAAAGAACAAAGTGGTTTTTAATTTCGTATTATTTTACAACGTAGTACAATGTTCCTGTCGAGGTTTCAATTAATAGTAAGGATTTACATCCTGTTTAAATACTACTACTGTTTGTATCGCTTTTCTAAATTGCCACTCATTCTGGTATTATGCCTTTAAATTCAGTGTAGTGAATCCAGCTTTAATAATCGATCTTAAACGGTAGCTTTTTATTCTGTTCAGTGGAGGTTGACATTCGTTTAACAATTTTTAAATTTATTGAAAACAATTTCGTTTCATGACAGAAATATGAAAATTTAACTGTTTACATATATAGACCATTTGCAGAACCCGTTCTCAAAACCAGTTTTTCCAGCGTTGTCGAAAAATTGTATATTGATTTTGTACGCTTTTCCACTTATTATGTACGGTATAGAATTATTGCTTTCTATTAACGGAAGGAGATGTTTTGCAACGATTTTTGAATTGTTTTTTCTCGTAAGGGAAGACTTCTGAAAACGTAAAATGGAAGCAGTTGGTTTTTACGGTATGCTAGTAATGGGTGTTGTGAATGAACTATAGAAAAAGAGTCAAAATAAAATATTCAAAATGAAATGGGGGAGAAGGCGAAACCAATAAATAGGCCTATGACTTTGTGACGTTTAACGCTAAGGATACGTGAAGATCTTTTCTAGACATAAATGAAAAAGACTTCCCTTATGTGTAATAATAAACCTGGAGGAGTTTGATACTAAAGTTTGCTCATGAGAAATGTGGGGTTGGTTGATAAACATCTCCCGAACTGCTAGGCCGTACTCGTTGGTTGGAGGAGACCGAGAACCACGCCTGAGGTGACCGGAAGAATATGTTTATGAAATTCACTCAAACCGTTAAAACACTAACCATTCACGACTAACAATATGTGTATTCATTTCTTACTTTCCTCATGTGTCGGTGGTAAGCTTTATAAAATATGAACTAGGATTGTCAGAGGTACTGAATAAAGTATAACGACTAATAAAAATATATATCGGTAACTCAGTAGTTCCTTAAAATTTTCAATAAGTTTTTATAAATAGAAGACAGTGTCAGGAAAAGTATAAGGGATTGTAAAGAAAAGATTAGTAGAAATCAGTATTATTTAAACCAAAAAATTATAGACCTCAAATACGTTCTAAAACCAACAACGTGCCCTGGAGTATAAAACCCGAGTTAAATCACATGAACAGAGATTATGAGCATTTACTAAGGAAAGATGGAAACGTTAAAAAGGTTTGCAACAGGTGACTGGATTTGTGCGGAACGGGGAAAGCGTATCTTGTAGAGACTCGATAAACTGTACATTTCACTACGGAGTCGCTAACAATCTCTCAAAGTCTTGTAATTTAATTTCACTTAAAACTTCTGCGCGTCCTGTACACCTGTTATTTACATCTGTGCCAGTGTCAGTAACTGGATTACGTCACCCTCGGCGATAAAGCAAATAAACTTATACAGACACAATCACTAATTTGAAACAGTCCGGTTGTTCGTTACGATAACTTGACGCGAGACATTCATATCACTAACATTTACAAACATTCCTAAGATAAGGTGTCAACTGCAGCAATCCAAAGTGCAGGTAACGATTAGACGTTTTTATCACATATCGATATACTCAGCACAGATACACAGTATATTCTATTGTCAGTGCAGATTTACCTTATACTTTATAGCTAAATTATCATCGTCTTCAACTTCCCTCAAGTACTAGGGTCGTATGGGTGTGATACAGCTCACATAACACCAACGCCAGACAGAAACCAGTCTGGATTTAACCAAGTGGAGGTCGGGAGGGTCTTGTGTGTATTCACGTTTAGACGTCGTGTTGTTACTGACTAAGGCCCGTCAACCTCACACTGACTCTTGTATTGCCCCCACAGCAGGCAGACGGGGTTGGATAGACTCTATTTTCAGTCGAACCCACAATACAGGTACATAGTAGGCCTATATTCTATTATGTTAATACAGCTTTGTCCAACACTGAATATCAAAGTTATCATCGTCTTCAGCTTCACTCAAGTATTAGGCACACTTGGGTGTGATACAGCTCACACAACACCAACGTCAGAGAGAAACGAGTCTGGATTTAACCACGTGAAGGACGAGGTGTACTGTGTGTATTCACGTTTAGATGTCGTGTTGTTCTTGACTAAGGCCCATCAACCTCACGCTGACTCTGGTATTGCCCCGACAGGAGGCAGACGGGTTTGGATAGACGCTATCTTCAGTCGAACCCACAAACACAGAGCGAGCGTTCCTACCACTGAGACATCGTACCGTGTACACCATATATTAATTATGTTTGCTTCTATTTTATTTAATAATTTGTTAATAAAATTTTGTTATATTGAAACGAAACGGTATGCGACGTTTTATCAGTTCTGCATCGAGACATAACTGCTTTAAGATCGTTGGTTTAATTTTCGTACACGTGGAAATTCATATTCACATTAGACGATATACGTTTCCTTAAATTACATTTTAAGTGTAGGCTGTTTCCTAAAGCTGACAGCAAGGATACGGTTAGAATACACAAAATATGGCTATGAACAAAGAACACAGACCAAACTCAAATCCACTAAAGAAAGAACTTCACCGTTGTTATTTTCAAGATATTTCAATATGTATACTGGAGAAGTGTACTTAGAAATAACCCACAGTTCTAACCAGTTGTACTAATACGTTTTAATAGTATTGCCTAGACAGTAATGTTAACAATAATGTTCATTTTACTATAAAAACAACATTTCAGTCGTACGTTACAGCTTATGCAATTGTTGGGTATGTTCACAGCTGTTTTATCAACTAACACATAGCAAAGAACAGCTGTCAAAGCTATCGTTGATCAACTGTATCAACGGTATGTAATTCCCTGTATTCAAAGAATTGGAGCTTCACTATGGTACAAAAAGTGAGTTTTTGTTCGCCCAAAGAAACATATAACTGTAATAATTTCAGAGTTGTTTTAAAATTAGTTAACTATAAGCACTAAAAGAAAGACTAAACTAAACTATAATCGCCTTTTGACAAAAATTCATTATTTATAATTTTGCTTGTATAGGGATTTGAGAAGTGAATGTGATTTCAGTTCTTTACGTGAATTGCGTAACTTTTCAAAAGAACTTTTGACCATACAACGTTTTATTGAAGAAGAAAATATAGGGTTAAAAAAATAATTTTTAAGAAAATTCTCCAAGATGTTATTTCGTACATTTATTGTAATTTAAATACTATATATTGCTCATTCCGTGTTTCGTATCCAAAACTTATTTGTTAACAGTTACGGAGATGGGCAGATTAAATCACATTGACCAACATAAACAGCTGCAGAGTACAAGAAACTGGATTATCACTAGTGGCAAGAGAATATTTCACCCGTCAGCGGAAGTAAGATAAAGCCTAGTCAATCCGAAGAAAAGACGAGAAGGGGATTGGCTAATATATGAAAGTGTCTAGAAGAGAAATAAAAAATTATACAGAATTTTAAAAACGGAAGGTAGTAGAAAAGAATAACGAATAAAATTCTAGTGATAGCCTATTAGTGAAATTATTAATTCCTTTATTTTGATTTTTTTTAATGATTAAAATAATTGAATTACGTCAGAAAAGGTATATAATAAAATACACTATTCGGTTGATTCTGAAGTAGTAAACACATAGAAAGCTAGTTATCATTATGCTAAAATCTGTTTTCAGAATAAACGGATTACTTTGTGATATAATTGTAATATTTAAAATTTAATGCAGTATTTTATAATATTTATAGCAATCCATACTATATAACATGTCAATCGGTAGAAATTGTCGAAACTCATAAACCCAAACACTTTTAAGTTTCAGACTAAGACAGACTGCACCGCGCGCGCGTGTGTTTGTGTATGTGATACTCCCTGTGTAGAAGAGACATTAAGAAGTAAAGCAGAAATCTTCGCGAGCTGAAGTCATTTAATATTAATAACAGTCCTTCATTTTTAACGGCTTCAATATCTTGACTGGAATAACTAAATAATTTACACACCGTTAAGAAGACGGGCTCCCCTGCTTGGAGGACAGACTTCGTTCTGAAATTAAATCGTCTTAAACGCGAAATAAATTGGTTTCCGTTCTAATAAAATTCACGAATATCATTCGGAACTGACAAGATTTACTGTAGTCAGCAGGGTGTAAATTAAATTAGCGCTGGATCAATTACAAAGCGCTCAGTCTTTTCACGAGGAACTGCTGAATGTTATATAACGCGAGACTACGTTAGTGCTTCTTTCATTCCATCGTCACAATACTACAGTTACTATTACTATAAACATTATTATTGTCACTATTATTGACATTGTTACTATTTTTATTGTTATTATTATTATTGTCACCATTATTCATAGTAGCCTATATCATAACAGTTAATTTAAGTAAATTTTCTTCCAGGCTGTTGGGCTGTGGCCTCTTCTTCAAATCCCCCACGTTTCGAGTGCATCTGCGGCAGTCGTCATAAGTCTGTTCACCGTCTGATCCCCCGACGGACTGATAACACGACGCTCCAAGCCGTCGCGTTTGTATATAACCGACCGCAGACGTCTATAACTGAGATGGATAGCGGCGTTAGTCACCGGGAGGGCAAGACGGTGAATAGAAGACCACTACAGATGATTGCCACAACTGTAGACGAAACGTCTAGTGTTTTAAGAAGGGGAACAGCTCGTAGATAAGAAAGCAGTATGTATAATGACAGATTTTTCTTGGAAACAATAGTAATGTCTGTGTTTGTGAACGTGCAAAACATAAACGAGATCCGATAATCCGGGTCGCGGTAGTCAACATGTAGGCCTCTAGAATGAGGGAATGAGGTTAGGTATTCCTTGCAATTGAAACATGTATGGTGTGTGACTGCGTGCGCACACTTGTGACAGTTCCGAACAAAATACAAAGTTTCGAATTATTGAAGTCTTCATTCCATCGAGGTCTCTACTGGAAAATGTAGACATAATTACAATTTAGTGTTAACAAAATATTTTAATTTATCGCTTTCAACTGTTGATTTATAATTCGTTGAATAAAGCTGTAATTTGCGATTTCATCTGATGTCAGTGAGTCTGTTTCCACTGTCAGTTTAAAAAGTAATGAGACTGAATTTTTCCCCTAAGAATCGGCATGTCTGTAAGGGCAAAAAGTCAACAGCTGATAGCTATAATATTTTTTTTTTACATTTCACCAAAATTTTTCACCGCCTTAACTTTACCGAATTTGCTTTGCTGTTGTCTTTGAGTGGCTACGTGACACTTCACGCGCGGTGTGGTTGTGATTACGCAACGCTCGATAATATTACAGACACGCATTCCATATGTTTGTCGATTATTCTACCATGGCAGACATCTTCAGAGGTGCTGGAATACAGATCATAAACCCGCAAACGACTATGAACAAATACTGTTCTGTCCTGTTGAGGTACTTCTGTGTTCCTGCGCCACTGAAGATCTGTGACATGCGTAAGGACACAATGTCTGGAAGAGTTTATAGACAAACCGGACCATAGCACCTAACAGCCTAGAAAATTGTGGCAGTGTGAACGTCGACCGTTAAAGACAAAAATAAGTCGCTTAGAAAAGAAGTATATTTGTTTGCTGCTTGTTAAAGACTGTTTTTAGCTAATACTGAAGGCTGTGGTACTATATAATTGTTTAATAGGATACCGTAATACGTAAGTTATTGATTTGGTAACAAAACTAATTTTCTGTCAGTAGTTAGAATTCATCTTTATAATTAAATAATATGTTTAAAGTTGAATTTAACGACATGATTCATGAAGAATGTAAAACTTAAGAGACGTTTCAAAAGTACTAATGCCTCTGAAGCGTTGGCGTCTCATGCAGAGAAACGTGGTGGTATAAGAGTCGTGTCAGCTGTTTGAGTCACTTCACGATTATCATTAACAAACAAAAGTAATGAATTGAGAGAGATATCTGTGTCTGGTGGATTCCAAAAATAGTAGACTTTGACCTGTCATAGTACATGTGCACTGTAATTTTCAATTCATTCAGTCTTTCTTCATTCGGTCTGCGCAATGTGTACAAGGTCGGATATCGACATAGTTTTTAGCGAGTTCCTGATCGGCTGTAACTATACAATTTTCTAGACGCGTCATCCGGAAAGAGACAGATTTCTCTCGAAACTCAGCGAAGTGTAAATAAGAATCCAGCGATCAGCCAAATTCAACTTGGGACCAACGATATTATAGCGTGTTTCGGTTGTGCCTTACGGTTCAGTGATTATTACTGTGTATTACTTGATGAACGCTGTCAAACAGGTGTCACTTCTTGCTTATTACGTTGAACAATGTGTACCTTGAGGAATTTATATGAGTGTCTTCGTTTATTTTTAACCGTCATGAAAGTTGTAATTAGCGACTTCACCTGGTTTCAGTTATTCTCTTTCCACTGTACAGCATAAAGTTCCGCGCGACCGTCGTAACAATATTGAGCTTCTTTATGCAGTTCAAGAATATTGAACTATCGAAATTCAAGATAGCTGAACACAAACATTTACGAACTAAACATCACACTTGTAGAAGTGAATCCATGATTTCGTGGTTTTAGGTGGTACAGGTTCGTAGTTTGGATAGCCATGAAAATGGGAGGTCGAACCATATTTGCACTCAAGCACAGCACATAATGAAGCTAGTGTATCAAAAGTGAGAGATCTCAACAGACCTCATAGTCGTTTGATGTTACCAGTGATTTATTATGATTGATTTAAATTATCGGACAGTTCTCGACGTTCTGGTGCAAGAATTATGTCCGGACGAGGATTGTCGGGTTCTGAGTAGTGCATCACGATAACGCTCAATCTCGCATATTACCTTCTCTGAATAAATGTTTACCCCAAAGAACATTCTGTAGTACCCCAACCCATCTACTCCACACGATTTTAATACACATGATTATTTTTGTATGTTTCAAACAATTAAAAGCAGGTTCCAGGGCAGCTGTTTTTAATATGTGGAGAACATCTAAAATATTACGCGGGACCAGGTGAAGGCAGTAAGAATTTAAAACTGCGGTTTCCGAGATAGCTACTTTGAAGAATACAAATTGTTTTATAATCTTCTTTTTTTTTTACTTGCGACCGGTTGCGCCCGTGGCAACGACACTGGCAGTGGCAAAACTCAGGTTAGGTTAATTAATATGTTAATAATTAATTTTAAACAATCACTTTGAAAAATATCTAACTGAATTTAATATATGAAAAGTAAAGTTTTGCTACACTAGGAATCGGTAGCCGTCTTCTGGACAGTAGCTCTAAGATATAAAAGTACTAAACTCTCACTCCAGAGCGTCACATGAGAACGACTTACCTTGTGCAGCAGCGTACACTCATCGAAAGCAGAAAACAAGCACATACAGTGCGCGACACACAGAAAAAGACGCTGAGCAGTACTTTGCGTTCACGACAATTTTGTGCTAAGGCACTTTATTTTGTTCAAATGATTCTATACAGCTTATCGTCAAAACCATCTACAAAACGTAGACCCCGTGAAAACTGAAATGCAATTTGTGTAAACAAACATATTGTTACGACAATTACGAAACGGCGTCCTTCCACCCGTTTCTAGCCGAGCAGGTCCAGCGTCTTGGTGAAGGCAGCACAAAAGTACCCTCTAGACTGTTCGATTGTTTGTTAACTACGCAGATTATTTTGGCATGGAAAATTATTCTGCAGGCTATATATATATAAGCAACAGCGGGCGGCTTAGTTAGTTAGTTACAGTTGGCGATTTATTCAGTACGGATCAAGTGGTTGTTGTGGAAAGTGATTACTGTGTTATAATTAGTGCGGAACTCGTAATAATTGACATTATATTGCGTGTGGACAAAGTTAACTTGAATTACTGTATGAGAGTATCTTGTTGATATCAAATTCTTATTTGTGACTCATTAAAGCCGGTAATTGGTGATTTCATTGGTGTCTGTATTTTGTTTCCACTGTACCATACGACGATCAATGAGACCGTCGTAACAATATTTACTTGTATGTTGTGTTAATTGATGCAATTGGTTTATTAACAAAACAATAACTCCCCCCTGTTTTGTTAGTAAAACTATAAAAATTTTTGTTTACATTAAGAGAAAGGAAACAACTGGAGGCCACAGAGAGGAAAAAACCAGGAAAAAGTCAAACAAGTGTATTCAGCGATATTTTACAGTCCCCATTACAAAGAACATTAATTATAGTAATAGTCCTATTTTTGTGACTCGTCCAGTGAACATATTTGCAAGTTAGCCAGGAACTCCCAGGCCACCGTCCACGTATATGTTTTTAGACGTTACATATGAGGCCTTCTCCGACGCCAGAAAAGCAATGACCTCAGCGACTTCTGAAATATCCAAAGAAATTCATTAATGTTTAATATCAACTACATGTTACTAGTATCTAATAAGGATAATTAGTAACTACCTCAAAAATATAGTAATAATATTTGAAGGAGGAACTTTAATTGTAGGGAAGAGTGAAAATGAGTTACAAAGATCTACTTATACCTTGAGAAGAGGAAGAGAAGCAGCTCAGGGGGTTGTGCAAGCAAGGATGTCACCGCCATTACGCCGCGTTTCGAGCTTCAGAGAAGCTCCCTCCGCGGGGCCTTCGATAACTGGGTGATCTTAGGTGTGGCCTCCTACAGGCCAAAAAAAGGAAAATTAGTTAACGTGAACGTAGAGTAACTCCGTTCGTACCCAATTAAGCAGTTTCAATGTGTGTCGCGTATCCAATAGGATGTTTACGCGTTGCACACAATTCCAGCTTCCAGTCCTTTACTAAGCCTGACTGGCTGGTAGAGTACGCGAAAGCAACTTCATACGCGATGTCAAGACAGACTTAAGACAAAAAGTTAAAGAATATGTGTCTTCAACTTTACTGACTCATTTACAAACAAATTTTAAGGCTCGTAGAGTTACTTTTGTGTCATCACCTACTTTATTTAGCATATATAATGACGATGTTGTAAGGCAATGGAAACAACAAACTAATCCTGGAATCTACTTACTTCCCAATAATTTCTCCATTAACACTCTGCTGTTTGCTGACGATAAAGTTATCCCACAATAAAACGAAAATGAATTACAAAAAGCAGTGTATCAACTCAGTAAAATTTGCCATGAATATAATTTAAAAATTTCCACGACAAAGACAAAAATAATGGCGTTTAAAGGAAAATTCCCAGTACGCGCCAAAATAGTAATAGACAATAAAATGATTAGACAAATATCCCGCTACAACTAGAGTGCGACGTAAGCTATGAATATGAAAACGATGTCGACAATAAAATAAACAGATACCACCAGAGAATGTGTGGCACAATTCACAAGACTTTGGGAAAGAAACTACGAAAAGATTCAGAATTGAAATTTTATAAAGTAATGGCGTCACCAGTATTGATGTACGGGAGTGAATTGTGGACAACTCAGCCAAATCAGGAAAAACGGTTCCAAGTTGCTGACATGAAATTATTAGGGGAGTCACAGTATGCGCCCTAAGAGATCACATAAGAAATACAGACATAAGGCAAGAGCTGAAAATGTAATCAATAAACAATAAAATTAAACAAAATAAAGAAAACTGAATATATCACATAAATAGAATGGGTGACTCGAGAATACCAAAAAAGATAATCCAGTATAAACCTCTTGGAGAACGAGATAGAGGCAGACCAAAACAACTGTGGCTGTGAAGATGGAAGAAGAAGAAGAAGAAGAAGAAGAAGTTACTTTTGTACTGTGGACCTTCCGTTGATGTTAACAATAGTCACCTACCTAAATTTGTTTCGTTCAAACGTCTTCAACAAAAAGTCAAGTTGTACAAACTACCTCTCTCTTACCTTCTGGTTTTCCCACTCTTCTCATGGCAATACAACGTATAAAGGCTCTGGCGTTCTCTTGTGGTGCGTTTAACAACATCGGAGTGAGAATAGTCCCTGGAGAAACGGCGTTACACCTTATTCCGTGTCTGAAACAAGAAACAAAAACTTCACAAGCATGACCGTACGAGGACGGAAAGACATGATACAGTGAAAAACATAGAAGAAATATAAAACAGATGAACAGTGACACAGGCTATTTTGTCCTGCTTGTACCGCTGGTTGATTTGTTGTAATAGGATTACTTTAAAGCTAAATTTATGTCGATGATCATACTAATGATATGGGTAAACTTTATATATTCGGACAATGTAAATAAATGTAGATAACTAAATTTAGTGCAGTAGTGTCCAAATCTATCTGGAAACATAACAGTGTCAAAATTACCATGTTTTATAGTTTTCATTGTTAACTTCAAGCTGTATATTTCGACTTACACAACTCATTCAGAGTATCAAAACAAAACTCATAGTCTATTTGAGAAGTTCGTCTTTATAAATGACTTTTACTTGACAGTAACATCACATTCCATTTATGTTGTGACCTTCAACAACAGCGAGATGAAAGTATCCTCGTAAACAAAAAGAATTTTCACAGGAATTCTAAGTTTAAACTACTGACCTTCCAAACTCTTTAGCAACAGACTTCGTGTACGCTGTAACTGCGCCTTTACTGGCTGCGTATACCGACAGGTTTTCCATGCCCTTGATTGAAACACTGGCCACGTTTACCACGGAACCTGAGAGTCCCGCTTCTACTAGCTCCTTGCACACGTACTTGGTAACATTCATAGTTCCCTGAATTAACAAAAGTTTCTGAATAAGGGAACATGATATTTTGATTTGTCAACAGAGTTATAAAATTGCATACTCTAGTGATTTACACATGAGTATTAATATAAACCTTATATAACTATACAGTAAGTCGTCACTTAACGTAGAGGTTAGGTTTTTAAAATTCACTACATTAAGTGATGTGACATAAGGCGACACGGTTTTTAAATAAGTAATCGACAGGAAAGATGAAGATCTTAAACGATTTGAGAGGAAAATACTGAGGAGAATTTTTGGGCCAGTAATGTAACAAGAATGCACTTGGCGGATCCGCATGAATCTTGAACTTGATACATTGATAAACAGCAATAGTTGATTAAGGCACAGAGAATTAGATGACTAGGACATATTTTTAGAATGGAGAAGACCAGAAATACGTGAGGTATCACAGAATGAAAACTCTTGGAGTTTACGCCCAGAGGAAGACTGAGTAAGAGGTGGATGGAGTGTGTTGAGGAAGACATGGGGATGTTTTCATGGGGATCAGAGGTTGGAGGAGTGTTGCAGAGAACAGAAGGGAATGGCGTAGGATTGTTGAGGAGCCCAAATCTCATAGAGGGATGTAGAGCTAAAGGAAGAAGAAGAAGAAGAAGAA
Organism: Magicicada septendecula; assembly: GCA_034769895.1. Taxonomy (NCBI): domain Eukaryota; kingdom Metazoa; phylum Arthropoda; class Insecta; order Hemiptera; family Cicadidae; genus Magicicada; species Magicicada septendecula. The sequence goes on along the minus strand of CM068367.1, from coordinate 1,266,355,504 downwards.
GAATCAACAGGAAACGTAGAGAGTGGGTTCTAAAACATACCAAATTTCCAATGATAGTCATGATTTGTGTTTGTAAAATATTTAATGTATTAAGATTAAAGTAGTATATACTGTAGTACAAGTTGTAGTAGTAAGTGAATTTTCAGGTAGGCCTACAGAACTTGTACAGCTCTTATTTATTAGCCCATGTTACATAGTTTTCGCCGTTCTTTGCACAGAGTCGGAAATAGCTGAAATAGCCTTCCATCACCACATTCGGCTTTACAGCTGCTTCACTCCGTCCTTTAAAGATGAGGGGGAAGGGGTTCACTATTTCACTATTTGCTTTCATACTTTAATTTTTTTGTAGAAAAACAATCACCACATTCTGAATATCATTAAAGTGCTAGACCGTCATACCAAACTGCTCCAACAAGTGCCGGTTTAATAAACCCAACTGTCTAGCAGGCAGAAGACTCGGAATAAGAAGAGTTAGACCCTCTAAACCTGCGTGAAATCAACCTACAGTAACATTAAGTGGCAGCCTTACAATAATTTTACCTAACTGCAAGGAATTATTTATAGATAATGTAAATATTCACAATCTTCCAGTTCATCGATTGAATGGATTTAATGAGAATGTAGGCTAACAAAAAAAAAATGTTCTCACATACTGAAATGGATATAGATAAATGTCAAAATCAATTCGAATTGATGATGATGATGATGATGATCATGACGATCATCACGACCATGACGACGACGGCTCTGTTGTGATGACACAGTAGACATGAGAACCTGTGAAAACAACTTAGGGTAGTATTGTCCCAATGTGGCCAAGTCCTGGTGAAACTAGTGAACCTTCCTTCTAGTGGCGCATATTATGTATTACTAATTTAATTTTATTGATTACTCAGGTTTTGAGTCATTGTATAAAGCTTCGTTTTGAGGTAAAATATTACATTTGTCTTTTTTTGTTCACTACACGTATTTCTAGAACGGCATAAAATAACTGCTTATTACCTATTTAAGTGAGCTGACCAACAGTTGGAAGTAGCATACTGTTACACAAAAATTTTCAATTAGTAACGGATATCTGTGAAACAAATATTAAAAAAAAAACTAATGGGGGCTTGTCCTACTGGCAGTTATTGTGGAAGTTCTTATTGCAGAGAGCATTATGAAAATCAAAACAGCCACTCCCATTATGTACATATTACAGAACTAATTTAAAAAATTTTATTTCAAAATCAAATTTTTTCATTAACTTGAGAACTTGGGGGTCACCCAAAACTTTATTCATCTTTACTGGAATACCTATGTAATAAGAAAACTATATATAAATTGTTCCAATATCCTCTTCACCCAGATGAAAGAGATCATCTGCGTATGCAGACGCATTAGTGTAATGCCATAAATGTTGGGACTGCACAGGATATGTTCACAGAAGTGGTAAACAATCTAACAATACGCAATAGTAATCTTGAGATTGTAGGTAACTATGTAAATCTGGGAGTTAATAATAAAAAAAATTTATCAGAAGAACCAGAAATTAGGAAGATATTTTTACTGGTAAACGCCCTACTACACAGAATTTTAGACAATAAGATGTGTACCATAAAAAATAGACTAAAGGCGTACAAAACTATTATAATGTAAGCTCTGTGGGGAGGTCTAAGAGAACAAGACAGACACCTTTGAAAGGAAAGAAAAATCTACAGAGGATGTTAGGATCGATGAGTAATAATAGACATCGGAGAAACTAAGTCTATCACGAATTACACCATGAGTTTAAGGGATTAAGCGTTTAAGATTTACTGAACTATAAAGTTTGAGATGGCCCAGTCATACAGTCCAGACATACAGTGAGGACGGAAGAACATAGAAACCCGAAGAGAGCATTATAGGACAATGGATGGTAAAAACCAAGAGGCCGTTCAAGAAAAGCATGGTAAGATAAAGTCATATAGAATGCACGAAAAATTTGACATAAGAAATTGGAAGAAGGCAGCGATAGAGGATGCAGATGTGGATGCAGTAATTAACGGAGGCCACGATACGACTTTGGACTGTAGTGCTGTAGTAATAGTAGTTCAGAGAATTCTATATGAAAATAAAATTTGTCATATGACTACTGAGGTGGCTGTGAATTATAACTTTACGAATAGTCTACGTAAACCTGTACGTTGAAGACATAGATGAGACGACAAAAGAAAGATGTAATAGAAATTTGAACGTAAGTTAAAATCTTTCCACGGTTACTCTTAATTCAGTCATTTCAAATACCAACTTTATCTTATCTACGTCTGATTAGAAATTATCTAAGTTGAACAGAAATTGTTCCTTTTAAATCTTGTTATGTGAAGGAGGAGTGTCTTCATGAGGGGGGGGAATAACGAAAGTGCGGGGGCTATTGTAGCATATGATAACAAAACAAATGAATTCTTAATTTCGTAGTGACCGTCACTCAAAGAATTTTAACGATAAAGAGTTTACGAGGATCGGTCAATAAATATTGTCGAATCGTCGACACAAATAATTTAAAATTTGTGTTATAATTTTTTTACCGATGCTCACAAACCCTTCATCGTAAAAAAAAAAACAAATAATTTAACATAATTTAAATTTAATTTATACACAACAACAAATAGATTCAGTACACATTTTAATTTAGTAAGAAAACGCAACTTCCGAGAGAGCCTAGGTCACTGTAACTGAAACACTTACTGTACCTTCACGTTGATGTTCATGAGCCTGTCGGCAGCGGCTTCGTCGTAGTCCAGAACGCCAGAATGAAACGCTACGCCAGCGCAGTTTACACAGACTCTAGGCGGCTCACCGAAACGCTCCTTGATAGAATTCATAGCAGCTTCCACAGCCTTAATGTCTGTTACGTCTAACGTGATCGCTATGTGCCCGCTGCCTGATAACGTATTATAAATAAGGTCATTAGTTCAGCTAACATCATAAACAAGACCTTAAGTAATAGTGCGTTTGTTAATAATTATTATAAGATCAATTACAAACTTAAATTATTTACTAATTTTGTAATTAGGGAAGGGAATGGTGCAGTGAATAGGATGTATCTCTGGTTTACGTGGTTCGGTCATTTGACGTGAGCATCGCGATGGCAATCCAACAAGCTGTATTCCTGTACAGTAAACCTCTCTATTTAACCATTCGGGCTAGCGTCAAACTGAAATTCACAGTAACCTGTAGCACACACACACACACACACACACACACAAAACTAGGCCTATATGCAGAGATTTGAGTATACAATTTAAAGGGAATGGATGAATATAAAATTAAAAACAGGTGGAAAGTGAAGAAGTCGAGAACGAAGTGGAAGACTTTCTGTCTCTTCCGATCACTGCGGAGCCCGAACCCATTACTAGGGAAGAGGTCACAGATCGGCTCGTTGAACTCGTACCGAGAAAAGCTCCTGGCCCGGACGGCGTCTCGAACGCCGCTCTTACTCGACTCCCGGAGCAAGGAGTAATTTTCTAGGTTGCGCTGTTCAACACGTGTCTAAGACTGGCATATTTTCCCCAGAAATGGCGTAAGGCGACGGTCATAGTGATCCCGAAGCAGGGAAAGGATGCTTCCCGTCCCGGCAACCTCCGGCCCATTAGTCTACTGTCAGCCACGTCAAAGGTTCTCGAACGTCTCGTACAACGGAGAGTACTAGACCATCTAAGAAATTTCGGTGTACTGGTCCCCGAACAGTTCGGCTTCCATGTGAGGCATTCCACCACTCATCAGCTGATGAGACTGGTGGAATACATCACGGGCGCCGGCTGTCGGAAAGAGCAGACTGTCGCCTGTTTCCTAGATGTGGAAAAGGCCTTTGATACTGTCTGGCATGACAGGCTCTTGTTCAAGCTCCGGGAAATCCAGCTCCCAGATTGCTACCTTCGCTTGTTTGCTAGCTTTCTGACGGAGAGGACTTTCTGCGTGAGAATAGACGACCATGTCTCTTCCGAGAGACGCATTACAGCCGGGGTACCTCAAGGTAGCGTGCTAGGGCCTCTTCTGTTCTCCGTGTACGTCAGCGACGCACCCAGAGAGCCTGGAGTCCAGATGGCCCTGTTTGCCGACGACACGGCGGTCTATACCGTCGATCGGAACACTGACAGGGCTATCCCACGACTTCAGCGCGCACTTGATGCGTATTCGACGTGGACGGAAAGCTGGAAAGTTGCCGTCAACGAAACCAAGAGCTCCGCGGTGCTATTCTCAAAGCGCCGGAAAGAACCACGAGGCCGAGTGAGACTCGGTAGAACGTACCTGCCCTGGTCGAGAGAGGTTAAATACCTCGGTGTCCACCTCGATCGTCGGCTCACTTGGCGTGCCCACGCTGAGACGATGCGAAGGAAAGCGTCCGCTCGTCTCGCGCAACTGTTTCCGATACTCGTCAACAAGGCTATGACCCGCAAGCTGGGTAAGCTGATCGTCAACGCGTATCTGTTGCCGATCATTACCTATGCTATTCCCGTCTGGGGCTACCTCGCAACCGTTCATAAAAAAAGGTTGCAAAGCGTTCTCGATAGAGGTCTTCGGCTAGCGGCCAAAGTCCCCTATCGGTTTTCTTCTCGACTTTTGAGAAGAGGACTCGGCGTCCGCTCCTTGGAAGACACCGCAAGGCGACTTGCACGTAAATGTTTCGTCCGAGCTGCGAGGACCCAGACAAACCCTCTCATAGCTGGCCTTGGCGAGTACCGAACACGTCCAGGTGATTCTTGGAAACGGCCTCGACAAATACTGTACTAGTCGACCTAGCACGAGCATGTCGTTGTAGCGACCACTAAAAATAAATAAATAATAACATTCCGTCTGGACATGACCACTAGGCAGGAGCCCCTACCGGAGGCTCGGTACTAGGAACCCATTGGGTCGTCTCACGACGCACAACCCAACAGCTCTGGCAGCAGGTGGAAAATAAAATGAAGCAAAAAATATACCACTCCAGTGTTTATTTATTAAGAAAAACAGAAACCGTTTCGAAAAGAAAAGTCAAAACAGTAATCAACTGTAAAACTCCTTGCTTTCAATGAAGTATCTGAAGGAGACAAAGTTAGAAAGGAAGTATCTGAGAGTTAGATATGACAAGATAACAAACAGGTGTGGAGAAGGAAGCAGTTGTGTAGCAGAAAAGGTTTTGCAATGTAATTTGCAGGATTAACTTTGTCTGGAAAGTCTAGACTTTTTTAATTACATGCTTATAAACGAAAACGTCCTTAAATTCTAAACCTACTGTCTTCTTAAAATTTACATTTAAAAAATATAAAAGTTTGTATGAAAACATTTATAAAAGTTGTATAAAAAACCTCATAACTTGAGAAAACAAAGTTCTTGTACTAAATATAAACTGACACATAATTTATATATACTTTTGTTTATATTATTTAATGTGTTTTAGATCAAATTCTTGTTATCAGGACTATTGCACATTGCACGGGATACAGGTAATTTAGGAAAAGGCTCGTTCAAAAACTTCAGAAATGTGGTTGTGGTAAAAATGAAAAGTACTGTTTGCACTGAAAAGACAATAGATAAATAAATTAAAGGTGTTAAAGAAATGAAGAAGAAAAGGACCGTACGATAGAAATATAAACTAGGAACAATGCCCTACATTTGTAGGGCACATCATACCACAGACATTCTAGGACGCGGGGTACGAGAAAGGAACTGAGGGCTTCTTGTTTTATTGACCAAGGAAAATGTATTTCAAAAATGTCAGGATAAGGATAATATGCGAGTTATCTCAGTATGAAAACACCTGAACAAAATAAGAAAGGAGTTGTAGTAACAAAGCTTTGTCTTCAGATCACAATATGATATACAAAAAACACAGGACACTTCATCATCATATCAGCCTTGAGCGTTACTACTCTTATCGACCTCTGGTTTCTTTTAGAAGACTTTCATACTCCTCTCTATCCTCCACAATCGTATTTATATATTTATGGTGTCTTCGATCAGTTCATCTTCCCAACTTTTCCTTGGTCTTCCCACTGGTCTTTTACCATACAATTTTGTATTTAAACACCATCTGGAGATCCTATTCACTTCCTTTCTGGCCGCATTCCAACGCCTAAAGCAAGCGTTGTAATCTATCGTACTGTAATAGAATCGGTTTCTTGTATATTCATGTTTTTCGTCATTATGTCTTATCTGCCAGTTATTAACTCAATTAAATGTGCCTAGAATCCTTCAGCACACTTATCCAATATAGAGCACACTCAGGCCCGTATTTAGGTATTGTGCGCCCCTGTGCTCTAAGTAATATGCCGCCCCCCACGCACCACGTCCCCACCCACACAAACTTACGACTCAAACAAGGAAACAAGCCGTGATTTTACAGACATATCAGCTCAAGTTGAGTACATTATAATAGGTAAACATACACATATGATGGCAGTCTGTTGTAGCGTTGTAGGTATTACAAGGTACAACGTAATTTTAAATGGCGTAATTCTCTCGACATTGACATATAATTCATGTAGGATGTAGTCTACAGAAAATTTATTCTTTTTACTCTTAATCACAGTTATGTCATATTTTTATATTTCACAATTTCACTTAAATTATAATGGTATTTCTTAAATATTTACTCTTAACATTGTAATAATTAGACATGGAATTAAAAAGTAGGCAGTGTTTTTGACATTGTTTATTTTTAATACATTTCAGAATTACAGTAAGTTCAGTGAAAAGCATTTAACCAAACCTGATATGTAAAAATGTATCTTAGCTTACATAATGAACGGTTTTCGTCTGGCTTGACTGTGAGTAAAATAATTGATTATTTCGTCAAAACTTAGCCTGTTAGTTATATCTGACTCAATACACAGAACTGCTGCACTTACAAGTCGCTCTTGTCTTTGGCTTGACCGCATGTAGTTGTTCACTCTTCTTAGAACAGAAAACGATCTTCAGCTGAACAGTTGGTTGCAGCTGTGCAGTTATAAATTTTCAGCGCAACACAAATATTAGGATAAACTTCTTGTAAGTTTCTTTCAATTAACATTTTATTCAAACTTGGCAAAGTCCAGGGTTTTTCTACTTTTTCACCTTTCTTGTTTAGCACTTCACGTTTAATATTTTTGATGAAACCTTTAAGATTGATTCACTCATTTATTAGACTATCCTCCAAATCCGTATTGAACAGTTCACACAGTTCTTTTGCTGAATTCATTATACTAGTAGGTTCAAGATTTGTAAGTTTGGAAATAAAATAAAATCTAGACGCAAAATATGTGTACACAGATATTCTTTTTTCCAAATCCTCCTTCAATGTGTCAATTACAGCAAAAAAACTTGTCTTGAGCTTTTTTTCATTTAAGTGTATTTCTTTTGATCCTTTATCTTCATGTGTATATAAATTATCACCTTCCTCTTCACTCGTGTCAGAGTCAGACTGATCAAAAAATCGTTTCTTTTTCCTCTTCCTCTTAGGTGAGGTCATATTAAGTTCTGATGATGTTTTATTTAGTCTTAGTGTCATTGTCTCATTTATCTTTTTTACAGTTTGGGATTTGTATTCATGATACAGTTCCCTAATTTCTTCAAGATAACCAATCAACGATTCGTAAAGTTCCTTGGCAGCAGAGACATCCAAATCTTCTGCTTGTAGCTTTTCCATTGTCTTCCTAAACTGTTGGAATATGGCACCCCAAAGGCTAGACATAAATGCTGTGTCAATATGAGTTAACTGCTTAAGTAAACGTTTAGCTTTGTTTCGGTCCAAACATTTTTGGGTGGCATCTTCGGAAAATGACTTAAGAGCATTGAATGTAGCTGTCCCATCTAAATTTAGACTTTTACACGCTTCTTCTCGTGCACTCGAACGAGTCTGACTTAATGATTTCAATGTTGAGCTTCTTGGACCAAAAAATGATAAAAGCAAATTCCACCTCTGTGTCGAACTAGAAAAAAATTAAAAACACTCTGCAAGAAGTCAAAAAATGTTACAGACTCCCGACAACACTCTGCTGCTCGAGAACCACTCAAATTTGCTGAATGGGCAGCACAGGGAATATAGAAAGCTAGTGGATTGATTGCCTTGATTCTGGCTTGCAAACCAGAATATATACCTGACATGTTTGAACAATTGTCATAAGTTTGACCCCTACAATCAGATATCTCTAGATTTATACTTTTTAAAATCTCCAATACTGCGTCTGCAAGGTTTTCACCTGTGTGTCCAGGATTTTTGAAGAAGGTTAAAAATCTCTCATGTGCCTCCCCTATCTCATTTACATAACGAACAATGGAGGTTAATTGGTCGTTATGAGTAATGTCTCGAGATGAGTCAACTATTACTGAATAATATTTACACAACTGGACCTCTTCAACAATCTTAGAGACTACTTTCTCTCCCATAATTTTAATAAGGTCATCACAAATTACTGGACTCAAATATGACGTCCTTCCGCTACCTGGATTTCCATAGCGTGAAATGTGAGCAGATAGAAAGGGCTCATACTCAGCTATTAATTCAAGGCACATCATAAAATTGCCATTATACTCTGACCCAAACACTCCGTTATCTCCTCGGAATGCTAGTCCTCGAGAAGATAATTTTTTTAAGAAAGAAATTACCCTCTGTAGTACATTCCTCCAATACTGGACCTCTTGCTCAAAAACAGTTACTAACTTTTGGTCAATTCTAGATAATTCATTTCCTCGGGTTTTAAATTTAATTGCACAATCTCTGTGAGAGGATGAGTTTTCATGTTCGGAGATACGTTGTACAGCGTGAATCCAATCATTAAACCCTGATTTTGAAGCAAACCCAGATAGGCCTCCAAAAACCATACAAGGAGCACAATATAGAGACCCCTGACTTGGTGAATAAACTAAATATTCTCGTTTTACAACATTCCCTTTCAAAAGCTTTCTTTTAAATAAACTATCAGTACAGTACCGCTTTCTACCATCATGACATAGGCGAACTGACTTTGAAAAATCAGAATCGTCATTTTGTTTTATACCCTGTTTGATTAAGAAATTGACCCACGTCACGTCAGTAATGACCCACTGATATGGATCATTGTCTGGTAAACATATTATACTGTCATTATTTTTGTCTAGACCAGGAGATGTCGATGTTGAGGGTTCTGGATGAATCTCATTATTTTCATCAGAAGTGCTAGAACCTTGGTTGGTTGTTTTGCATTCATTAGTCTACCAGTACCACCAGTATTACTATTACGTACATGAATTTTTGGTTCTTCAGATATTTTGTTTTCAGTTTTCTCATCACTAAAAAACGATTCTAATTTTCTTACTTTTTTAAGGGTGTCATCTTCTTTTTGTTTCTTTTCTTCTCCCTTCCGTCTATATGCCGCCCCACTTAGTCTTTTTCTTCCGTCCATTTCAATTTTATACTTAAATGTCGATTTGCAATCCCATAAAGAACTAAAGAAGTAAAAAATAAACTCGTACTTTTTTTCATTTCACATCACAGTTCACAGTTTAATAAAAACTAACATAACCTAGTTGAACAGAATAGGCAAACGGTAGCACAGAGCGGCGCGCGAGCCAGACCAGAGCGGCAGCCGACAGCTCAGTGTTGCCAACAAAAACCTTCCCTACCTCATTTATACAGACTACTAGCACTAGTAGAACAGTAGCGGAATACTGGATTTGGAATGGCAATATGACATATGAGTAAGCGGAAATAACCAAGTGACAGACAGGAATGCAACGTTTGCTTCCTCAACAGTATACACTGCTCGCAACAATCTACATGAATGGCATTGACTATTTGATTTCATAAATCGTTGCAACTACATTGGAAATTATTTTAATAATTGATTCCTTCAATAGTTGACCAAATGTTATAATTATTGGTGACGAGACGATTAATTGCCAATTATTCGTCACCAATAATGATTTTAATGCATTGGAAATGTCCTTTCATTGTGAATCTAAATCACCATACTTCCATTTCCTTAAGGAACATGGAAGTAAAAATAAAAGTCCAAAATTTTGCCGCCCCCCCAAATCTTGCCGCCCTGTGCGCGAGCACAGAATAGCACGTTCCTAAATACGTATGTGTGTTCCTGAGCACACTACATAGAGTACGAGTATATCAGACTGAATAAGTATAGTAATATACAATACACAGCACTACGGAAAAATACAAAAAAGTATATGTTAGTGTCTAAGAGTTGGTGATGTAAAGAGCGCAAAAATCTAAACAGAAAGGCACAGTGATATATTTGTCGTATAAATCTAGACAGTAGTATTTTTCGTCGCAGTTCGTACAAAACTCTTGTTTAATTTGAACACGCAGTTTACTTTTTTTTTGAGAAGTTTCTCTTTCACATTATTAGCTACCTTATCACACTGTCAGGAACATTTCTAACAACCCCTGCGACCTCGTTGTTTGTTGTGTGTCCTTCTTTCTCATCGACGTTATTGTGAATCACACAGATAACAGCTCACAAGGGTAACAGTAAAAAAGAAACTGTGAGTTTGACCTCTATAACATCGTGCGAGGACGCCAGGTGATCGAAACGACAGCTTGGTTACTACGGAGACCCCGATACGACACCAGACACCCAGTTATCGCCGCACTGGCGTTCAAGTTGTCTCCACACTATAGTTTACTGTAAGGACTGCGTAGTGTAGCCAGCCAAATAACATCTGTTTCTTCTTCTTCTTCTTCTTCTCCAGAAGGCTTGTACTTGTTTACAATTACTGGTATTCTATCTTCATCCATACGACTTAAATGCTTTCTCCATTTTCTCCTATATTCTTCAATTTTCTCATTTAGATTATATATATATATATATATATATATATATTTAATTCTTCCCTTATATCTTCATTTCTTATATGAGTCCTTCTTGTGCACCCTTTCACCCTTCTTAAAAATCTCAACTCTGCTGATTGTATATTGCTCTTATCTCTTTGTTTTGTAATCCATGATTCAGTACCATATAATAGCACTGGAACGGCCATTGTTTTGTAGAATTTTAGTTTTGTCCCACGTCTCGTTTTATTTTTCAGTATTCTATCTATAGTTCCACATATGTGTTGAAATCTATCGACTTTATTTTGTATATATTTGTCATAGTCAAAACTTATATCACAACCTAAATAATTTAAATTTGAGGTCTGTTCCAGTACTTTATTCTCAATAACAATCTTTTAGCGTACTGTAAATTTTCCGTAGTGAGCCATAACTTTTGTTTTGTTAGTAGATATGTTTAGGTAGTAGCATTGTAGTCCTAGTTTATGTAATCTGTACACAGAGCGTTATACGAGTAAGTCTGCTTCATTATTTTGTAGTATAACCACTTCATCTTAGAAAGATGAAGAAAGAAAGGGAAGTTATTAACACAGTGAAGATAAGAAAGCTTCTGTATCTGGGACATCTCATGAAAAATGAACACAGATTTTACTTATTGCAGTCCATACTACAAGAAAAAGTAGGCTACTTGAAAAGAGAGGAGTTGGGAGACCGAGAATCTCATGGGTGAGAAATTTAAGGACCTGGTTTGGTATGAATACAACTGACTTATTCCGTCCAGCAATACAGAAAGTTAAAATAGTCTGTATGATATTCAACATCCGAAACGGATAGGAACTATCAGAAGAAGAAGATAACCACATCATCTGCATACAGTAAAACGTGTTTCTTCTTTAAAACCGATTTGTTATTACAGAGGACAGTGGGACGCCGGATAAGGAGTTTGTTAACTGTAATCAATAGTGAAATGTTATTAAAAAGATTATGCGAAACACAAGCTTGACATTCGGACAGAGACGAATAGTGGATGGAACAGGAAACAGAAGTTTAGGAGACAGTAGAAGTACGGGTGTGACAGGAGTGTTCTGAAGCTCAAACTCTTTACCTTTAAGCGACTGAACGGTTTCTTCGGCGCCCGCTGTATCGATATCCGTCACCACTACTGTGGAGCCCTGATTGGCTAACACCTGGCACGTAGCACGACCTATACCGCTGCCTCCACCTAAAAACAGTTTATAAGATTTACTATTAATTTAAATCATTATAGATAAACAGAGGTCGCACAGAGGTCGTATTTCCTACACTACGGTATCCCACACTTGCATGTTGTGTTTGTGCAATCGCACGAGATCCGACCAATCGTTAATTACCTCAACATAACATCAATTACAAACTGCAAGTCTCGATTGCCTGTGGCCGCACAGTTACGGATAACTGCTCCTCTGGGAACCAGCTACCACAGTTACAACACAACGGTACATCGCTGGTATTGTTTAGATTAACTCTAGTCTTTTATTATAGATCTAATTGATTTGTTTAATAAATTAGAGTTTGGACAACAGGCCTATCTACTGATAAATTTGATTGTAAAATATATTTGAATTTCCTTCAATTAAAATGAGATCACTTTTGTAGTATGATACCAACCGAATCCTGGTAATTTATCAGTGCTTATTTGTAGACTTAAATTATTTAAATAGTAAAGCGAAAAATACTATTTAATTTTGTTTGGATGAGACTAATAATGTGATATTTTAGTGAAATACATATTAAGCGTTATTATCGTATATTAGTTATTCCTATTTTTACTAGTATCCTAGTCCTTGTAATAGAGGGTCGTCGGGTTATGGAGAGGGTGAACAAAATTCTAAGTGTACCAGGCAGGGTCTTCCCTAATCTCCTACATATTAGAATTTCTTAAGATAAACACTATGAAACACAAACATTAAGCATTCTTGAAATTATTATTATCCGCCGGGCTGTTAGGCCGTGGTTCACAGTTGTCGTTATTGACAGACGTTTCGTCCCCACCATCGCAGGCCATCCTCAATGTCTAGATTGGCACGGTGAACTAAGAACTAAGAACCAATTCACCTCAGAACTAAGCGTTTACTCAATGATTCAGTGCCAATTCTGGAAATTCGTATACTATATAAAAAATATTACGAAGTTAGAAAAAGGGATGGGAGTGTACGGAGTAAGTAAACGTAGGAAAAATGAAATAGTGAGAAAGGTGTGAAAATAGAAAAGTCAAAAAGGAAAGTAGAAAAATGTCAAAAGTGGTTTGAAGCTTGAAAAGAGTATGGCGACTAAGGTGTGAATCAGTGAATATGCGGCCCACTGATCGGTGCTGCACTGATTCATATAAGTGTAATCACAGAGAAAGAAAACAGGAAAAAGATATATTTATACATTTTTTACATTACTTGGAAGCATTAAAGGAAGGACTGAGGCTTGAAAAATATGGATTTGGAAGCGGATGAAGAAGTAAGGAAGGTAGACTGAATAATGAAGAGGTGCTCCCAAAGTGCCTTGTTAAAACAGATGCTATATTAATAGTTCTGCTAAGAAAATTTCTAAAAAATTACAGTAAGCAAGAAACTAGTTTTAACCTAGTTTTTATTATACTTATGAAACGGGCGTTGTTACATTCTTACAACAGACTAGACCAGATGTTGTCAAACATGAGGAGGGCCCCCCCATTACAGTACAGGAGGAAGCTACTCTTGTTTCTATGTGGTATGCTAAGATAATTTGGTTGCCGTGTGTATTGTTTGGGTAAAATTTTGTATGTATATTCCAAACGTTTTTCAAGAACGTGCTTCGCGTGAGATTAAGTTTACGATCCGTGACATCCACTATTGTCAATGCTACTTTAAAAATAATTGTAATATTTAACTTAAAATATAGTTTTAATAAGTAAATTTTAACACAAACGTATTACTCTCTTATAGTCGAAAACAAAGTTTGTCTTCTGAAATTATTTTCAATTTCTGGAATATCTAGATCAATTTAATAAGTGGGCGAGCGAAGCATGTTCATAATTTTAACCCGAACGTTTGGCATTTCACTATCAGCCTGTCTGTTTGGTGTCTCACGATAATTGGAGTGCGAAAGGTAAAAACGTAAGGCTTAAAATTGTCAGAAATTCGAAATAACCTGTGTGTGGTATCAAATTAAGAGAATTTTAAGCAAGACCTGAATTTAGTGTTCGGTTTTGAAAATTTCAAACTTTTGGGACGCCAGAGCTCGAACAGTGGATCTAAATTTTGAAAAAAAGGTTGAAAAAATGCATGTATCATATAGCGTTTTAACTAAAATTCGAATGGAATGTTTACTCTAAAAAAATTTTAACTTTATGAGTACCACTGAACAAAAATGGAAGTCGAAACTTTGAGAAAAATTGTACAAGTCTATGTAAGGCATCTTCGCGTTATGAGCAATTTTATTCAAAATACGGACTCCGAATCGTTAATAATAATTTGACAAAATTAATATATATCAACACCTCCTGCAAATTTTGAACCGCTTATTAGCTAGGTTTGCAAAAATTCTGTAAATACTGCTATCAGTTATGTAAATTTGAGAAAAGTATTAGGTATACGCTTATAGATTAACCTGTGGAAAAATAGATTAACTTAAAATCTAGGACTAAATTATTTATCATTTAGACATATGGTTATGAATGTCTAAATTACTAAACTACCAATGCTGTAGTTTGAACTTTTACGTTTATTGTACGATTCTTTGCTTTTAAATTGATATTTTAATAAAAATTGTAGAGAAATTATGGTTTTCATAATTTTTCTACGGATTCGAAAATTATCTAACGTTAAAATTTATTAATAATAATGTATTTTGTTCAAACCTGTTACCGAGTTCTACAGCTCAGGGAGCATACTAAAATTTAATGCTCAACAATTTCTTCGCACACCACTCTCGGATGTATCACGTCCCCTGGGTCAAACCGCCCAGTAAAATCGCTGACTTAAACGTTATTAAAACATATTTCAACAATAGTAAAAACATTTACCTGTAACTATTGAGACTTTACCCGATACCATTTCGCCGTTAGACTAACGTGCTGACAAAGCGACTGATATCTTATCATCACTGCTGTTATCAAAAACATTGCATTTTGATAGCTCAATTTCTATAAACGTGCACCTGGAGTGCATCACTTATGTAATAAGAATCAGTGGTAAATGTCAAGTGTTACTTTTTTGTTTATCTAGAGTGTAAAGACTTTGATTTTTTTACGTCTTGGATATGATACCGTACAATTTGTAGCGTGACAGATAAGCACATAAAAATGAATGGCGAATTGATCATTAAAATAATATAATAAAATGTTTAAATCCGAAGGAAGCAAAATAATAAAGAATTAATTCAGAGCAACCGTGCAGTACAATCATTGATTAAAAGTTTAAGTTCGTATAAAAGAAATGTTACTAGTGATGAATCATCTAAACCAGTTTAATAACTGAAGGATAAAATTAAGTAACAACTAGCTAATAAATTTGAATAATAACCAAAGTATAAGCAGTTATATACTGTAACTTTATTACATGCACAGGATGCAAAATAAAATTCGAAAAATGTAAGGAATAATATTGCTTTGGCTAAGGTTTTAGTCGGAGGTGAAGGAAGTTAAAGAGTTGATTATTGAACGTTGTACGGGACACTTGACACGAGCATTTAAAACGTATTAACCTAGTTTCGAATACCGTAATGGTGAATAATAGTATGATCCGAGAGTGAAAATCGCGAGTGGCGGCAAAAAACATTTTACAACCTCAACACAATGACATAAACACATACAAACGCCTAACTAACATTGTATAGCACAAAACTACAATGAAATAACATTTTAAATTCAATAAAACAGTAATATAACTTAACCATCAAAAGTGCCTGATCGACAAAAGTGAACCAGACTTATAAATACACTAATTTTCGAAATACAACACTGAAACTTAACCAAAGACACTAAACCAACATCAGAAGGAAGATTTGCAGACACCAGGACGTAAATTCGACAGGAAAACATCTTTATTGGGACACCAAAAAACTGCGAGGTGACGATCTACAACTTCGACGGAGGCCATTGCTGTTTCATCAACGCTCAACTGAACACAGCCATCTACTGTTTGTCTGCGAGACGGTTCGCAACCTATTTATTTATTTTTACACTTTCAATTGAATATATTGTAGCATAACAAAATTATCACGCTAAACATTTAACTTAATGCAACAAAAATAAAGAAGAAAAGTTCCATAGTGAGTGAGAAGAATGAATTGTTTTAAGGATTAAACTAGAAACTGTATATTAAGTCAATAAAATGTTAATAAGAATGAAAAATAACAAAGAAAACCATTGATCAAAAAAACTTACTATGTAAAAACCCAATAAACCAGCAGTATACCCAGTAGATTGGGGAAGCAGTAAAAAGGGAAGGACAAGAAAAAGGAAATAAAAGGATGAAAACAATATTAATAATGGAAATTTATAAGGTCAAGAAGCAGAGAAACCACAAGACCAGAAATTACTAATATAATAATGAAGAAAGGACAAAATAGGTCAAGATTTCTACAAAGAGCCTAGAAACAAGAAGAGTTATTCCAAAAAATGATAATAATGGAATACATACCATTGAACAAAATTAAAACCAATATATTTAGACCCAGTAACAAGTTACAAGATACAATCCAAAGAGAAACGAATTGTAAACTAGTTATAAGTATAATACGTGAAAAATTATTAAAAAGACTACCATTAGTGTAGACAAAAATAAGTGACACACTATAATAAAGTGTAGTGTAAGAAATAGAAATCTATTAAAAAGACTACCATTACTGTAGACAAAAATAAGTGACACACTATAATAAAGTGTAGTGTAAGAAATAGAAATCTATTAAAAAGACTACCATCAGTGTAGGGAAATATTATATATAAAAAAAAAAAAAAAAAGACAGTCTAATGACTGAGGTCAATTTTGATAATAAAAGTGTTTTCAAAAATTAAGTAGTATAAGAAAATAATAGGTATAAGATGTTTTTATTTTTTTCATTGTGTTACCAAAAATAATTATAATGAACACTAGAGACAGTTGATAACTGAAAGTGTTATTAGGCATAAGATGTTTTTATTATGTTTGAGTGATACAA
Organism: Magicicada septendecula; assembly: GCA_034769895.1. Lineage (NCBI taxonomy): Eukaryota > Metazoa > Arthropoda > Insecta > Hemiptera > Cicadidae > Magicicada > Magicicada septendecula. Next base: position 1,266,338,589 of record CM068367.1, on the reverse strand, counting down.
AAAAAAAGAAGTTGGTAGATATAAGATATTCTGTTATATTTTTAAATCATGTTATTTAATTTTCAAGTTTGTAAGGTAGAGAGGCAAGTAGGAAATAGAAATGTAATAATTTTATTCAAAACTGTAAACCATATATAATGTACAAAGCAGATTAGCTAAGACACCACTTTTGAAAACACAGATTAGTAATGTAAACCCAAAACTATCTATCAGAGAATCAAACTACATAATAGGGAATAGAATTCAATACATACAACACAGAAATTGAAAATATAATTAATACAGATACAATTAATAGCGAATGGAATGACAAAGGAAAGAAAATTAACTTCCTTTGGAAACATATAATACTAGACTTATAATGGTAATCAAATCAGACTAAACAGTAAATTAATCAATATTGAAGTGTTTTAACAGCAAAATTATTAACAACAAAGATAATCACGGAGTTATTAAGAATATTCCATGGAAATATTAGCAGAAAAAACACTTAAAAACCATTTAAACACTAAATTTGTACCAAATATGAGGCCTACAATAATTATAAAAAATTGTAATTTTTGGGCTTAAATGAACTTGAAACAAACCCAGCTATATATCCAAATATGTAAAATTAATTAATCAATATTACTGAGTAGTTAGATTTATGTAAAATTAAGAAATATTTGAAATACAGTAAAAAATAAGAAAACTTATTATGTATATTTAGATGGTGAACCAAGTCTTAGACAGATATTTTTATAATTGAACAATATAAAGAGGAAAAAGACATATCACAAATTACCCTAAAACGACGACGTTCAGAGTTTAGTCTATTGTTAATCGTGAAGACGACTAGTTGAAAATGTATTAACAGAATACCGAAAAAGAATAATTTTGTGTAAAACCGAGTGTGGTTATGCAGAGTGTAACAGAGGTTAACTAAAAATGAAAATAACATTAACTATTAATATTTAACTCCTCACTAATTCCAAACAACAGTAATAACACTATCAAACTCAAACACAAGAAATCAACGGCCATTCTGAGACGATTTTGGACCATATTCGCAGAACACATACACATATTTGAACACCGGACACTTCACAAGAAACCCATCACGAAACGACATCGCAGGAAAAGAGAGGACACTCTACACTATATTCCTGGACCAACACTACTTCGCAGAGAAGGGAATATTCATTTATTTCTGCGGGAGAAGCTCGAACAGTCCCAGCAATGCATAGCAGCTAAACTCGAGGTGACGGCAGCCATACTTGATTCCCGAACCAGGACGAAACACGGCCAGCTTGAAGGGAGTGACGTCATTTCGACGAACGGTTCGATATTAATTTTCCTAATTGACGATTTAAATAATAATATTGTTTTATTTCAGCCATAATAATTTAGTTTAAGAATACCTGTAAGAATGTATCTTGTTCCTTGCCCTCTGACCATTTCGACTCGTTAAAAGAACCATAATTAACTAACCTTGTAAAAAATATATTTTGTTAATCTTGTTCGCTACCGACTGGAGCACATATCAGCCAATGCCTTGGCCATGCGCAGTTTGAATGGCGCATAATTTTGAATGTTAATAAATGAACATCATTATTCAGTTACAAGAGTTGTATTTATTTGTATAATGAATGTTAACTATTTTTTTTTTGCTAAACAAAAATAATTTACAGTGCTAGAATAAATATCTGAGAAAAATACACACAATTAATTAATTATTAATTAATTAATTAAATTAACCAATTAAACATTTTTACTAAGTATTAGTAAAAATTTCATAACTTACAAAATTTTATTTTATTATCAATCCATCACACTTAATTATAAAACATTATTTATATTTAATTTATTCTTTGTAATTGGTGAATCCAAAGTGGAGCTGTATCATCGGCGAGTTCAACACCGAGATTCAGACAACATAATTCTTACTAGCTTTAAGGAGAATAATCTTGTGGGATCACATCAACATAATAACATAATATATCTATTTTATTTATTTTATATTTGTAATATTATTATATATTACAAATTGGCTAGCCCAACAGTGGGGCTTTAAGGAGTCAGACTAATCCTGTGACTAAGAACAATCATTATATATTTATTTATATTTGTAAGTATATATATTACAAATTGGCGTCCAACTAAAGGGCTTTAAATAGGAGGTAATAGAGTTATAAAATAAGGACGATTGTCCAGTTTCCTGTTTTTAGCTTGTCAGCGGTCAATAGGTCGGAAGAAGGAGCGAGATGCACAGGAGAGATACATCAAGGAAAAGAGCGGTGGAGGCCGAGGAGGAGGTAGACATGGAAGATAAAGAGGTGACACCAGTGGAAGATGTGGAGTCGATGTTACCGCCAGCAGAACCAAACAAGCCTGCACCACAGGAGGAACAGCCGGAGAAATCCACCACGAAGGAAGATACAAAATTGGATAGAATGATGGAGATATTACTCAGAGAATTTAAAACGACAAAAGAAGAGTTGGGTAATAAAGTCGGAGATACCAACAAGAAAATGGAAGAAAATAGTAAGAAGATGGAGGAGAAAATGGAAAAAAATAGTAAGAAGATGGAAGAAAATAATAAGGAAATGAAGAATGATAACCAACGATTGAAGGAAGAATTGGGTAATAAAATTGGAGATACCAGTAAGAAGATAGAAGAGAAGATGGAAGAAAATATTCAGAAAATTGAGGAGAAAATGGAGGAAATAAAGACTGACAATAAACAGTCGAAGGAGGAATTAACCCAAATAAGCCAAAAACTGGAAGAGACCAACAAGAGGATGGAAGAAACAAGTCAGAAAATGGAAAGCAATAATCAGCAATTGAGAGAAGAATTGAAGGAGACGAACCAAGAGAACATGAACCGGTTAGACGGAAGAATGGAAATATTGAAGGAAGAATTGAGCCAGAAAATAGCTGAAAATAATGAAACAATCAGCAAGAAGGTAGAAGAGGAATTAACGGTAATCGAACAAAAGGTTACAAGAGCTGACGAAAGATGGAGTCAAACCGAACGAGAAGTACAGAGTATTAAGACAGAAATAAACACTAAGGTAAACAACATTGAAGAAACGACTAGGAAGACATTGGAGGAAAAACTAAAAGAAACACGTGAAGACTGGGAGCGAGTGCAGGACCGATTCACAGAAAAATGTGATGGCATTGAAGCTACTGTGACCAGTATCAACAGTCAGGTGCGACAGAACCAAACAGATATAGACCTGTTCCATAGTCGACCGACAAGCATTACCAGTTGTCCCAACAACGAGAATCGTGAAGGAATTAACTTCAGGTTTTATAAAAACAAACCGATGGAGTTCCTAGCCAGAATCGAAGAGTACTTCACCAAACACAGGGGCAATCGCTGGAGGGAGAATAAAGAAGTACTTGACGAATCGTTCAAGGAGATAGCAGATAATTGGTGGATGGCGATAAGAGACGAAGTGACCGACTACCAACAATTCAAAAGGTTATTCAAAGCCAAATATTGGTCTGAATCGACACAAAATATCGCCAGAGACGGGATCTGTCATGGAAAATACAACCCGTATGGAAACCAGACTCTAACAGCGTACTTCTTGGGAAAGGTGTGCGTGGCCAAACATCTAGAGCCCAGAATACCGGAAGAATGCCTGGTCAGCAAGCTCTCATACCATTATGAGGAAGATATAATAAGAGCTAGAAGAAACAGTCAAATAAAGACTGTACAAGCAATGACCGAGCTCTTAGAAATGTATGAGCATGAAGACTATTACCGCCAAAGTCGCAGGAGATATGAAAAGCCGGAACCAAGAAGTAACACTAATAATTCGAATAATAATAATCGGCAGAATGTGGGCAACAACAATAATTATAATTCCGCAAATCGGAATAATGCCGAATACAATTATAACACCCGTAATAACAATAATGTACCTAGATTTAACAACAATAATAATAATAATCATGTTCCTCGCATTAATAATAATGACAGCAACAACAACAATAATAGTAATAATAATAATAATAATAATAACCGTCCACAAAACAACAACAGTTATTATAATAATAATCGTAATTATGTTCCAAATGGTCAGAGGAACCCCAACCCCTCTAATAACAATTATCATAGTAATTATAACAGGAATTACCCGAATGGAGGTAATAACAATAATTACAGGACATATCGACCCCATATTAACTACATCAGAGCGGAAGGCAGTGGACAGAGGAGGTACCAGCCTCAACGAAGGAGCCGATATTATGAATACGGGACCTTTCAAGGAAGTCAGGGAAGTAATCGTTACAGAGAGTACGAGCCCAGACGTAGTTCCAGCCTGGACAATCAACGAAGACTACCTGTAACAGAAGCCCAACAGGACGATCGTGCTGAACCAAACGAAACAGTCTCAGGACTCCAAGCTGATGCTTCCAACGGCCTAATCCGTAATGATGCGGAACATTTAAACGAACGGAGGCAGTACTAAACTCCAATAACCCTTTACTGCTCCAATCTGCTGGGTTTAACCAAGAAAGAAATTTGAAGAAAGACAGAAAAAGTTTACCATAATATACAGTAATTATTTGAAAGATATCCGTAAGGACCTGCTAGAAGAAAGCGAAGTTAATATTAATAATAATGACAACGAAATAATATATATATAATTGCAGAAATTGAGGGTATTTCTGTTCCTATAATGATAGACACTGGAGCCAATGTCTCTATAATAAATCGTAATGAATTGGACCGGATACAGCAGGAATGCCACAAAAACTTACCGGTACTACCTATTAATAATATTGTACTTGTAGGAGCTACCGGCTGACAGAACAAGACCATAAGAAAACAGGTATCCCTAAGTGTCAACAGTCAGGGCATTAGTGTGGATATGATATTTCTTGTTGCAGCCGGATTACCTTTCAACATCATGATAGGATGTGACATATTGCGCAGAAACTCAGCAGTTATCGACTTGTGCCGAGGAAAGGTATCACTTTTTTCTGAAGGTTCGACCTGGGTAGCCAATTTAACTAACAACAAGATGTTAGATTCCAGACAACTTCTCGACCACCAAAATAAGGTGAATTACTTGTCAAACTACTCGACAAACAACAAGTCAGTACATCAGGATTCGGAGGATGACCTATGGCAACAAAAGATTCAGGAGATACGTAACTTCCAGTGCCATAATACCACCGAGCAATTAACAGAAAACCAGCTGACTCAATTGGTCAACATATATGAAAAATATCGAGCTGTATTTTCGGACGAACCTGGAAAGATCCGGAACTACCAATGTTCCATACGATTCAGAGAACCGGTAGAATTTAATCGAAAGTCGTATCCCATAGCACAACTTTGAAGGAAGCCGTACGCACAGAGATCCAGAATATGATCAGTAAAGATATTATCGAAAGCAGTCAATCGCCATACACTAGCCCAATTGTGGCTATACAAAAGAAAAATGGGAAGGTAAGGCTTTGCCTTGACGCACGTGAGATAAATAAAATGATAATTAACGATCGTACCTCACCTGGCGAAATTGATGAGATATTGAAGAGATTTCACGGAACGAAGTTCATTACCACGTGGGATACCGTTTGCAGCTATTGGCAGGTGGAGTTGCACCCAGCAAGCCGGCAATATATGGCGTTCATCTTCGAAGGGCGCAATTATCAGTTTAAGAGGTTCCCCTTCGGGTTGGTGAACTCAGTAGCTGTTTTTGTCGCCTGTATGGATCATATACTCGGACCAGAAGAGCTCCAATTCACGACTGTCTATGTTGATGATCTCCTAATAACATCAACCAATTGGGAAGAACACTGTTACCGTGTGGAGCATGTCTTGAAGAAGCTTGCTGAAAATAATGTTACCCTTAAACTAGACAAGTCCAAGCTTATAGCTAAAGAAGTACAATTTTTGGGTTTCCAGTTAAACAGTCAAGGAATAACACCATCAACAGAAAAAGTAGACGCCATACAACGATTCCCTATACCAAAAAACAGAAGGCAACTACAATCATTTTTAGGCCTGTGTAACTACTATAGGAAGTTCCAAAATAATTATTCCGAACTGACAGCCCGGTTTCAGTACCAGTTATCGTCCAAGAATAAATGGCGATGGGGTCAAGAACAAGACGAAACTTTCAAATCAATTAAGGAGAAGTTCTTAGAAGCAGTAATGCTCAACCATCCGGATTTTAACCGACCCTTCTTTCTAAACTGTGACGCTAGTAACATTAGCTTGGGATCAACACTATACCAAGAAGATGAAAGTGGAAACCATCTAGTAGTGAGCTTTGCTAGCAGAACCCTTAACCAGTGTGAAAAGAACTATAATGCGACGGAAAAAGAACTGCTAAGTGTAGTCTTTGCCTGTGGGAAGTTTCGGACGTATATCCTCGGATATCCAGTGACCGTTCGAACAGATCACAAATCAATATCATTTCTGAGAAGATGCAAGTTAAGCCATGGTAGATTGACCAGATGGGTACTTGCCCTGCAGGAATACGATATACAGTGGGAGTATGTTCCTGGAAGTAAAAATGTAGTAGCCGACGTATTGTCGAGAGTAAATCTGGAAGAACAAACGTTCTAAGGCGAAAAGGAGAGCATTTTGAAAATCTATAATATTATTAAGGACAGATCCGATTTAGAAAAGATAGTGCAGGACATCAGCAAACACCAGCAGTCCGACCCGAAGTTAAACCACATTAAACTTCGTCTCTCCAACCAAGATGACACAATAACCAAATTTTATTGTGTACATAACGAAATATTATTCATCAAAACATCCCTCGATGAAGAGATATGGAAGATCATGATCCCTACTACAATCGAAAAGGATATCATCCTGGACTATCATCTACGATACGGTCACATGGGAGCCATGAAGGTGATCAAGCCGATAGAAGAGAATTGTCATATAAAAAGTATAAATAGAAAGACGAGAAACTACCTCAAAACCTGTCTGATATGTCAATTGGTGAAAACCAACAATGAGAGGAAAGAGGGTATGATGATACCAATTACCTCACAAGCCAAACTGGAAAAGGTCTTTCTGGACATATGTGGTCCATTTCCCCGCAGTGGCGGACGCCATCGATACAAATACATTATTATCATGATGGATCACTTCACAAAATTCACAAAACTGTACCCTGTGAACAGAGCCACCACTTTGAAGACTCTAGGAGTAATAACAAACCATAACATTCCAGAGATGGGGAGCCCGGCATCCATAATCACAGACCATGGAACGCAATTTAAGGGTTGGAGGTGGAGAAACACTCTAAATACGTTGGGCATTAAGACATACAAGACATCTGTCTACCCAGGGGCGGATCTTGGCATGTGCGACCTGTGCCACCGCACAGGGCGCCATCGGCGCCGGGGCGCCATGGCGATGGAAATAAATTGAATAAATTGTGGTACTTGTAATTGGAAAATAAGGAGAATAATAAAAAATTATTCTTTTGTCAAAGATTCGATATATTATAACAACAAAAGTGCACGAGGCGGCAGGAAACTAAAAGTGTTGGTGGTGGGGGGCGCGGTGTATACTTCCGAGAATCCGAGCCGGCCGGTCGCCAATCCCGCCGGAAGCGGAGCGACAGCGAGTCTATATTTAAAAATAGCTGCATAGTTTCTGCGAAGCGGAGTACAGGGCAGCGGAGTGGGGCGCCCCACTCCGCTGCCCTGAGTGGTGGGGTGGGTATCGATTGACTGATATGAGAAATAGACCCATTCCTGTAAGTTCCAATAATTATTAACATGTCGACAAAAAAAAAGCCTTCGGGTAATTTTTATAGAAAAAGAAAGGCTGATATTGAAAAACAAGACCAACAGCAGGCTAAAGCATTAAGCAAATTTTTCCGTAGTGCCTCTGGATCAGCTGATGCTGGAGCTGGACCCTCAGATGATGACGTGTTTGGATTACAATCTCAAAAGATGAACTTGGATTGCAGGTAAGAGAGAATATCATTTTAGTACCTTTAATTGTATACGCTGTTTAGCAAATTACAATACTAACTTTGTGCTGTGGATTGTAATATTGTTGTTATTAATATTATTACTTCCATGAAAAAGGAAGTATGGTGAGAGGTTTGAAGTGGGGTCTTGCAAATTGCAAATTGAAACTGATGGTTTAACTTTTAACACAAAACTGAAACAAGAATGAGCAATGAGAAGAAGAGGGGGTAAAGGGATTGTTGACTAAAAGCAGTGGAGACTCTTTACTTGGAACTACAAATTAGCTACTTCCGCCTTTCCTGTAGGGCCTGTTTTGACATTTATTTACGTGAAATTAAATTATTAACTAAGCAAGGTGTCGTGTTTTGCGTAATATTTGGCGACGTGTTTCAAATTCGAATTCCATCAAATTATGGATTAATTAAAAAAAAAAAAAAAAAATGCTACAAAAAATGTACGAAATAGCGAATTGTACGAAACTAGAATGTACGAAAATAGAGGACTACCTGTACTATAATCGAGCGATACTTTAGAACTGTGAAAAAATCCTTCATGCATATCCATTAATTAAAAGTTTTAATACCTTAAGAGTGTATATTATTTTTTCCACATAAGACAAAAAAAAAATACAAGCTAAAATTAAAAAATATATATATATTTTTTTACAGAATCTCTTGGCAACAGAATATGAAAAAGATTGCAGTCAAGATGATAATCCCGAAAACGATTTAATTGCCACTGAGGATGAAACCAAATTATCCTTTGAGCATGGACAACAGCCAGAGCTGCTTCAAGGCATTTTACCACCTTCACCGACGATAAGTCCAGCAAAGAATTTAGAGGTTTGTATGCATTATTTATATTTATTTGGACCAGCCGAAAAACAATTTCTGTTCTTTTAAGAAATGAATCCTAAATTAAATATAACAGAAGTAACTACTAAAAACTACTGAACACTGAACAGTAGACGTATGTCTCTGCATGTATTTTTATTTTTAATTGTAACCACTTTCAATGGAATTTAACACTAAAATATCAATTCATTGAGCAAGTTACACACATGTTTTATCATAAATGTTTTCAAAATGCTTAATATATCTAAATATAAATCAGTATAATCAGATTCAGACAGACGAAATGCAAGATGACTGATCCCAAACGAAGCAATACCTCGTTTCGCTCAGTTAATTAATATTATTAATATAATTAATATAATTATATTAATATAATATTAATATAATTAATATTGGTATCGCTTTTTCAGGATATTGGAGACGCTGGTGATGAAAATGAAGGCGTACTTGACGACTCCGTCTCACACGACCCCGGAGAGTGGCCAGCTTTCATCACTGATAACATCCGCCAACTCCTCGTACAGCGTGGTCCTGAGCAAGTTACGCAAATAGACTTTCCTCTTAACTCTGAAAATCGTAGGTTTAGCACCGTTCATTACCGCAGGCAGCTTAACAATGGCGAACTTATTCACCGCCCTTGGTTGATTTACTCTGTCAAAAAGAATGTGGTATATTGTTTTTGTTGTCGACTTTTTTCTCAATCTAAACAAATAACAACACTGAACTCAGAAGTGGGAAATTGTGACTGGAGGCATCTAGCTCGTGTTTTGTCTGAACACGAAACATCCCCTAGACACATGAGAGCTTTCCAGGATTGGGATGAGTGCAATAAGAGAATAAGAACACATAAAACAATTGACAGAGAAAATCAAAAAATGATTGAAAGTGAAGCAGAACGATGGAGAGAAGTTCTTAAAAGAATTGTGCTTATGGTAGAATTTTTAGCCTCACAAAACCTTGCATTTCGTGGAAAATCTGACACTTTGTATGATAGAAACAATGGAAATTTCTTGAAAATCATGGAGTTTATAAGCAAGTTTGATTCCGTAACAGCTGAACATTTGCGGCGTATAAATTCCAAAGAAGTTTTTGTGAGTTATCTTGGAAAAGGAATTCAGAATGAAATAATTAACCTTCTTGGCTTGAAAATAAAACAGCTCATTTTAAAAGAAATTAAAGATTCTAAATACTATTCGATTATTTTGGATTGTACACATGATGTGAGTCATACAGAGCAACTTACCTTGACTGTAAGATATGTATATTGTGGACCTGAAAGCACCCCAACAATCAAAGAAAGTTTCTTGGGATTCATTCCCATAGACTGCTCTACAGGTGAGGCATTGACCGACACTCTTTTAAAACAGCTGGAAGCCCTTGATCTGCCTTTGAATGATATGCGAGGTCAAGGCTATGACAATGGTGCGAACGTGAAGGGTAAGCATGCAGGAGTGCAAAAGAGAATTCTAGATGTGAATCCTCGAGCTTTTTTCGTACCCTGCAGTGCTCACACCCTAAATCTTGTAGTAAATGATGCCGCACTATCTTGCATTGATGCTGTGAACTTCTTTGGGACAGTTCAAGAGCTCTACAAACAAGTTTTTTTCTGCGTCAACTCACAGGTGGACTGTTTTGCAAAACTATGTATCGTCATTGACTTTGAAACCACTTAGTGAAACTCGCTGGGAAAGCAGAATCGATGCTGTAAGTCCTCTTAGGTACCAAGCTGGTGAAGTGTATGACGCTCTATTGGACATATCTGCCGATACGAGAACTGATGCTTTCGGGAAGAATGCAGCTCTTAGCTTGGCCAAAAAACTACAAGTTTATCTGTAGTCTTTTGACATGGCACACGATTTTGTTTCGTGTAAACTTGGTGAGTAAACTTTTGCAGAGGAAAGAATTGGACATTACAAAAGCCATTGAGCTTATCGGCCAAATCACGGAATACTTCATCAAACTGAGAACTGACAAAGGATTTGAGGAAACACTTGTTGATGCGAGGGAAGTGGCTGAAACTCTAGAAATTGAGCCAACGTTTGAAAAAGAGGAACAACTTCGCCCAAGAAGGAAAAAAAAGCAGTTTGATTACGAGTCTTCAGACGAACCAACTACTGATCCAAAGATCGCCTTTAAGAGAGACTTTTATTTTTATGTACTTGACAGAGCAACTTCTTCATTGCAGGAAAGGTTTGAACAACTCCGACATCACCAAAATCTTTTTGGATTTATGTATAATGCTTTTGACTATGACGAAATCCAACAAGAGGAGAAAAAATAAGACCTTAAGAAAAAGTGTGCTGAACTTCAAATCGCATTAACAGATGGAAGTCACTCTGATATAGACGGAAACCAGTTATTCCAAGAACTCCTTATTCTTACGTCGATCAAGACCAAAGGCCGTCCTCTTAAAGATCTCATGGATATTTTAAATTATTTAACATCTTCTTCCTTATGTGAAAATTTTCCCAATCTTTGTGTAGCCTTAAGAATTGGTCTTACTCTACCAGTTACTGTCGCATCTGGAGAAAGAAGCTTTTCAAAGCTTAAATTAATCAAAAATTATTTAAGATCTACCATGAGCCAAGAGCGGCTGGTTGGACTGGCCCTAGTATCAATCGAGTTTGATGTGTTGCAAAACATTAAAATAGATGAATTAATCAAAGACTTTTCTGAAACCAAAGCTCGGAGAGTTTTTTTAAATATTAATAAGGTCAAACAATGAAATCTCAAATTATATGCAATCAAATTTTGTGTAAAAATAAATGTATAAAATTTTCATTTGAGATGAATTTTTAAATTTTCCTTGACATCTCTTTTATTCCAGTGGATGTATTATTTACAACTTGACAGGTGTTATGAGCAAAATAGAAAACTTTTAATACTTTTGTTGATGTTATAGTTAAAAAACTATTTCCTCACAGTTGAATGAACACCAAGGCACGATCCTTCATTTTACCTTTGTTTATAAAGCACCCAGTACTTATAAAATCTCAAGACACCCCGGGACCCTCTGTTTTCTAACCCCCTCCCACCGGTTGCTCGGTACGTGTTGGGGCGCCGGAACCATGCTTCGCACAGGGCGCCATTTACCCACGGTCCGCCCCTGTGTCTACCACCCCAGCAGCAATCCAGCAGAGAGGGTACTGCGAGAAGTCGGAAGAATATTACGGACTTATTGCTATAATCAACAAAGGAAGTGGCAAGAATATTTATTAGCTACTGAAGAATTCCTTAATTTATCATATCACCCTGCTATAGGTACCACGCCATACACGGCAATGTATGAAAAACCTACTCCAAGAGAAATACTAGACATAATAGAGTTCCCCAGGAGTCAGGAATACAAGTTCAATCGAATCAGATTCTACAATAAATTGGCAGAAGACCAGGAAAGGCGCAAGAACAAGTATCAAAAGGCGATTAAGAAAATAATAAGCTATGAAGTCGGAGAAAAGGTACTGCTAAAAAACAGGGAATTACCCAGTACTTTGGAAGGCATTACCAAAAAGTTGTTACTGCTGTATACCGGCCCATACCTGATTATTAAAAACAATAATAACAATACGTATGTACTAAAGGATATCATTTCAAATAAAGTAAAAGGAACTTATAATCAATTATCCATTAAAAAATATTTAGAGGAGAAATAAAAAAATTTTCCAAATTCAAAAAATCAGTAAGTACAACTTACACAAAACATTCGAAAAATTATGAATGAACAAAAAGAATTTTGATGAAAATAATTTCCAAAATTCAAAACCAATAATAAGTACAACTTACACCAAACATTTGAAAAACTATTATGAATGATGAAAAAAGAATTTTGATGAACAAAAAAAATTCCAAAATTCAAAACAATAATAAGTACAATTTACACCAAAATATTTGAAAAACAACTATGAATAAGAAAGAATTTAGTTGAATAAAAATATCTAAAGTTAAAAAATAGTAAGCTCATATCATTACTCATACGAATGATGAGAAATAACTCATAAATATGGAAAAAAGATTTTGTAAGAAAGAGATACAAAATTCTAAAGGAGGAAGGAAACCAGAATATCATATGACTTAATCGAAACAACTTAACCAAACTCACAAAGAAAATAATTTAATAAAAATGGAACAATGAAGAAGGACAACTCAGTAAAGACCAAATAGTGAGACCAGAAACCAAAAAACCCTGATACTATTAATGATAATGTTGTTGCAATAACCACTGTTATAGTGAAAGTGATAAAGAATTAATTCATGTTATGCCATGAGCAATAAAAATAACTCATTGGATACCAGATGGTAGAAAGAATAAATATAAATACTAATTACTATGTAAACATGATGAAATGATGAAATGTATATTATACCACATACCTAAACCACATAATATGGAATAAGCTTTAAGAGAGAAGAAGAGTCAAGTGTATAAAAGTATTAATTAATATAAAGTATTATGAAGTGTAGAATCTAAAGATGTTTATTTTAGTCAAAAGAGACTACTTTTACTGTTTATTTATTTTTATGACTGGATGTAGAAAATGCCATCCGTCTTATATTTTGAGCAGAGATGATAATGCCTCTGGACTCAATTAATTGAGTCATCAAATTGGACAGCAGGGATTGAAGCCAAAAGTGACACTCTGAACTGTTCCAATTAATTTGTTAGGGAATGTTAGGGAGTAAACATACTGGTGAGGAAGCACCAAATAAGAAAGAATATAAAATGATAATGTTATACACAAGATTGAAGATCACTTATTAATGAAGAAAGAAACTAATGAAGGAGATACACATCATCTGAGAGGAAGCAACGGTGGAAAAAGAAGGTATATAAAGTGAAAACATGTAATCACGAAGAAAATATGGTAAATACAAAAGAATTAGTAGTAATTATTTCATCCATACTAAGAGTATGATCTGAACTAATCACTTTTACAGGAGAGCATATGTAGCATAACAAAATTATCACGCTAAACATTTAACTTAATGCAACATAAATAAAGAAGAAAAGTTCCATAGTGAGTGAGAAGAATGAATTGTTTTAAGGATTAAACTAGAAACTGTATATTAAGTCAATAAAATGTTAATAAGAATGAAAAATAACAAAGAAAACCATTGATCAAAAAAACTTACTATGTAAAAACCCAATAAACCAGCAGTATACCCAGTAGATTGGGGAAGCAGTAAAAAGGGAAGGACAAGAAAAAGGAAATAAAAGGATGAAAACAATATTAATAATGGAAATTTATAAGGTCAAGAAGCAGAGAAACCACAAGACCAGAAATTACTAATATAATAATGAAGAAAGGACAAAATAGGTCAAGATTTCTACAAAGAGCCTAGAAACAAGAAGAGTTATTCCAAAAAATGATAATAATGGAATACATACCATTGAACAAAATTAAAACCAATATATTTAGACCCAGTAACAAGTTACAAGATACAATCCAAAGAGAAACGAATTGTAAACTAGTTATAAGTATAATATGTGAAAAATTATTAAAAAGACTACCATTAGTGTAGACAAAAATAAGTGACACACTATAATAAAGTGTAGTGTAAGAAATAGAAATCTATTAAAAAGACTACCATTACTGTAGACAAAAATAAGTGACACACTATAATAAAGTGTAGTGTAAGAAATAGAAATCTATTAAAAAGACTACCATCAGTGTAGGGAAATATTATATATAAAAAAAATAAATAAAAGACAGTCTAATGACTGAGGTCAATTTTGATAATAAAAGTGTTTTCAAAAATTAAGTAGTATAAGAAAATAATAGGTATAAGATGTTTTTATTTTTTTCATTGTGTTACCAAAAATAATTATAATGAACACTAGAGACAGTTGATAACTGAAAGTGTTATTAGGCATAAGATGTTTTTATTATGTTTGAGTGATACAAAAAAAAAGAAGTTAGTAGATATAAGATATTCTGTTATATTTTTAAATCATGTTATTTAATTTTCAAGTTTGTAAGGCAGAGAGGCAAGTAGGAAATAGAAATGTAATAATTTTATTCAAAACTGTAAACCATATATAATGTACAAAGCAGATTAGCTAAGACACCACTTTTGAAAACACAGACTAGTAATGTAAACCCAAAACTATCTATCAGAGAATCAAACTACATAATAGGGAATAGAATTCAATACATACAACACAGAAATTGAAAATATAATTAATACAGATACAATTAATAGCGAATGGAATGACAAAGGAAAGAAAATTAACTTCCTTTGGAAACAAATAATACTAGACCTATAATGGTAATCAAATCAGACTAAACAGTAAATTAATCAATATTGAAGTGTTTTAACAGCAAAATTATTAACAACAAAGATAATCACGGAGTTATTAAGAATATTCCATGGAAATATTAGCAGAAAAAACACTTAAAAACCATTTAAACACTAAATTTGTACCAAATATGAGGCCTACAATAATTATAAAAAATTGTAATTTTTGGGCTTAAATGAACTTGAAACAAACCCAGCTATATATCCAAATATGTAAAATTAATTAATCAATATTACTGAGTAGTTAGATTTATGTAAAATTAAGAAATATTTGAAATACAGTAAAAAATAAGAAAACTTATTATGTATATTTAGATGGTGAACCAAGTCTTAGACAGATATTTTTATAATTGAACAATATAAAGAGGAAAAAGACATATCACAAATTACCCTAAAACGACGACGTTCAGAGTTTAGTCTATTGTTAATCGTGAAGACGACTAGTTGAAAATGTATTAACAGAAAACCGAAAAAGAATAATTTTGTGTAAAACCGAGTGTGGTTATGCAGAGTGTAACAGAGGTTAACTAAAAATGAAAATAACATTAACTATTAATATTTAACTCCTCACTAATTCCAAACAACAGTAATAACACCATCAAACTCAAACACAAGAAATCAACGGCCATTCTGAGACGATTTTGGACCATATTCGCAGAACACGTATACACATATTTGAACACCGGACACTTCACAAGAAACCCATCACGAAACGACATCGCAGGAGAAGAGAGGACACTCTACACTATATTCCTGGACCAACACTACTTCGCAGAGAAGGGAATATTCATTTATTTCTGCGGGAGAAGCTCGAACAGTCCCAGCAATGCATAGCAGCTAAACTCGAGGTGACGGCAGCCATACTTGATTCCCGAACCAGCACGAAACACGGCCAGCTTGAAGGGAGTGACGTCATTTCGACGAATGGTTCGATATTAATTTTCCTAATTGACGATTTAAATAATAATATTGTTTTATTTCAGCCATAATAATTTAGTTTAAGTATACCTGTAAGAATGTATCTTGTTCCTTGCCCTCTGACCATTTCGACTCGTTAAAAGAACCATAATTAACTAACCTTGTAAAAAATATATTTTGTTAATCTTGTTCGCTACCGACTGGAGCACATATCAGCCAATGCCTTGGCCATGCGCAGTTTGAATGGCGCATAATTTTGAATGTCAATAAATGAACATCATTATTCAGTTACAAGAGTTGTATTTATTTGTATAATGAATGTTAACTATTTTTTTTTTTGCTAAACAAAAATAATTTACAGTGCTAGAATAAATATCTGAGAAAAATACACACGCAATTAATTAATTATTAATTAATTAATTAAATTAACCAATTAAACATTTTTACTAAGTATTAGTAAAAATTTCATAACTTACAAAATTTTATTTTATTATCAATCCATCACACTTAATTATAAAACATTATTTATATTTAATTTATTCTTTGTAATTGGTGAATCCAAAGTGGAGCTGTATCATCGGCGAGTTCAACACCGAGATTCAGACAACATAATTCTTACTAGCTTTAAGGAGAATAATCTTGTGGGATCACATCAACATAATAACATAATATATCTATTTTATTTATTTTATATTTGTAATATTATTATATATTACAAATTGGCTAGCCCAACAGTGGGGCTTTAAGGAGTCAGACTAATCCTGTGACTAAGAACAATCATTATATATTTATTTATATTTGTAAGTATATATATTACAATATGTACTTTTAGTTTTAAAAATTTATCTTGTAATGCTATACTTTTTAATCTTTGCCCTATTTCTCTGACTTTTCCCATAAATAGCTGTTTGTACTTTATATAAAAATATGTAATAACATATCGATACCCTGAGAATCGATTTAAAAATCGACAAGAGTCCGAATAATCAATTGTTAATAAAATAATTAATCCCTTTCAATTAAAATAGTTTTTCTTCATTTCTAAATATAACTATTTAACAATAGATTATTTTAAACATAATTTGCTACAAGAATTTCACCACCAGAAGGAAGATAACCTCCAAACTGAAAGTAAACAAGAATCGATTCCAATTGGAGACAATCCTATAAGAGGCTGGAATTCTTTAACAAATACACAAAGGCTTATAAAATCTTCTAAATAAATGATAAATGTTTCGGAACGTCACGAAACTCAATTAATTAATTGTTTTTAATTAATTGATTAATAAAAGAAAATTAAAAAATTTATTTTTTAATTTAAAAAAATTTTTTTTTGCAAACAATTTTATTTCTTACACGTACACATATTTATATATTTTGTAACACAATACTGTTTCAACGTTACAAGTTTAGTTACAATTTGGCTAGCCTAACAGTGGGGCTTAAACTAAAAGGAAGAAGACCAGATTAGGATTTGTAAGATTAGTTACAAATTGGCGCCCAACGAGGGGCTTAAAAGAAAAGGAAGCAGACCAGATTAGGATAGGACGTGTAAGAGTTTAATTACAAATTGGCGCCCAACGTGGGGCTTTAATTAGCGATAGAAAGGCTACTACATTCTGCCCAATCACTAATTGGAGTTTGGCAGCAGCTATAAAGCCAGAGAAAGGGAAAATGCAACGACGTGCAACCTCAAAGAAACGGGCGGCGGAGGCCGAAAAGGAAATCGAAATGGACATGGAAAATAAAGAGGCGACGCCAGTAGAAGATATGGAAAGGTTATTGCCACCAGTATTGTCGAAACAACCTGCACAACCAGAGGAACAACCTGAGATGCCCACACAGACAGGGGAAGTCAATGTCCGGGAGGAACAGTTAGAAAACCCTCACAAGCAGAAAATATGACAATACAAGAAATGTTCAGAGCGATGATGGAAGACAATCAATCCTTAAGTAAAAAGATGGAAGAAAGGAGAGGAGGAAAATTAGAAGATTTGAAGAAGGATAACCAATCCACAAAAGAAGAATTGAGTGGGATGAACAAGAACATGGAAGGTTTGAAAGAAGAGTTGAAGGAAGATAACAAGAAGTTGGAAGAGAAAATGGGGAAAAAGTTAGAAGAATTGAAGGAAGACAACCAATCTTTTAAGGAAGAATTTAAATCGACCAAGGAAGAATTGATTAACAAGATTGAGAATACCAATAAGAGAATTCAAGAAAATAGTAAAAGATGGAAAGTGACAACAGACAGTTGAAGGAAGATAACAAGAAGTTGGAAGAGAAGATGGGGGAGAAGTTGGAAGAATTGAGAGAGGACAACAAAATTTTAAGAGAAGTATTAAGGGAGGTCAATCAGGAGAATCTAGACAAACTTGACGAAAGAATGGAATTGTTAAGAGAAGAACTGAACAAGGAAATCAACGTTAACAAGAAAGCAATGAATAAAAAGTTGGAAGAAGAAAACATAATGATAAATCAACAGATCCGAGAAATTGACGGAAAATGCAACCAGACCGAAAAGGAAGTACAAGAATTTAAGGAAGTAGTAAACATCAAGTTTACGAATATAGAAGAGCATAGTCGCAGGAAAGTGGAAGAACAGCGGAAGGAGACTCAGGAAGAATTCGGGAGAGTACGGAGCCAAGTCGCGGAACGGTGTGATGGGATGCAAGAGGCTATGACCAATATCATAGTCAGGTACGACAAAGCCAAGAAGAGATGGAAGCTTTGAGGAATAGACCTACTCATTTCACCGGATTACCCATCAACGAAAACCGAGAATGGCTCAATTTCCGGCAATACAAGAGGAAACCAATGGAGTTCCTGGCGAGGATAGAGGAGTACTTGGCCAAACATAGAGGAACTAAATGGAGCAATAACCGGGAAATACTGGACGAGTCATTCCGGGAGATGACTGATAATTGGTGGATGGCTAACCGTAGCGAGATTGCAGACTACCAGCAATTCAGGAAAATGTTTAAATCTAAATACTGGTCCGAAACCACACAGAACCTGATCAGAGACAACATTTGCAACGGACGATACAGGGCCCAAATAGGCAATAGCATGACAGCCTATTTCCTAGGGAAGGTGTGCCTGGCGAAACACCTCGAGCCGGCTATACCCGAAGAGTGCCTGGTAAATAAACTATCCTATCATTATGACGAGGATATTGTCAGGGCAAGGAGAGGTAGCCAGATCAAGACGGTGCAGGATTTGGATTAGGATTGGGTTTAGGATTTGTAAAAGAGATTAGTTACAAATTTCATCATCATTATCTTCGCTACATGTGCCTGTCCTATCTTCAAAAACATCTGATGATCTTCCTTTGGTTGTTCAAAGCTCCTTCGTTTTTTGCTTTGTTTCTGAGAAGTTGTTTATACAGTCTTTTGGTACCCTATCTGCTTCTGTTTTTGCCCACGCTCTTTAAGATTAATGTTCTATATACTTTGTCACGAATGTAGTGACTTCTAATTATGCCAGTTCTCTAGCACGTTTTCATGTTTCGTAATACCATTATCTAGAAGTTCTGTAAATGGTTTACGATTTTCAAACACAACGGCGAGCTAGCTCAGTGACAGGACTTTTCTTTCCGTGGCTTCCATTCGTCTTGCTGTGCTGCCGATGCAGTTCATTGTCGAGTCAATCCAACTCCGTGTAGAGTAAATGCTAGCTCAGAAGGCGAGACGTGCTAGTACTCATTTCTCAACTTGCCTAGTCTGGCACACAGAATAATCCTTCGTATTCCTCCTCCTCCTCCTCATCATCATCATCATCAACATTGTCGCCGCTTTTCCCATCCTAGTTTCCGCAGACGCCTAGTTCCCAAACAGTCCTCTTGCGTGAAGCCTCTTCCACTCACGATGTCTTTAACACTTTTTGACTAGGGATGTCTGGGTCTTCCTTTTTCCCTTCTACTGGCTGGTGTCCATTCCAATACTTTCTACGGCCATCTCCCCCTTGATATTCACTTTAGGTGTCCAAACCAATTTAATATTTTCACCTCTACCATTTCTATTATGTCTACGACAATTCTCACTTTCGCTCTTATATCTACGTTCTTAAGTCTATCAAGTCAAGTTCGTTACAGCGTCATCTCCAATAATCCATTTCCAAAGCTCTGATTCTGGGTTTATCACCTCCTACAATTCTGCCCCGTATAAGCTTATGCTGTCTACTGTGGTTTCATATTGTACAGCGTAATCTTATTACGCTTCGTAATTTAGGTATTCCGTACTAGGTTATTCAGTTGCCCCATTTTGCTTGCCCCATTCTTGATTTTATTTCTCGACTGCTCTCACCACCAGATGTTATTGTTACTCCTAAATAGTGAAGTTACTCGTTGCTCTTATAACTTTTGTTCATAACTCTATATTTTACCCAACACAACCTACTACTAAGTACTCTGTTTCGGTTTCCTCGGTAATCATAGACTTGTTACCGACATATTCGATATCCTATGTTACAAACAGAAATTTACACCCACAACGTGTTTCAAACTATAGAAATACAGTGTTTCATATTAGCCTACAGAGGGTAATAAGAAAGACAAGGTATGATAGGTTGCCAAACAGCAGTATAAGGGAAACATAATGTAACACATATTAATTCTTTGATTGCGGAAAGAAGAAGGATATGGAATGAACACATTTCAATAGTGAATGACACAAGACTAGTGAAAAAGGCAAGAGATAGCCAACCAAACACCAAGTGGAGCATTGGTCGGGCAAGGCAGAGGTGGAGTGACAGCATGTAGGACCGTTGTTATAGGACAGGACAGAGTACTAACAACGAAGAAGAAGAAGAAGAAGAAGAAGAAGAAGAAGAAGAAGAAGAAGAAGAAGAAGAAGAAGAAGAAGAAGAAGAAGAAGAAGAAGAAGAAGAAGAAGAATAGTGTTTCGAGTTTATATCACGTCACATTAACAAAGCTGTTGAAGCAGCATCCTGCTCTATAATGTTTTTAAATATTACATTTAGACGATATGCTCAAAAGAATAATAGTGCACGTGCTTCGAGCCTCGCTTTGATTTGTCATTTAGTCTACCTACTGTCGTCTGTCATTAGAGGTAATGTGGTCGTCTGTCTAACGTGAGGGTATCATAGTGTTTCTCTATGGCGGTGGCGTGATGTGAACTATACCAACTGTCGAAGATGCAACAGGCCACAGTACAGGCCACAGATTGAGATCAGACTTTTTATTAATTTATTTGTATTTCAACTAGTCACAAGCGATTTGATTCTAACAACTATGTTAGAAGTGTGTACAATGTTCTCCCATTGGCGCGCTCCTCACTGTAGTTTACACTTTGTTCATGTGTAGACATTCCTTAAAACTAAACCAGCTCGAACGGTTTCTGTCTCTGCAATCGCCACGCAAGTCCAGCAGTTGTAGTATCAAGAAGTTGTAGTAGTTCATAATTTTAATGTTTATGAAGTCTTTGTTCACGTTTAGCTGCAAACCGTTTGATCTCATCAGTAACCACAGGTATTTTCAGGTCTCGATGGATGGCATCGTTCCTTACGTACCACGGTGCATCTACAGTACTGCGAAGCACTTTATTTTGAAAAGTTTGGATTATTTTAATGTTCGATTCCTTTGTACAATCCCAAAGCTGCATACCATAGACCTACACCGGTTTGAAAACGTGTCTGTATTATAACAGTTTATTATGCAATGACAGTTCAGAGTGTCTTCCAAGCAGTCATCACGTTTTCTTGAATTTTACACAATTTCTTGAATTGCAAGTTCTTCACGTTTTTTCTTGGCATGTTCTTTCCATCTCAGTTTAGCAGCTAGAGCAATACCCAAATACTCTGCCGAGTTTGTATGTGGAATATTTGATGATTGACTAAAATAGGTAAGTGCTCTATTTTCCTGTTGGTAAAGATGACATGAGTAGATGAATCAATCAGTTTAATACGCCATTTTTGCCATCTACTGACATTATTAACTGCTATCTGTAGAATGTTCACTGCTGTTTCTACCTTGTTATCGGTAGCTAATAGTACAGAGTCAGCAGCAAATGTAGCTGTTGCCACACCAACGAATTTTAGAATATCTCCCATGTATAACAAGTATAAGTCTAAGAACACTCCCTTGCTGTACCCCAGCTGAAATATTTTTAACTCATAATAATCGTCACCTCACTTTACTCTAAACTGACGTTGTGAGATATATCGACTTCACTCATCTGGAAAGGTAGGTTTTTATTAATCTTATATATCAGATCCTCGTGCCACATTTTACCAAAAGCTTGGTCCACATCCAAAAATATTGTTGCGCATATTTACTTTTCCTCCATTGACCGCTCAGTTACGTCAGTGATAATGTAATGCAGCATTGATGCACCTCCTCAATATAATATTTGAGCGCTTATGCGAAATTTAAATTGGTGGGTTGGAATAAGTTGCCTTTCCTCTATCACAGCTCTAAGAAGTTTAAGGAGTAATTTTTCAAACAACTTAGTTATTAGACGCAATAAGTAATAGTTTGGAAGTGATATAGGAAGCAGCTGCTACTTTGTGCACAGGGATATTGCTAAACCGTATGGATTATAAACAATGTGAAATAAATAAATACAGAGGTCGCTAAAGAGATCATCTTTAATGTATAGATGTTTTAAACTTGCCCTCCCGAAACGCAAAAGGAAACACGAGAAACATGACAATAAACGCGTTTATTGAAGAAAACGCTTACAATTCTAATGCTGTTGTCTGTTGTTTCAAGAAAATAAGGTATCACATAAATTAAGAGAGCATTGATGCGGTTTTCATTGTGGGATTACAGTCATCTCACCGTTTGCAAGCGCGTGGAACAATAAAATGAATATCCCTTAGTCACTGCGCACATAAGATAAGGGAAATATTTCACTCCGCGCTCGCAATTAAGATCAAGTTGTAACGGCGACTTTATTTATCTATAGGAAACCGTAAACGTATTAGTTATTCATGTACGCTGTGCAGTATCTCCCAAGATATTATTTGCGCATAAAGCATGATTAATTTATTCAGATTTTGTGGCATGAAAGTAGCTCATTTTCTCTGTCTATATCTCTGCCTGCCTGTTTATCTGTCTGTAATATGTCTGTATGTCTGTCTGTCTGTCCATCTGTGTGTGCCTGCCTGTCTGTCTGTCTGTCTATCTGTCTTTTCTCTCTCTCTCTCTCTCTCTCTCTCTCTCTCTCTCTCTCTCTCTCTCTCTCTCTCTCTCTCTCTCACTCTCTCTCTCTCTCTCTCTCTCTCTAATAAGAAAATAATACAGACTTTTAAATTTTTCCTGTACTGGAGGAATCGAAATCTGCAACCAACATAAAGTAGTCATACTTTATGGGTAAGCTGTTTCTGTCATAACTCGGTTATTTGCTATTAGATTTAGAGAAACTTGAAGTCATTGTCTTTACAATAAAATGCTCAACACTTCAGTGTTAAACTATAATTTGATAAAATTAAAGTTTCCAATGCTATTGGTGGTAAAAATTAAAGTGGCTGCGATTTTAAAATTTGAAGTTAAAAAGTAACCATGTTCTCTTAATCTAAAGAAACCACTTTTATATTAATATAAGCATGTGTACTAAATTTCATTATGATATATCAATTAATTCTCAAGGCAGGGGTTCCCAACCTTTCCAGACCCGCACACCACTTTGGTCTTCGACGTTCATTTCGAATACCACCGAAGCTTAAAGAAAGGTTATTGGGGTTTTCTCAATACAAAACGTGATACAACATGAATATTATACCTTATTGTTCCTAGTTATGTATAATTATTTGAATTTAATAAATCAAATTTATAAAACGGGAACTGATTTTTAAATTTATTTCAGGTTGGTTCTATGCAAAAATTAAGTATAAAGACAGTTCTTTAGGTTGTGTTTTTATAAGGGTGATCATTTTGAATCATGTCCGATAAAAATTTATTGTTGTTTTGAATAAATTTTTATTTTTTTATTTTTTAAGTAAATACTTTTTTCCTAGTACGGTCTTCTTCCGTACCACCGGTTAGGAACCGCTGTCTTTAGGTATAAAGTTTCCTTAAAAAATACAAAATGGCGGCCAGACTGATAACGATACATTTCCAGACCTATGTATACAGGAACATTTTTCTTACTTATTGATGCATAGATTCCGAATGTGTATAGTGGGATAGTGGGGACACATTTTACGTTACGTCATGTATATCCTGCAGCTTGCTCGTGTTCAAATCAATTTTGAAGAACGTGCACGCTTCTGAAGAACGGCTCCGTGGATGCTCTTCTGGCGCTTGACTAGGGAAGATTACAGCCGCCTTGGCGTTAGCAACAGGCCCGGCTCCTTGTAAAAAGTCTGCCGTGTGCGTTGAAATACCGTTACCTGGGCTAATGACGATTAGTAACCTTTTGAAAAGCTACAACCGCAACCGGCCGACACACCATAGCATAATTTTCGGGTTGGTAGCAAAAACTTAGAGCATATAAAATCTACATGATACAAACTTTTCTTGCTACAAACACTTGAACGTATACAATAAACCGGACACATATAAATCCAATTTTGCAACCGATGCAATAAATACAGGACACGAGTTCCCAGACATCACCAACATGACACTGATAAAACATATACCACACAAAGGCACCATAATGAATATACGGGAAAATTTACAAATATATACACATAAAACACAAAACCAACAAATACAAATCAACACAAAACACGACACAATTTTCAAAAAAAACTTAACATTGGAAACACTCAAAAAACAAAAATATGTACCACACCAGCACACATTAACACCAATTTAAACTGCCAAAAGTCAACAAGAATCTATGGCAACAACCAATCTGGACACAAATATTCCACAAGATCAAAACCCAAGATGGCTGAGGAAGGGGAAAATATATAATTCCCGAAACACGTTCGAAGTAAGGTAACACTATATCTTGATTGTAAACTAATAGTAAATATTAAATAATCTGTATGATATGGTAATTGAATAAAAAGATCTAAGAATATCTAAGGCAGTTTATTTAGAAAATAATGAGTAATGAATCATTGTTTCAACTACGTCACTAAACTAGTATCTATGAATATATAATATTTTATGATATTGTATGGTCTCCAGACCGCTTTAATAATTACAAATTTATATAAATATAAATACCTTATAGTCCGTCTTGCGGTCTTGTAGTAATGGGTACAAAGGTGACATAGTTGACAAGCTTATACGTAAACACAAATACAAAATGAAAAATAAAAATAAAAACACAACAACAACCGACAAGGACAAGAACTATTATGTCACAGCAGAATACACCAATGTGATGCCTAATATACTTAGCAATGTATTAAAAAACTTAATATTAACGTCTCCTTTCGAACAAACAACAATCTAAAAAATATGTTTAAACCAAGACCACCTAGAGCAATAGAAAACAGTTCAGGAGTATATAAGATACAATGTAGTGACTGCGACAAGTTCTATATCGGCCAAACTGGACGTAAAAATTTTTTTAGAAAGATTCAAAGAACATATGCCGAAAAGGGACATTAGAAATGTGAAGTCGACATTCGCCATGCATCTTGTAAATGAAAACCATAGTTACACTAGTTTCACAGATAATTTAGTACCCTTACACACATGTAGCAAAGGCTACATGGATGCTCTAGAAGAATTCGAAATCTACAGAGCTTCCAAAATTAACAACAAATGTTTACTCAATGACCAACTCCTTTTTAAATCCAATATATTATACGACACAGTAATGAAGATAAATAATGAACTTTGAGACTCACTCAGTTGTGTGTTGACAATAGTACAGTGCGCACTGCTACGAGATATTATGTCGACGTTAATCGTATTGACTAGTACATTTGTGTATTTTGTTTACTTATTTATTGTTTTTTACTTTCACTGACGAGCCCTAGAAAATAGGAGGAAGTTTACAATATACCTGATGATGAAAGCTTACTTTCGAAACATATAGTGATACAATTGAAAAACTACAAGACCGCAAGACGGACTATAAGGTATTTATATTTATATAAATTTATAAATATTTTATGGATTGACAATTAAATAAAACTTTAGTACACTTGCTGCAATTAAGACCTAAGTATTAAGACTGTAAAATTTAGATTTTAGGTAAAATATTACTTTATAATCTTTGTATTCTTCTCCGTCTAAAGACCAGGCCTTGGGCTTGTTGTTGCAACACAAACGCATATTCTCCGCCATTGTTTTGAGTGCATCACTCCTTTCGGCATCTGGATATCCTTCAAATGTTTCCTTCTCGGCGAACTCTCCTTGTCTTCTCCATTAATATTTCTTTAAAAATTTTTAAAATAGGTACATGTTGCCTGGCCACTGGCATAGACATTTGACCTACACCTATCAAAAATTCAAAATTCCGTTCTTAGCTTCCGCAACCAATCAGTGCTCTCTTGGTTGTACGTTGACCTGAAAATTTTACACACAGTCGACTTGCACCAAGGAAAGTAAACTATCTTTGGTTCATCAAACGTACATTGTCATAATTTAGTCTGAAGCACGGCTTGGTTAATTTACCTAAAACTATCTTAACAGTTAACATGACTTGACCTTTGAAATTAAAGTAGGCCCTAATTATAAGAATAATAACAATAGTAATAATAATTAAAGTAACAACATGGACGGAGACATTAATCGCCGGTTAGTTGGCATTCTGAGCGGCGTAACGGGTAGATTCTAGTTCACTTTCCTCGGATCCTGTTTTATAGTAGTTCAGCTTATAAGATCGAATAATTACATTAAAAAATTCAATCGGACACAAAATTTACTTAGACCATAGATTTAGAATAAGCAATGGTAAAGTTAACCACAGTGTACATAGAAGACCTGCTCAACAAATCTTGCAATTAAAAAGAAAACACAAATTTCCCTAACCGGCTATCTTTCATTCACTTTTTAAATAATAAATTCGTAATAAACGTTATCATAAGGATATCTAAAAAAAATTATATAAATTGCAAGCTTAGCAACTGACTCTATAAACCACGCTATACATGCTTAATATCCTTTTCAAACCTATATCAAAATGTATAAAAAGAAATGTTATAAAATCTTCACTACAAAATAATAAAAACAGAAGGGAATAGAAAAAATATATAGGGGAATACTTTTGGTTGATACTTGATACAAAATATATGCAAGGATCATAAACTATCTTATTTTGGAAGAACAAAATGCCTTCAGGAAGAACAGATATTATACAGACAATGCTTTTATTATACACAAATAATTAAAAAGCATCCTGAGTTCAATAAAGAAAGGCATGTAGCTTTCATTGACTTTAAGAAGGCCTTTATTATAGTAGGTAGAAATTTGCTGTAGCAAATATTAGAAGGACGGGGTTACCCGCATCAACTTACAAGAACTATACAAGGCCTATATAATGAAACAAGAATAGCTGTTACAAATAATTTGTAGGATAACTCAACAAATATTTGTTAGTCGAGGTGTTAGACAAGGGTGCAGTATATACCTACTTATTTTAATGTGCTGATATTGACGATCCGGAAAGGAAATGGAAACATCTAGTGAGCCCTGGTATTAAGTTACCACGAGACAGATATCTGAATGTGCTGTTGTTTGCTGACGACTTGCTTGTACTAAAAAATACAGAATCTGATTTGCAAAAGTCTGTTTTTAAGCTTCATCAGATTTCCAAACAATGCAATATGAAATCTCAATGATAAAAACAAAGATAATAGAATTTCTAGGCAAGGAGCCAACAAGAACAAAAATAATGATTAATGATCAAATTCTAGAACGGGGACGCCATTTCAATTATTTGCGAAATGATATAGTCTGTGATAGGAATTATGATTTTGATGTTAAGTTAGGTAAGTCCCATACGATCTGTGAGACAATCAACCGTATTTTTAGAAACACTGTACGTCAAGATACAAAATTAAGTTCTAGCTATGGCATTCCCTGTGCTGTCCTATGGGTGTGAATTATGAACAACCAACAAACAAGGCAGTAAAATACAGGGCTCGGGAATGACGTTCTAACAAGGAATTAAATGGTGTTCTAAACTTGACAGTATAAAGAATGAAGTCATAAGAGAAGAGTTACAAGTTTGCAGCTGGAATGAGAGATTAAAAGATTATAAACACTAGTGGAAAGGACAGTTAGAAAGAATATCAGATTTCAGACTGGCCAAACAAATCTGGAAGTACAAACCTATAGGATACAGGTGTGTGGTTAGACCCAGGAAGAGATAGCTGTAGGATCTTTGAAGGCGAAACAGGGAACAGGCAGCACCTTGCCTATGCCGCGTTGTGAAGATGATGAAAAAAACCGTATAACTAATCCCTAAATAAGTACAAACAAACGCTGTACACAATATTTGTGTTAATAACAAATCAGTAGATTAACAATACTCTCATAGATACAACACACGCGAACGCGCACGCACATACATTATCTATACTTTTAAAAGGATAAAGAAAATTCTGTGACAACTACGGTATATTATTCTGGCCGTTACTACGGTAAAATACAGGAAAGTAGCCAAGTTCGTTATCATTCGAAAGATGGGATGAACTTGTGCCTTTCCGGGGAGCCAGTTTCGGGGGTAATCAGTCATTCTCTGTTTTTGTTACAATGTTGTTATTATTGTCAGCTATAGTTAGAAAAAACTTAGCGGTGCTAACTAATTAAAAATTGTTACCGGTGTTACAAACGTGAACTAATTAAGTTTCAGACACCTCAGATTCATTTATAGCCTACTCCCAACTGAGCTCGCACGTAGCCATATGCTTCCTGAATGTCAGCAAACGTCGTCCTCACGATGCTTCAGCCTGCTTACATTTTTTCCGTTGAGACCGAGTTCATCCTATGGTGTTTCTCACACTTTGAGCTCCTACCACGAAGTCCTTCAAAACTTACATCTTCATCATTTATTTCTTAACAGCTGGAGGCTTCATTAAATGTTGTTATAACGGAAATGCTAAGGCCTGTCTATTACAAAATACTTACATGATTTTTTACTGCAAACACAAAGCGGCACGGACTCACGCTATTACCGGGAAAATGTTAGCCCCTTCTTCTTCTTTACCACTACAGCCCAACGTGAGCCTTGGCTTCCAACACTAATCTTCTACAATGTAACCCCTCAGCCATTCCAGTCACCCAATCCGTTGGCATCTCAGCGTAATCCCTCACATCCATTCTTCGGAGATTTTCCAGCACATCATCCAACCATCTTATCCTAGGTCAGTCCCTCTTTCTGCTTTTATAACGCCTATGCCATCAGAAAATTCTTGGGCATACCCTGATCATCCATCCGTTGTAGGTGGCACAACCACTAAAATCGTTGAGCCTTTACGAATCTCAAAATGTCATCATGCTTCAGTAGATCATATGTCGCCTGGTTCTCTATTAATAATCTTCCTTAACTGGGCCATAAACAAGACGTATACTCTTTTTTTAAACCTTCTCATTGTTTGGCTCTTCCTTCAGAGCTTCTCAAATATTGTCCCCTAAAATTCAGTTTTGGCAATGTCGAATAGTGGCCAACGGCAAGGAGGTTCTTTCCACTTCAAAATTCATGTAAACTAATTATTAGTTAGTAACTAATTAATAAATCACTGCGTGCTTGTACGATAGTTTGTGTGTGTGTTATTTAAGTTTTTGATTGGGTTTCTATATATCCTGCAGTTAATCTATTGATTAGTTTGAATGTTAGGTCTAAGCGTGTGTGTATGTGTGTGTGTGTTTCAAATTTTCAATCTGTTAAGAATCGGTGTGGTTTTCCTTGGAAGAAGTGAACAGTATTGTGAAGTACAAAATCGAACTTACGTTTAAAATTGAAAGTGTTTAATCTATTTGTGTCTCTCGTAATTACTTAGAGATCAGAAACATGAGCAATGGTCGCTAGAATTTTCCGATTGAACAGAGAAACATGAAAGGATGTGGCAATAAAACAAGAAGAAATAGGAACAAGATAAATAATAATAAGAGATAGGAATAAGCTATCACTTATTACTTACAAAAATGAGAATTAAAGTGGTGGTGGAAAAGAACATTGGCGATACACAGGACGCACACAACATTTGCTGTTTGTATGTGTGTAGGATTTCCATAATTTTGTGACGGTTCCTGTGTAGTACGCGTTATCTATATCGTATGGTAACGATTGTGAATTCGTGTCATGTGTTTTATGGCGCGTATAGCAAAATTATATTTGCAATCTGTGGTTTTTTATAGGCTATTTGATTCCCAAAGTAGCGTTTTTGCAATTCTACAAAAAGTGTCATTCGCCGGTTTCGCATAAAATTTACTGCGATGTTTACATTCTGGTTTACTCGTAAAAATTACTTTGTTTAGTTTGTCGCTGCTGTTGTCGTGTGTACTCTTTACTTTTGCGTGTTATGCTACTATTTGTTTCAGTGGTATTTTTGTGCAACTTTTTAAAGGCTTTTTTGAAACTGTTTTAAACAGCATATTTTAATTTGTTGTTTGTTAAGGCGCGTAGACTAGGATTTTTATCTTATGTTGCTTGTGTTACCTTCATCTTTAGTTGTTTAAATGCTTTCTGAGATTTACTATTTTTTCTGTAATTTCTCGTTTTTGTTTAACTTTTTATATTCTGTTTCTTCACGTTACACATTTTCTTCAGACACTGAGTAACTTCTTTGGGCCTTCCTGTGTTATTTTTCCATATCCCCAAAGTAGGACGGCCAAACGTCCCGTTTTTACCAGGATTGTCCGTTTTCTTGCTTTTTGTCCCATTGCCCCCCCCCAAAATTAAAGAGTCGAGTTTTTTATAAGAAATTGGAACTTCCCCCAAAATTTTAAAAACCTGTACAAAACTAGTCTTTAAAAACAATTAGAATGGTTAACATTCATTTAAATCACTCTGCGATCTGTTCCGTACTCTGTTGATGTGGTTATAACGGATTTCGAATCTCGCATTTTCACATAATCAATCTTCATATCGTCAATTTCAATAGGTAGTCGATGCGGGTTGCTCACGGACATAATCACATTGGGTACCGTAAGCTTAAGTGTAAACTTCGATCTCCTTAACATTGTTTTATAAAGTTATAAAACTCATATTAGCAAATTGTTATTATAAGTAACATTCATTTCTTTCTGTTCAATATTAATTTTACATTACTGTATTAAACAGTGTTAATTGTTAATTTCAACGTCACGTAGAAACTGTCTTTTCGTAACTGGCGTTGGAGCAGTTGAAAAGGAAGCAGGTTGTTGGGAGGAGGGTAGGGGATGACGAGGGGGTAGGGAATTAGGCCTATCCCGTTTTTTAAAATTTCATATCTGATCATCCTATCCTAGAGTATATCTGTAGAGCATAGTGGCTAAAATTACTTCGTCTCTTCTCGTATCAATTGACATTCATTCTTCTTGGTTTAGCCAGTTTTACAATGTTACAATCAATTTCCTTTTCAATCTGCTGTAATTGGGGCCAAAGGAGGTGGCACGCAAACATATGCTTTCATTGAAGAGAAATGCACTAGCCTCTCCATCCCACTCTCCACTCCACTCTCACCTACACGTTGGTGGCCGAGCAACCACAAGGCGGTTACTACAAGGTGTTACACAGAGCAATACATTCCAAGATTGTGGTAGCCAATCCCTTCGGCGGAGTGGATCGGTAAGCAAACGAGAGATGGGGGTTCTGTCAGTGCTGCCTGGGGGTATCCTGGGTCCTGGCCTGGCAGGATGGTGCGCATCGGCAGCAGGGTGTGCATCCAGTGTGGAGGCGGAGGAGCCTAGAGTAGGCCAATGGCTGCACACATGGGCTGAGGTAGTTAGTCTACTGAGATCGGGGAGAGAGACCTTATCAGCAGAAGTGAAAGCAACTCTCTAGGTGAAGAGCAGCCCGAAATCAAAGTTCTTGGTCCTCCAGGTTGGGGGAGTTTTACAGCAGGCCAGTAACCTACTTAAGTAAAAAATATATGTACTTAGATAACTCATACGATCCTAGGAAATCGGATGGGAAATACGTTGCATCAGAAGATTGAAGACCACAGAAGGAGATGGTGTTAACACTTGAACCGCATGCCTGATATCCATCTACCGGATAGCCTGAAGACAGATGCCGGTGGACCTAGGCGGAGATGGGTTGGGTTCCGGAACAGGTCTAGGGTTTAATCCTTGGAGTGGTGATGGTGATGATGATGATGATGATGATGATCTGCTGTAATTTACCAATAATGCGACGCGCCTATATACTCATAATTTGTATTCTGAAATGTGCTCGAGTATCACTTTGTTTAAATAGCAACCTGTAACTACACTGTAAACAAAAACTGCAGACTTTGTAGCATAACAGAATTTTCACCCTGAATATAACTTAATACAACCTTGAAAAGAAAAGAAGAAACAATCTGTAGTGAGTAATAACAAAATGATTAAAAAATAAATTGATCATTATAGTAAATCAAATGCTGACAATAGACTATACAACAACAAAAAACTCTTGGTCCAAATAAAATGAACAGTCTATATAAAACAATATACGTTCAACCACATGATGATTAAAACCCCAGTACATCATCATGATACCCAGTAAGATAAGGAGCAGTAAGGAAAGATAATCACGGATGAATTATTAAGATAACCACATCAAAGGATCCAAACATAAAACAATACCATACTCATTGAAGGAGAATAAAAGGACCAACTAATTCAAGCTTTGTAAAAAGAGTGTAGTATTAGGGAAGGTTACTTCTCAAATCTTATGACAGATAGGTACAATTTAATTAGATTCAAAATAATGAAACAAAACCCTAAATCCCAGTAACCCAAGTTACAGGATACATTACATATAGATAAAGAATGTAAATTAAATATAGATATAACACCAGTGTAGAAAGTAGAATATTAAGAAGAAAAGATTAAAGACTACCATTAGTGTAGGTGATAAAGAATGCCTCAGTGAGAAGTAAAGTGGTATCAACTATAAACTATAATAGTGAAATACCAAAACTAGTGGTAATAAATTGTGAATTTCTCCATTCTTAAAAAAAAAATCCAATCATTATAACAAAATGTAATAGAGAATAATGCGGTTAGGAGGTAGCTTAAAGTGAAGTCACAATCAAACAAACAAAAAGACAGAAAATGACAAATATTATTAATTGTAATAAAGTATTTAGATATAAGACGTAAGGATTCTTTCATAATAATATAAATGTGGGAACATGAACTTTCATTATATGTAATCGAAAATGTTAGATTATAAGACGTTTTGTTATAGTTAAATAATGTTAATTTGTGTTAAAGTTTTGTTAAGGTAGGAAAGGCAAGGAAGTAATCATAATATCTTTTAAATTGTAAACCAGAGAAATAATAAGGAAGCAAACTATAGTTATAATATCAGTAGCAAAGCAAAAATGATTTTTAGGTCAAATTCAACTTTTACTATGTAATCAAATCCAAAAGGATAAGTTAGATAAAACTGTATAAAATTAACAGAGATTAGTCAGTTTAGAATAAAGATACTTAATTATAATTATCACAGAAATATATAATAGTAAATGTAATGATCAGAGGATAAAATTGACTTTATTGGAAATGTGTAATATAATGCCTAACAGAGGACACAGTACAAATAAAATGTAAATTAATCAGTATCGGTTTGTTGTAACAACAAATTGTTAAAGACAAAGAATAATGATGTAATAAGTAAACTTATTTAAGGACAATGTTAACATAAAACGACTTGTAAGCCATTTAATTTATAATTATGTGAATTATAATAAGGCCTATAAGAAATGTCAAAAAATGCCAGTTTTAAGCTTAACTGAAACTAAAATAGGTCATGTTGGATATTGATTTATGTAAAATTAGAACAGGAATAATGCTAGGTACTTAAATTTTCATAAAATTAAAAAATAATTAAATTATAGCCATAAAATAGAAAAAAATGTCATATATTTCTATGAGATCAGATCTGGACAAAGACGAACAGCTGATTTCAGACAATGGAATAGGATACCAAAATATTTCTGGAATTACTGTATTAAATAACGATTTCATTTAGCAGTTGATTGTTAAACGCGAACCTGAACGGATGGGAACGTGCAGAAGGGAGATCTAAAAAATATAATAATTTGAACTAAGTTGAAAGTACCCTATGAAGAGTTACAGAAGAGGTTATAAACATAAAATTAATAAAAATAACTCAACCAATTAACGAAATGAAGAACCAATAAAAAGATACATATAATTAAACACAAAAGACACCAAGAATCATCCGCCATGTTGGAATTTTCAAATTAATACTATTCCATTGAACAACGAACTTAGCCAGATTTCGAACACTTAATACGACACTAGTAATACCGCATCAAACTACCTCTCTGAGCGAAAAAGAACATTACAATTGAAGAATCCAAAGGAACTACGCTATCGCAGAAGAAAATATCACAATTACATTTGGTGAGAGGAAAAAACCAGGAGCCGACATAGTTGGGTGAAATCCGAAGTCGATGGCGGCCATGTTTCGAGTTCATCTTGCCAGCAGTACAATGCCACGGTGAGTCAACAGCTACGTGACGTCATACGCAGCCAACTGGTTCGATTTTTGAATGACATTATTTTCAAATATAATTTTCTTTTACGTAATAGTAATTAAGTATTAATTAATTGTAAGTATAGTATTTTGTAACTTGCCTTTCCCTGACCATTTCTACAGCTCAAAGAGCCTTGTTAATCAATATTTTAATTTTATATATTTTGTCAGTTGACACAATCGACCTGGGAATTAAGTCTCAGCCGCAGCAATAGTCGATGCACATAAGATAATCGCATCACTTTTAATAAATGTCATTACTGTTTCTAAATACGAGTTTTCTTAATTATTTGAGTAATTAAATTCATTTATTTCATTTTTAATTTAACTTAGAAAATAATAGCTAAAGAAATCGAGAAGAAGAAGAAGAAGAAAAAAAAAGAGCTGAGTTAGAAGTGACTACAAATCCACCCAGCTTTGACATAATCTGATTAACACAATAGAACAAATATTTCTTTACAGAGCATAGCAAAATAATACACGGAAGTAAATTATTATTAATACTTTTAATTAAATAATAAAACTAATTAAATAATTAAATTAAATAATTAAAATATATAACTTATAAAAAAAATAATAAATTTATAACTTATAAATTTTCTCAAACCTTAATTTTTATTGAACACAAACATAAATTTTATTTGTAACACGAGTTTAGTTACAACTTCTATGTTTTGGGAACCTTTAACATATAGCTTTCAGAAACCTTCATTTATTTCCAACTAGAATTTGCACGTGTCAAGAATAATCTACTTAATTTTTAGGCTCATAAAATCGAATTTTTGGACGTTAAAATGAATGTTAAATTATTTTACAGTTTTCTGCACGCTTAAATTGTTTCTTCAACCCTTCAACCGGTTTTCTACTCAGTAATACCACAGTCTATTGAATCAAATATATAATTACATAACAATACTTTTCTTTGATTTAGCAACACTTAGCACTGACAGTCACAACGGCTCTAAATGTTTCTACACACGTTTCAACCTTTTTTCTATATCGTGCATTAGGAATTGCAGCACTGCGTTCTTTAGGAATTGATCGTATAATTTAAAATACGTAAACACACGCGCGCACGCAAAAAATTATTATTAACTAACAAGAAGTTTCCATGAATTGTGAAATGGCAAGGACCTCCCTTTGTTGTTGATCATTAACCAAATTCAATGCTGAAAGATGTGAGACTCTGTTTTTCGCGTCTCTGACCGTTTTCACGGAAGCTGCATGATACTGTATTGTTTTACATTGACATCCAAACAATCAGGTCGGAGTTCTGTGTGGAAATGCGTTAGCACTTATACTATGTTGACATTTCATGAAGCAACATTCCAGTTGTTAATCGCTATGGGGCAAAATGGCGAGAAGGAAAATTCTGGACCAGAGCTCCAATTGTGGACACAAACGAATGAACTCCATCTTGCAAAGCCAAAGAACTTGAAGAATTGTGAGGACGACGGTTTCTACTCGAAGTACATTCCTGCGTAACTCAAGATGCACATCTTCATTTGGCGGCTAATTTGAAAATGTTAGAGTTAGGCCTCTATTACACTACGCAGCTGATTGCAAAGCTACGTGAAACTAGCTGCAGTGTAGTAAAAACAGGTTGCAACTGCTCTGCAGTTAGTTGTAGAGTAAGCCTGTCGTATATTCAACTATTATAAAGGCGTAAAGTTTGTTTGTTCGTCGTCCAGGCTAGCTTCAGAAACTTCTGATCAGGTGGAAAAAAAGTCTTTCACCACAGTATTTCTTGAAGTTTATGGATGGTTTCAGACACAAATTTGATCCGAAAACTTTAAACATTTTTAAAGACTGAACCTTAAAACGATCCCATGTCATGAAATTTATTTGTTAATTTACGTGTAGTAAACTTTTTGGTATGCAATAAACTTTCGTTCTGTAAGAGATATCTATAAGTGTCACGGAATGAAATTTAGAGTAAATTCCAAATTATATTTTGGTTTTTGTTTCAATAAAATCCTTTTCTTCGTTTTCGAAATGTTGATGGTTTAAAAAAAAAAAAATTGTGTACGTTGTTTTGGTCCCATGTCATGGAATTTCTTCATTGTCCTCAGAATGCGCGCGCAGACGAGTTGCATGCAATCGGTTGCATTGTGTAATAGGCTACATTTGAATCGAGCGCGTGAAACTAACAGTTGCACAAGCAGTTGCATGGCTTGCAACCGTCTTACAATCGATTGCAGACCGTGCAACCGATTGCAGTAAGTGTAATAGGTATCATTTATATCAACGCCCTACAACGTTTTCTGCAATCAGTTGCCTAGTGTGATAGAGGCCTTGTACGAAAACTTTGTTAAGATAAGTTTGTTACGTGGCAACAGTAACAACACTTGGATTTTTTCAAAATATAGTGTTTCACTAAATTAATATCGGGGGACCGAGCTTTGCTCGGTTTTGATATTTATTTATATATATTGCAACGTTACAACAATATACAAATATATTATCGTATTCTCAACGCAACTATAATATGTACTACACCGGCCAGGTCGCAGGATTTTGGTTTCTCGTTGCGTCAAGTATGAGTGGTTGCACAATAATGAAATAATTTTTAAAGAGGAGTGAGATGTTGTTGACAAGAAATAATCAATTAAAACCGTTTCAAAATAATCATTCAAAGATTTATTACTTTATGGAAAAATATTTAACTATTAAAATTTCAAACATTATAAATATTCACCTTTATAAGCTTTACAAATCTGTAACCTGCTGCTATTCATAACATACAACAAAAATAAACACCCAAATAATCTTATTAACTAACCAAACATGTTAAACAAGTTATTTAAATTCATTTTATTTGTGTGTCTGAAATTAACTAAAATTTTAATTACTGATTTACTCATTTACCAACAAAATAATATTAAGATTCAAGAATGAATTTATTGTTGCTATAAAAAATAAAAATGATATTACATTTACTTCCAATCTATTATTGATTTATACTGACACACCCAAAAAATACAACAAAAGATTAGTATTTCTTTTCTACAAGTTGTTAAATTACACTCACTTCTCTAACTACAATTTTACTTTAAAACTCTAATTCTTATCCGTTCATATTTAAGTTCTTTTTCGAGAGCTCCCTTCACAATAAAAAATAATTGTTTTTTTATCACCTGCGTTTATCTGCCGTTACCGTTGCGCGCGCGCGCGCGTGTGTGTGTGTCCAGAATCCTGAGTATATGATGATGTTGATGATGGTTATTCTGCTGCTTTGGTCGTTGTCTCTAAGTGTTGTTGTTGTTAATACTCCAGAATTTCTCCTTACGTCTTGGTGTGAGTGTGGTAGTGTGTGTGTATGTCCATGTCGATCTGCAAAAGGGCAGCGTAAGGTCGTCTGCAGATTTCTTGAGTCTTAGTGTGTGATCGCCAAAAATTGCCAGTGGTATTTATACTGGTGGCGATTTGACAGGTACAGGTCTGCTTTCGACAAGCTAGAGATGGTTCGTTCGCGCCAAAGCGTCATTTTTATTACACTCACTTTTTGGTTAATTATCGCGAACTTATGAACATACTCGTCACATGAGCGATCTCATTGTTTGAGTAAATTTTTTTCTGGTCACTCACATATACCACACATATTAATTACTATGCCTTCCACAGAGATTCGGTGACCTAAGAACTTAATTTCCTCCTTACCAAACTCTGATTTCCTTAGATTCAGCGTCATGTTGGCTGATCTTAATTTTTCAAAAATATTCTTTAAATGTTGTAAGTGCTCCTCGAATGTTTGTGACACACACAGAATATCATCTACGAACACTAATGTATACTTCTCTACCTCATTACCTAATGCACTGTATAAACACCTTACCATTGCAGCTAAGCTGGTGCTCAGGCCAAAAGGTACCACTTTAAATTGGTAGCACTTGTTTTTATACAAAATGCTGTATACTGTCTATCACATTTGCGGATTGGAATTTGCCAAAATCCGGATGTTAAGTCCAGTTTGGTCATGTACTTAACTCCATTACATTTTTGGAACAATTCTTCCACACTCCTTGCGCACTCGTAATCAGGTATTAATAAAGAATTTAATTTCCTGGCATCAAGGCATAAGCGGATACTCCCGTTCGGCTTTGTGACAACTACTAAAGGATTAATATAGGGACTTCTTGCTCTCTCTATAACTCCATTCGCTAACATCTGTTGGACCTCTTTTTCCACTTCTTCTCTATAGTGTAAAGGGATTGGATAAGTCCTTTGCACAAATGATGCGTTTTCAATAAGTGTTAACTGATGTTCATAGAACTTAGCTCTTCCAGGCTCTGTTCTAAAAACATCCCTATACTCATAGACAAGTTGCTGAATTTGGTTCTGTTGCTTGTTGTTCAACTCAGTCCCGATGTTGATTTCTGGAGTATCTTCAATACATTAGGTCACTCCTAATGTCTACTACCGGTTTCTCTCCATACCCTTTTATGACACTTACCGACTTCCAATGCTTAAATTCTTTAATGTTTACACTGATTTTCTTGGTATTTATTTCCATCGTGATGGTATTTCTTTTGAAATTTATTTCTGTCTTCCATTCGAGTAACGTATCTACCCCAATAATACAGTCATGAACGAGTTTCGGGACTATAAGAGCTACAATTTGGGTTTGGGTACCATTTATATTGATAGGTAAATAAATTTGTTCAGTTATCTTTTGCATTTTGGCTCCAGTGGCTCCCTGTAATTACAATTTTTTACGGGTAGTCTGGGACAATTACGCAACTGACTATTATTTTCTACAAACTTTGAGCTGACACAGGTTACCTCACTGCCGGTGTCCATTAACGCTCTTACTAGTAGATTACTGATTTCACAAATTATTTCCGGACATTCAGGATAATGGTTTCTACCCACTTCTTGCTCTTCTTTTAACAAGAACTCCGTATCGTTCACTTGTTTTATATTATTGGTTAATTTCCTTTTAACTGTATTAATGGGTTGTTTCACTGCAGGTAATGGTAGATTTAGTTTTGTTTCTTTTCTACCTGCAGTGGCTTCCCGTTTCCCGTATTCGTTTTACTAGTAGACGGTTGTGGCTCGGTAAATGATATGGCTGTCTTACATACCTTAAACCCTTTCCTTGGTCGGGTTTCAACGCTCCTACTTCTACCCTTCTCTTCCAATTCCTGCCGATATTCGGGTTTGTTACCCGGATATGGGGTAAACCTTTTTTCTTTTGGGCGCTCATTGACTCTTCTCTTCGTTGGGTAGAAAGTTGGTTCCTGATGATCGCCCCTAGGGTGGTTACTCAGCTGATTATTTACTCGCTTCAGGTCCCTCTCTAGGTCTTGACATTCATCCGCGACCATTATAAACTTTTCTAGGGTATCCACTCCTCTAGTAGTGGTTGCTACTCTAGTGCGTTCCGAGAAATGACGCGCTAGCTTATACACTAGGTCTCTCTCCTCCATTGGTGGTGTTAAATGCTTTA
The DNA here is from genome assembly GCA_034769895.1 of Magicicada septendecula. Taxonomy (NCBI): domain Eukaryota; kingdom Metazoa; phylum Arthropoda; class Insecta; order Hemiptera; family Cicadidae; genus Magicicada; species Magicicada septendecula. Next base: position 1,266,298,555 of record CM068367.1, on the reverse strand, counting down.
CTTGTGCCATTACGGTTAGCACATAGTTGGTGGTTGTCATATTCATGGACGGGTGATAATTACCAAATTCCAGATGATCACGCACCCTTCTTTGAACCTGTATGTTCCAGTATTGAGCAAGGAATTTCTCTCTGAAGTCGGCGTAAGTTTGGACTCGGTCCGAGATGACTTTCCATCACGTACCTGCCCAATTCTTGAGGAATCGGCCTAACATGTCCTTCTTGTCCTCGTCGTCCATCATTGGGTTTACGCGAGTTACATAAGCCTCAAACAGCCGTAGAAACTCCACAGGATTCTCATGTGGGTTTCCTGAGAATACAAGGTTTTCCGGTTCTTCCTTATAGCTGCCACACCTCACGACTTTGGTTTGCTGTGACTTCATTGCCTTAGTCAGATCTTCCCGCATTACCTTTAATTGCTGTTCTACCTTTTGATGTACTTCGTCTCGGTCAGCCTTACTCTCTACTTGTTTCTTAACCTCCTTAACATTTTCACCCAGTTGGGTGCACTCTACCCTAGTACTCTGGATTTCTTCTTTATTTAGAAGCGTTTGGGTTTTTAACTCAGCAATTACTTCGCTGAATTGTTGGTTAATAAGGGTTACTTTCTGCTCTAACCGTTCATGAAATTCGTTTCTAAATTTATTTAGTTTTTCGTCTTGGCGGCGAAAATTAGTACTTACTTGTTTCTTAAATTCCTCTATTGTAGCTTTAACCTCTTCGGTATGCTTATCAAACTTAAGATTACTCTCATCTATTTTGCTATTGGTACTATCTATTTTACTAGCTAAATTAGCTATTTCTTCATCTATTTTAAATGTAGCTTCTTTATTACTTTGTTCTATTTGGCTAGTTAAATTTTCGTTTATTTGTTTCATTTTGCTAGATAAGTATTTATTAGTTTGCTCTATTTTATTATTAACATCATTTATTAATTTTTTATTACTTTCTTCTAAATTTTGATTATTTTCTTCAATTTTATTATTTGTATCTTTTATTTCACTAGATAATTGATTCTTTGTACTATCAATTTTACTATTTAATTAACTATTTGTATTTTCAATTTTACTTTCAATTTTACTATTATTTTCATCCATTTTAGTGGTCAACTGCTTGAAAATCTGTTCAATTGCTGCCATATCTACTGCTTGTGATTTAGCCATTTTTTTTTTCAATAACTATTTAACAAAGTTTATTTTAATATTTAACCCTTCAACAGTTATTTGTAACCTTAAATACTCCACTTCGTTTCAAATTAAGTATTATTACAATTCACTTGGGTTAATATTGGTTTAATCGAGTTTACTCGGGCCCATTAGTTGCCGAGACAAATTATATAACACCCTTGTTCTCTATCAATATACTTTCTATATATAATGATAGAACAAATCTTACTTACCCGTGACTTTTTCTTTACCTGGGCGCCAGAACAAATCCCAGATACAAATGACACGGATTCAGCTTAGCTCAGAGCACAGAGACACACTATCTCAGGATTCGTTCAGTGAGTGTGGAATTTAAGGGGAATCGTTACAAATAACTCTTAAAATTTGTTGAAGTTTGTTTAATTAACGATTCTGTTATTGTATTAATTTCTTTAAAAGCTAAGTTAATGACTTATTGCTTACCTAAATCTTATTGGTTAATGAGTGTGCTTGAAAAGTGAAGATTAAAACGTCCAAACGACCAATTGCTCTTATTTGGTTTATTTAGGGAATTTATATCTCCCAAACCAGTGCTAAAGAACGGGTCTGCAATAATTTGCACGTTCAATACTACACATCACTCTCCATTCAACATTCCTATATTACTTTATATCTAATCTTAATAATTAAATACAAATTTGAATTTATATAGTGTCTTTTTAAAAAATGTTTATTGATTTAATAATTTAGTTTGTTATTTATGTTCATTGATCAATGAATATATTTCTTATCTGATTGATGCGTCGACCGTAGATAGTAATCAGTAGAGATACTCCTTTTGATGGTTCGGCTCAGAAGAAATGATGTTGACCAATAACGTTGACTGATGATCCTGGACAATTACAGATGCTGTAGCTACTCTGCTGCACAGGTCACTTCACTGTTACTTAATTATTAATTAATTAATTATTTAATTAATTAATTTGTTATTACGCAGCGAGCTTATTTACTGAACCTTACTAGTTCCACTACTACTGCGGACCACTTCGCGAACTGTTTATTTAAATAGTTACTTTACGTTGTTTGTGCAATTTAGCTCGTATTTAACACACGTCTTGCTTATTTAATGCCCGAACGAAGAGTGCTCAATTCCCTCATTCTGAGTTAACGTCTCCTCTAAATACAGGATTCTGATTGGTTGTTCCAAATAAATCATGCGTTTTCCACTTGAAACAATATCGAACAAGTCGGTCAAACGCTCCTTAACAAGTTTGAGATGGTAGAGAATTACTGGCTAATTTCATACTTCCTCTGTTTGCAAATCGTTTGATTACAGGTATTTACAAACGTGATTTCAAAGATCTGACCACAGAATATTATTGCTTTGGTCTTTCTCTGTATGTGTGTGAAAACACCTAATTCGTACCTAGCCTAATTCTCTAGTTATATCTCTTGGCGTTCTTCTCTGTATATCTTCTTTAAATGTTAATTATATTAGTGGATATTTTGGCTACTTATAGAGTTTTAATTGCTGAACACTATGCAGGTTTCAGAATTGTCGTATATTTATTAGTTTTGAAGATATTGCAATTTTAATAAATAAAATTAATTGAATAAAATTTCATGTCTGTGCCCGCATCAGTAGTAGCAGTGGGGATGTTAGACAGAGATGGCTGCGATTATTCCCTCTCTCTCTTGCTTACGCCGCTAGACTAGCACAGTTTGACACTTTCATATAACGATCATATAGGTCGTCTATATGAATCGTTATAATATATATATATATATATATATATATATATACAGGTTTTTTACATTAAATTGTCTAGGATTTGTAAACATAAGCAGAAATTTGTAAACTTAAACAAAAACTATACGTATATTGTATTAACATTTAAAGAAATAGCAATTGCATTATACATATATAAAAAAGACAAGTAAATAGAATAATACAAAATACAGTATAATACAAAAATAATACAAAATTATTGGAAAGTTATAGTAAAGTCTTCTAGTATTTCCAGTCTTCTAGTATTTAGTATTTCTTTCCATACAACATTTCGTGTATGGTGAGGATTTTCTGATGGCAAAAGAACTTTTAAGCTGCTTCGTTTTTTTACTCTAGAAAATGCTACGTACAACATTCCATGCATAAAAACTAATATAAGTAAGTAGATACCAACGAATTCAAATGTTTGTCCTCGAGCTTTGTGGATGGTAGTAAAAGCAGGTCTTACGGGGAATTGATGCCGTTGCATAGTACCTGTACATTCAAGTTGATTTTTGCTAGAATCTAATGTAATTCTTGGGATATGGACTTCTCGGCCTGCATTCTCTCCAGTGATAATCTTTGATTTAATAATATTGTTACACAACTCAGTAACAAAATGTTCTAATGAATGCTTACATCTTTGAAGTGGTTCATCAATTCTGCTATTTGGATTCCACACTTTCAACAAATAATGTAGAGGTAAAAGAGGGCCAGAGAAGACTAGCTGCAGGAAATTGCACCCTGTTCTCCCTTATGATAGTTATAAAGTCTCGCACTGTCCATCGGAAAACTAAGCTTTAGCTCTATACAACGTTATGCAAAAGGTGGTATCCTACGGATCTGAGGGTTTGTCCTTAGCATGTTGCACATCTTTGAGCGGAAGGTGTTGCGCAGGATATTCGGGCGTGTGAACGGTGGAGGGACCTGTAGAATTCGGTAAAGTCATGAGCGCTAAGCATTATATAAGTAATCCAGACTCCGTCTGAAGCGTCTTCAGAAGGAGGGGTATGTAATGTGAATGCCGGGAGATAAATTCCCCCCAAAAGTGTAGAGAGGCCAACCAGGAGGAAAACCGAAAAGGGACAAGCGGTGGAGAGACAGTGTAGCAGTGGATACTAGAAAAATTATAAACGCTGGAGTTTAGGCGAAAGAGTTACTAAACCGGGACGACTGAAAGAGGTCGATTGAGGAGATCATGGGCTGTAGCGCCATTGAAAAAGAAGTTTGTGTGTGTGTCCTAAGTGACCTAACTGTTAATTTATTTATTTACTCTTAAGTCGAATATAATATTGTTTATATAGTGTTAATCTGAATTCCTTTAGGAATTAGTCTGTTATTTTTTTAATTTTTAAACATTAAAAAATACCTTTTGTTACCTTTTGATATTGGTTCGGAAAGGATATTTTGTGTTTACAGCGTCGTTCATAGCGTGGGTCGCTAGGTTTGGTTTTATATATTTTAGTTTTGTGAAATTATGTTCACGTTATGTTACCAACCTGTGTTGTTATGTTTCAACTACTGTAAATATGAAAGCAGTGAACAAAAGTTAACTTACGTGCTCTGGTTAGAGAAATTGGCGTGATTCTCTATTGTTTAAGTTTTTCGATTGGGACTTCTATATATCCTGTAGCTAATCTATTGGTTAATTTGAACGTTAGGTCTAAGCATGTGTGTGTGTGTGTGTGTGTGTGTGAAGGATTCAATTACATAATTGTAAATCCATTTGTTTTTCAATACACAGCAATAGAGAGAGAGGGCTTTGCGGTATCTGCTGACTGCAACGTGCAGTAACAGTATTTTGCTCACACTACTACAGCCGTGTGTGTACACTAAAATGTATTCGACGCATGCATTCACACACCGCATAGAGGAGATTTTGTTACGTTGGTGAACCACATTCAACATGCACATGCCGCGACCTAGTTTCGACGGATCTTTCCGTTTCCTTTAAACACATACACACACGTGCGCGCGCGTATGTGACTTTACCACAAAGGAAAGCTCTCTTGTTCCTTGTGTATGCGACAAGCTTATAAAGTCTGTAATTATTTTTTATATATTCCTGAAGTTATTGTATAAAACTTGGAAAAATACTAGAATACTTTTCAAAACTTTGCTGTTTAAGATATGGGGTTTTAAAGTAACTTATACGCCGTTTTACCGTTTCCCCGTCTCCAAGCGCTACCATTACCTATTCTGGACATCTTCCATTTTCAGTAACTTATACACCGTTTTACCGTTTCCCCGTCTCCAAGCGCTACCATTACCTATTCTGGACATCTTCCACTTTCAGTAACTTATAGGCTACACCGTTTTACCGTTTCCCCGTCTCCAAGCGCTACCATTACCTATTCTGGACATCTTCCACTTTCTGTAACTTACACACCGTTTTACCGTTTCCCCGTCTCCAAGCGCTACCATTACCTATTCTGGACATCTTCCACTTTCAGTCGAAGTGGTTCGATATTTTCTCCAGCACAATGGTTCCAAGATCTTCGCTGTCATCGTCTCTTCTGTCTCTTCCACTACATATCCGCTTTGGTCTTCGTACATCCTCCATTCTTATCACACGACCAAACAACTTAGCCCGTTTCTTCAGTATATGCTACTACAGTCTCTTCCACTGGTATAACCTTATTATACAGGTCATTTGGCAAAATTGCAAATAGCACTTTTATTGTAGAGGTGCAGCAGGGATACAGATACAGATAACGTATACAGATAGTTCTCATGACCTACAAGAAATGCTCAAAGTGGCCTCCATCCTTTTCTATGCAAATTTGACATCTTCGAAGCACTGAAGCACAAATTATGTCCGAAATGTTCAGGGACTGTAGGTGTACAAATTCAGATTGAATGCCTCCCTTCAATTGTTCCACATCACGAATCTCCACGGAGTACACTGCATTTTTTTAGTATACCCCAGACCGAGAAGTCCATCGGGGTAAGATCAGGAGAACGTGGAGGCCATTCAACACGACCCCGTCTGCCAATCCATTCATCGAACGTTGCATTCAAAAAGTCTCTCACAATCAGTCCATAGTGAGGGGGTGCCCCATCTTGTTGCCATATTAACTTTTCTCGAATTGGCTGCAGGTGCTCAAAAAGTGGACTGTTTTCTAGTTCCATCAACACTTCGTGAAGCATTTGTAGGTAACTTTTAGCATTCACTGTACCATTAAAAAAGTAGGGTCCGATGATCCCACCGGCAAAGATCCCTGCCCAAACAGTAACCCCCGGAGCGTTTAACTCTGTCTCTATCACCACATGTGGATTCGCAGTATCCCAGTAAACACAGTTGTCCCTATTCACTGTACCATTCAGCTTAAAAGTAGCCTCGTCACTCCAAAGAATGGTTTTGTAAAATTGTGGATCGGTTTCTTGTCGTATTGCGTACGATTCGCAGAATTCTGTACGCCTATCAGGATCATCTTCATTTAGGCCTTGGAGTAAAGTGGGCTTATATGGTCTCAACTTCAACGTTTTCTGCATCCTTAGCAGGCTTGTTCGAGGTATTCCATACTCATTGGACGCTTTTCATGTTGATTTCTTTGGTGACTGCACAAAACATTGCGCAACGATATTTAAATTCTCTTCTGTTGTAACTGTTTTTGGCCTACCTGATCGAGGAAGTTCCGCTACCATTCCAGTCTGTTCAAATCTCTTATTCAGTTTACGAATACCTTCTCTAGATGGAGGTGCGATGTTTGGAAAACGTTCCGCAAATAACTCAACAACATCACTGTAATTATGGTCCTGTTTCCACCACATCTGCAGTACAAAAACACGCTGCTCTGTAGATAGTTTTCTATTCATTGTCTCGCAAACAACACGAACAACAAACAAGCGCTAATAACAGCATACACATCAACATCAACATCAACCTAACCTCAAATCTCAACTGAATTATGGAAACTACTGCTCTAGTCAATTCAAGTAACTACTATGCTAGTCAATCGAGCGTCTACATACTGCTAGTGCCAACTGAATTATGGGCCACCCGGTATATTGAGACTTACAGTCCCGACAGTCTTGCTCCTGTAAGAGGATGCTGGTTTGGGGGTTCAAAATAAATACACTTGTCATTGGAAAGGATTTTTCTATCTGCTTATCAAACTGGCCTAAAGTGGTTTTGCATTCTAGCAGACACGTCTTTTTCGTTGAGAATGAGAATTATGAAAGTTACTTTTTGAATAAGCAAAAATAATGAAAACAATTTTACAAACACATAAAATAGTTTTAAATAATGTTGCTTATTTTAATAATATACTTTCCTTATTTATAATACTTTTACATTACTTTACATTCTATAATATAATAATGTATAGTGCATTTTTTACATTATTTTCTACAAGAACTATTAGTATTTCGGTAGTATACGATCTACGATTTGGATCATATATATATATATATATATATATATATATTACATTATATTTATTTGTATTTCTACAACAAAGTAATCTCCTTTTGAAATTTGTAAATATGTAAAATAATCTTTTTCTTTTTTACTATCCTCCGATCCTTGGGTCACTCTTATTTATTAACTCCGTTCCGTCATCTTTTGGGTTTTTCTTCCATTTGTCATTTTAATTGTTGATTGGTAGTTAGGAAGGTAAAAAGGGATAGGTGTTTTGGGTCCAAGACTTCCAGACGTGTAAAACCAAAGTAGCTGATACGGAGGTTCCCATGAGGATTTCTCCAACTATTCTTGCTGGTGGAAGATTCTAGTTTTTTATTATTACTTTTCCACTAATGTTGCATTGCGTTGTTTAGCAGATCAAGTGCCCTAGTGTTTGTGTTTGCTTTTCCATTACTGACACTTCACACTTCTTTGTTTTCGAATTTTCTCGCGGTCTTACACACTGCGTCTTAAGTAATACATCTCGATAGCATTTATTCTTCTTGTAGTTCCAACCTCAATTCCGTACTTGTCATCAAGTAAATGAGTAGACCTATACTTTCGATTAACGCTGACTCCACCATTGACTTTCCAAAGTGTTTTTTTTTAACTCGCTGTAAGTGTGTTTGTCTCCGTACGAAATTTAACTTTCCTATAGCTTTACGACTTTGTTCCATTCATTTTTTTAGAGTCTGTTATCTGCCTGTGTGGTTTCTCATCCCAAAATATTTGAGTTTGTTGACCTTCCTTGATCTTGACTGTGCATTCTTGTTCTTGATGTTTAACAAGAAGTGTAAACCGCGCATCTGAATTTACCACTAAGTACAGTGTCTTGTGAGTATTGACTTTAAGCCCATTTCAAAAAGTAGTTCAATAAAATAATCCTTCTCTATATTAAGCAACTAATTTATCTAGTATAAGATATCTGTTTGTTTTCTATCCCTGAAAAGTGAGTAAACTTATTTTAGATAAATAATATCTAATAAACTAAACACAGCTCCCTTATTTGATTACAGAAATATTGTAAGTTGTTGCCTTTGTCGTTTATATATTTTAGCAAAGTACAAATTTTTACACCTTAACTTTTCCTATTGAGCTCAAACTTTTACATGTAGGCCTACATTTTAAACTTCTGTCCCTGATATTGTTCATATATTCTCTTATGTTGCTGAAGTATTTTTAACTTTAAATCTAGACACTTGCATCGGACGCTAAAAGTCTTCTGGCTGCACAGTCTTGGACAGTGAAGCCGTCTCATCATTTGGCATTTTGTCTCTTCTAGACCGGAAACCAAGTTAGTATTATCCAGTTGTCACTTCACATCTCAACGAAGTTCCAGCGATTCCAGTTAGCCAATCTCAAACGAGTTCAAGAAGTTACCTCACAAAGTGATAACGCCTTAGAACTTCCTTATTGTTAGAGTAAAGTTATCTTATACCAACAACTTCTTACAATTATACTGTAATTACGCATAAATAAAGCAGTGTCTTCTAGCGGGTCTGGCTAAATAGAGCATAAATTTAGCGACTCTTGAGTCCTGGTTTCTGGGGGGGGGGGGGTAGATAAAAGGGTTCGCATCTGTAGGTGTGTGAAATACTAGGGTAGAGTAAAAATTTCCATTCCTGAATAAGAAAACATATTTATTTCTTAACATAATTTAGCTGTATACACTTTTTCCAACAATGTTCTGAAGCTGTTATGCCGGACTGGTAAGGCATTTTTCTCGAGGTACACAAAGTAGCCACTTACTGCATCGCTGACTTGATTGTCGACAGTAAATATGTTTTCAGCCAGTAATTTTTTAGGTTAGGAAAAAGATAGAAGTCACTCAGAGCTAAACAGGACGAGTATGGTGGGTAAGGAAGCAATTCGAACTTTAATTCTTTGATTTTAGTCATTGCAACAATTGGCGTGTAAGATGGCACACTGCCTTGGTGGATCAGCACTTAATTTTTACTAAATGTGGTCTTTTTTAATTGATTTTGTCGTTTACAAGGTACAGTAAGTTTGCATAGGATTCCCGTTAATTGTTTTTCCCTTTTCCCATTAACGCTTCACCCATCTAGAGCCGGTTTTTGTCATACACAGATGTTCGTGTAAAATATTGCGCACACGTTCCAACAGTCTCGGCTATCTCAAACACTTTTATTGTACGGTCTACCTAAACGATTTTACGGATATTTTCTATTCTTTTTAGCGTAGTCACTTCAATGGGAAGTCTAACATGCGGGTCGTCATTTGTGCTTGTCCGATCCATTTTAAATTTACCAACCCAGCGGTTAAACATTGTATCCGATGGAGAAGAGTCCTCCAACTTTGATTCCAGCTCTTTCTTTTGTATCGGTTTCTTTTGTATTGGTTAAGCCTTTCCAGCAAAAATGTAATCACAGCACGAATTTTGACTCTATCCAATAATACCCGAAGCACTTACAGCATAGGACTGTGCCACTAATAGTAAACAACTCATTGACTTGATATAATCGAAACTAAAGCTGCAAATTATTACCAAAAGGTTACAGACTTTCATAAACCGTTGCCTGAGGTACATAATGAGAATTTGGTGGCCAAGACCATCTCGAACAGAGATCTATAGTAGGCCACAAGTCAGAGTACCATCCAACTACAGATAAAGAGAAGAAAATGGAGGTGGATCGGGCACACCCTGAGAAGACCACCACAAAATATCGCTAGACAGGCACTGAATTGGAATCCGCAAGGTAGCCGCAGAAGTGGAAGACCGAGGAACACCTGGAAGAGGACTATGGAAAGAGAGCTGGCTGGTGTCAACAGGACATGGAGGAAGGTGAAGGCCCTGCTGCCAATGGACAGAACACGCTGGAGAAATTTTTTCGAGGCCCTATGTTCCACCTTGGAATTTAAGGACTTGAGTCAAGTCAAGTCAAGGCTGCTTATCATAGAACACGGTCAAAATACTGAGCATAGTAGCGCTATCTATGTGTCAGGCTGGAACCTTTCACTCTACCCTCGTAATCTCTTACTGAGCGCGAGGTCTGCAGCGTTCCACTATTTTTCACAATTTATGATTATAAAAGCCCCATAAATTAAGATTGATTATTTATTATTTGTACCAATTGGTGAAAATCTGTTAGAAATTAGCGCCTCGTCCTTCCCTGTCTGTACGCCTGGCTCCTTAGGGCGGAGTCGTCTATTCTGTACACAGAACTCACGCTTCCTGCTCAGCTTATATATATTAAACATCAGGTGATGGGTACTGACATAGAATGATTTCTCTTAAAATTATATAATTGCCCTGCTATTTGAAAATCATGTCCGAAAGGATAATGTATGCTGTTGTTTTTAGTCACAGTAGCGTAATTGTTTAGATATTGTTCAAAATATATAATCCACTTCAATTACTTATTAATACTGGGTATTGTTTCTAATTCTGTAGATAATGTAATAATGGCATTGTACTCTTTACACACTTTGCTTTTGTCATCTGGCTGACCTGAACTCAGCTAGTTCAAAACACCTCTACTTCACTACTTTTAGTTTCAATGCTCACGATCTACCTAACATTTTGGCAAATTAGTTTTGGCTTACATAAATATTCCAGTGGACTATGAGTAACCAGGAATTAGTTAACGAGCAAGTAGCATTAAATGAAATAGTAAAATCTCAGCCTGCGAACACACTTTGGAAACACAATTTGTACATTGTATTTCTGTGGATCCGAGTCTGCAGTTTACTAGAAGGGTTTTGACATGTCTGCACACCATAGATATCATCTCTTTCCTTCGTGTGTTGTACAATATGTAGTCAGAATTATTTCATTGGCGAATTCTCCCTTAACCAAACCATTGTTTTCAAGTGTACTTTTGATACTTTGTTTTGTTTCGACTTCGATACTTTGTAGAATCTGATGAAAGATGATTTCACAAGATGTTGGTTTTTATGAACAAGTTTCTCGATGGGAGTAAATTTCTGGCATGCTTCTCCTAACAATTTCGCAAATGAAGTTGGGCCAAAAGGATACCTATAAAAAGATAGACACCATTAATCGGTTTTCGATTAACAAGAAGGCGTATTGTGGATAATTAGACCAATGTTCAAAGGCCACTGTTTTCGTATCTTACACATTTTTATCTTAAAGCATCCTTATCTCGGATAACAATAATTTATCAAAATCATAATTATTATAATTCTAGCAAAATATCATTTACGTAGTCTCAACATATCTTCCACTTCAATTTAATATTATTTTTTTTTGCTATTAATGTATTTCGACACCTAATATTTTCTTTACGACCTACACTTTAGGAACTCATAGTACAGACAAAATTACAAATTAAGAAATATTGTGTTGAACTGTTTACAAGAATTTCTCTCTCCAAAATAACGTGTTTATATACACAAGTTTTAATAGTATACAAATATTTTTTTAATTTTTATTTTTAGTAGATGTACTTGTTTTACCACTGACTGGATCCACTGTAAGAATCTAAACACGTGTACCAACTACAGTTTTTTACATAATGCAAGAATCAAGTAATTAAAATTCTGTTGAATTTATAATAAGGGCGTGGTTGCGGGACTATTAAACTACAAGAAAATGTAAAATCTTACATGGGAAGCTGGAAGGAATCCAGAACGACAAACCTACAGTTCCTATCCAAATCGATTGAAATTTATATCAAATACCAACCAGTGACTCTTTATATTGGCGTGTAGCCTGTCATCGGTATTATAACTTACAGGCTGAAAAATTTGATAATAGACCAAAAGAAACTCATAGGGTGTTCTACTAAAAAACTCGTTTTTTTCCCATGTTTAAGGTATGTATGGGAAACTTTACATTCTGGGAAGAGTTAAATCAATTTTCAGTCATCGTCGTCTAAAGGCCATGCCTTGTCGAGTTAGCCACGTGTCTCTCTCCATCATTGACCTCTTTAAATCGCAGTACAATAGGAAGCTTATCTTCTTCCCCATGTCTTTAAAGAACGCTACTCTTGGTCGTCCTCTTGTTATTTCCCCCAACACGTTTCCTTCAAAAATGTTACTTAAGAATTGATTGTGTCGTAACACGTTCGCGATCAATTTTGCCCTTCCTCTTCCTATCATTTTTAGATGTGATCTACCTTCGTTCACTTCTGCGAGGACTTGCTCATTACTTTCCTTATCCATCCAACTCGTCCTCGTCGTTTTCCTCCAGACCCACATTTCCATTGCTTCCAGTTTCCTCTTTTCTATTTTGCCGATGCTCCAGCCCATAAGTTGAGACACGACACTCCACGCAGTTGTTTTTGCGAACCTTTTCCCTGCCACCATTCTTAAGTGATTCAATCTTCAATGGATGTAAAAATATGTTTATCTTATCATAAAGTTTAGGTCGGACTGTTACCGTCGTTAGAATGATCACAGAACGTTTCGACCACTAAACAATCTGTGGTTGTCTTCAGGTATAAGTTAAACTAATACATTAAATACAAAACTAACCCTAATCGAGATACGTTCACTAACAAGCATGAACCGTCAAAAGAATAAACCACCACCACATCATACAAAGTTAAACTGGACTATAGAAAAACTATATACAGTAAGTGCAACTTCGCCTGTAAGTCCGCTGGGTGTAGAACCGGAAAGCACAATCACACTGATGCAAGGTCACACTATGAAGTTCAGTCCGACCTAACCTTTCTGATAATGTTCGCGTACCATCGAAAGTTAGGTTTAAAGGTCGCAATGTTTACGTGAAAGGTAGCCTACGTTAAGAGAGCTGCTGCCGTTATAGACACGGTATTTTGATTTTCTTGAAGAATATAATTACCGATTAAGTAAAACATTTCAAGAGTTTTAGTATTATTATTCTTATAGTTCACGTAAGTCTTATAGTTCAGTTTTGAAATGAACAAAGACATGATGAACAACGGTAGCAAAATTGCGTAATAAAAATGAACTCTCACTTGGTGGTCTGACTAGGGTTTTCTCTTAGCTAGCGAGAATATAAAAACAAAGCGACAGAAAGTAAGACGAGAAATGTTAAGTTGTTTAATCATGAGAAAAGTGGCTAACATCCTAAGAAACAAGTATTCCTTTGTTACGTGAGAAGAAATTACTCTTCTTTCCTCTTCTCCTTTCCCCTTCCCCTATGCCCTCAAGAACAATCGTTAATCTTCCTTTCTTCTCTTTTATAACATATCCTGTCCAGTTTCCCTTCCTATTCACGATTTTACCTAAAAGCGATCTGTATTCATTGATTTCGACCATAATCTCCTTGTTTCCTCACTATGCCAACCCACTTTATTCCCGCCACTTTTTACCGTACTCAATATATTAATCCTATACCTCGATCTTTACCCACATAGTTATGACTATGTCTGACTGACTGACTGTCTCGTAGACACCTGAATGTCCGGTGTGATACGACACACCGGCCGCCACTGGTTTGAACACTGGATATAGGAACAACAGCCGAAATACCCCCTGTTAGTCTCAGGGAGTGAGTAGGAACTATAACATCAGAAAGAATAAAATGCAAGTAGACGGGTTGTTACTGAGTCATCAACTTTGAATATTACACAGTGTACCCCCACGTTGGACAGACGGATTCGGGAGTATAACCTGCATTTTTGAACCTGATTTTAAATAACTTCGTGCCTCAAAACAAAGCTCACTAAACGTGTGTATATGATTGTATGTGAGTGTGTGTGTTTGTATTTAGACACATGATACGTTTTAAAACGTTGATTTTTAAAATATCTTTTTAAGATAATAAACAATTGTCCTGTCATTTTCGTTATTATTAATATTTTCGCATTCTACTGTGGTATGTGGTGGTATACGGACAGAAAAACTGAACCTAACGTATATGCCTTACGACAAGAGGGTTTAATAGGTTTTTGTAGTTATTTCATTTTAAAACAGACGACCAGGAATTCATCCCCGAATAAGACGGACATGATCAGTATAAACTGAAATCTTTCTTAATTAAACTCTCTTGACTTCCATGCTGTAAGTCTGCTAACACCATATAAGTTTTTTCTACAGATTTTTTCCCATGTCGCGTCATAGAATTACGCAATCCTGTGAACTTATTAAATTCACGGTTCTATCAATCTGTTAAATTCTACTATTGAGTTACTAATTACGGTTAGTAAATGCTGAAGAACACAAATTTTGAATAAATAAATAATTAGCTATAGTTTTAAAAACAATAAAGTATTCAGAGATATAAAGGTATTGTTGAATAAACTGATTGTCAAAAGTCAGAATAACAAAAGTAAAACACAAACATTGTTGTACGCTAGAATATGAAGAAGCGAGTTTTGTGCGACCAGCGTCCCGCTTGGCCAAAGAAAGCAACGTTATCTCTAGAAACACTAGCGACAGATTGTTTTTAAAAATACAATGTAGAAAAATAGATGCATCGCGTTCTTTTTTACTTTCGTTATTAATATATATTGTCCAGACTAGGACAGACAACTGCTCTGGCACGGATATTATGGAAACTCGCAGGAATACCGCGTTGTTTTATCGGATGATTTGCAGCTCTCAGTGATGTTTACAATTCATTACGATTTAACTTTTTTGTCTCTTTGCGCAGCCGCTTAAGAAAATATGTTCAGATTGTGTTTTCATTATAATAGTTAAATACATCAGTGCACAGGAGATTCTTGAACGAATCTTTGAATGCGTCCCACACGTTTTAGGTTCGGTTGCTCCGCACTTTGCTTTAAGCAAAGCAAAAAACTAATAAATTAGTCTTAAATTTAATTTAATCTGTAAATTAATCTTTTAAGAGATTACAAATAAATTTTCTCTTTTACATATCTACTGTTTACCTAGAGATTACTTTTTGTCAATTGAAGAGGACAGACAATGTCATTTCCTTCGAAAGTGTCCTTTTACTTTGTCGACATAATACGAGTCGATAATTTTATATTCGTTTTTTTATGGGGGGGGGGGAATACTTTATGCATCGTCAGAGGGAATCGTCTATGCCCTGGTGCGTGGGACTCTCATCCACTGTAAAACCAACCTCTGTTTCAGGCATTGATGTCCATCCTGGAGCCACTGAGCATATTACGTACTTCAGGATGGAGCCTATTGCACCCTTATCGGGCTCCTTGTACGCTACTGCCCGTTTGGTGCAAGTTAGCCTGTTTTTTATTTTCTACTAGATCTACTGAATAAATGTAGAAATGCGGTCTCATAACTCCTGGCCACAAAGCATAAGCTGAGTTACGCTCTCGGGCGTTAACTCCTAGAGTTCCATCTCTAGTGGCTCCCTCTTTCTTGTGAATCTTCTGCACTTGAAAAAGGGGTGCGAGGCATTTTCATAGGGAAAGTCACCGTTTTGGCATGCTGGGCTTTGCACCTTTCCCATTCTGTGGAGGTGGGCGTTAAAATTGCCATGACCGCTGAGGAACTGTGTCAGATGGTAGTTAATCTCACCATGTTGGCGCTCAACCCATTGCCTCAAGTTCGGTATGAGCCTTGCGGTCCATCTACCACTGTCCTCCCTATTCCATCGATATTGCCAGTACAGGAGACTGAGTTTCCTTGCTTCATTATTTGCCGCATCTCTTCCATTTTCATCTCTTCTTTCGAAGAGGTGCTTTTGCTCTAGAGCCAAAAGGCCTATGAAACCACTCACCAGGGCCACTGGCTAGGGCAATGTCCGGTAAGAGTATGCTACTCTGAAGGCTCCTCTTCTCTGCACCGATGCCATACATTTCTTGTATTCCTTCATCTCTAGTGCATCGGCCCAGATTTTGCAACCATACAGAAGGATGGATTCCGTGACCGCTATCAAAAATTGTTTCTTGTTTACATTGGGATCTCCTACATTGGCCGTAAGCCTGCTGAGCTGTCATGATGTTTGCCGCCGTATCAGCTATACACTTAATTTGCTCCCAGTTGGAAAGCTTCGAATCTAACTTCACCCTAGGTTTTTAACTGCCTTCTTTGTCAGTATAGCCTCAGCTCCAACTTTCACCGGTATGATTGTGGGGATCCCTCGCCGGTTGAGCAGTACTAACTCGGTCTTTTCGGTGGCTAGATCCAGGTCGTGTTCTTCAAGCCAGAAGCTCGATCACCTCGTTACCTGATACAGGATTCTTTGTGCATCATCAGTGTTTCGTGCTACAATTACTACCGCGATATCGTCTGCGTAACCTGCTAGGAAACATTATATTTATGTTTATGATTCTTTTAATTAATAACATTAAGTTGTTAAAAGGTTTTATTGTTTGTGTATCAATTTTATGCCGTATGGAATACATTAACTATAAAATTATTTCACTTTCCAACGTTAAGCATAGAACAATTACTCCTAGGTTATATCACATTTCTGTTCTCACGGTTTTACAAACTTCGTAATATTTTGCCGACGACTTTCATAAATTGTATCTCGAAATTTCGTGATTTTTGGACTTTGACGCCAGTTGAGAGTGCCTAGAAAGTTCATCACCTTCAATCGATTTTCTTCCACTATTGAAACGCTTATGTTTGAGTCTGCCCAACAGCATTACCGACACAAGCTTATTCCAACATTTGGTGTCTTCGCTGTTGTCTTCTCAAATTTAAAACAAAATGTAACACAAACTTTTTCATCATTGAAGTCAGTCATGTTGCCAATTACGAAATATCAAAAAATGAACATAAAGAAAAGGGACAATGTAAACAAATACGACTTTCCATATTAACGATAAAGTCATACTGGTGTGGAAACATCTAACTGCACAATTCAGTGTCACGATCTTCTTAAGGGGGAGGTTTAATTTCGACAACTTTGGGTAGCACCTCATATTTCCTCATGTTCTCTTCTTATTTAAAAGACAGATGCTTTCAAGTGGTAGATAAAGAATCTGCAGTAGAAAAAGAGGACAGCGTAGATAAAGAATCTACAGTATCATCGCAATAGTTCCTCAGGGTAGTGTTTGGGGATTCCATTTGTTCACGCCAGACTACCGGGCTGTAACGACATCACTAAAGTACTTCTTTCGTATCATTCAATAAAAATACCGACCTTAAAGCTAACAAGGTATAATTAGTAATAGCTTTCGATTGTGATGACAGACCTGAGGGACTGAGTAAATCTAAATTTCATCTTTACATCTTTGCAATGCAATTTCACCCGCCGCACTAAATAACATTCTCAACCCTTCCAAATATGATCTTTGAATACACTTCGACAAAAAAGGTTTATGGAGGAAACACATCACAGACGAAAGAATGGAACTGGACTGCAACCTGTTAAGATATTCCTGGAGCATTGATCCAAATTCATGGTTCCCATTGCGAAACCAAGTTCTGTTCTGCAACTAGCTATAGTCGCTGTATAGAGCTAAGGTACCCACCACCGGGATTGTGGTGTCTTGACTTTCAACATTAAGGCGATAATGAGATTCCAGAGAAAAACTCTCCGCCTGCTTAATCAAAGCTGAATGGATGTAAACAACAAAACGCTTCATACAGACCTGAAAATTTATTGAGTCGAAGACGGTACAAATCGATATGAGTACGTAGTAGTGATCCACTAAACCTAAAATTTCATCCTAGTATTGGCTACATTGATGTATTTTTATTAATAATAAAAATATTATTCTTATCTTCTTGCTGCTGTTGAATACGACAACAGAAGATAAAAAATAAAACAAATTTTATAACTTGTTACTGTTCAATGTGAAGCTCACCAGTGGACGGTAACTCTTGACATGTTGATTGTCATAGTATTTACTACGTATTTTTTAATTGTATCGTTTAGTTGTAATCACTAAAAAGAGAACGCTGCTATGTGTCCCCTGTCTCTAGCTTTCTCCATCTAACTCAGTTTATGACTTGTAGCTCCAGAATGGTAACGTAATAGAACTGAATTTTAAACCATCTTAGTATGCATTAATAAATAAGAAAATCTACTTCGTCGTATTCCTCCCTCCCTCTCTCTCTCTCTCTCTCTCTCTCTCTCTCTCTCTCTCTCTCTCTCTCTCTCTCTCTCTCTCTCTCTCTCCCTCTCTCTCTCTCACTCTCTCTCTCTCAGTTCAATCCATATTGTAGCGATTCTTGCCGCCTTTTCCTTTGCCGGCCTTGAAATTCTCAACCGTCAGCGATTTATCTCCAGCCAAGCACACACCAATCGATGATCACCCTTCCGTGTGATGTGATAACTTTACTTTGACCAATTCAGTTATTGGTTGGAAACAACAATGATACCGTATGTCCTTACTTTGCATTCTGTCACACCTGGTTTTCCCACGATACACACAAAATCCTCACTTCCTCTATTATCAAAATTTTCTCGGTCCCATTCATATTGTCTCCTGGCAACTCTATCACGACATTGTACGTCCTAGTTTTAACTTTGTTTAACTTTGCGTAGATTCTTCCTCCGTATAGCCCGATTCACGTGTCTGCATGCTTTATTGCTTGGTGCTTATCCATATCGTACCTTAACATATTGTTACGACATTACAGAAGAATCAACGTGTTTTTTCGAATGTTTCAGTGGAATCCGGCTGTAATGTGTGTGCGTACGTGATTCTCAACGCTTTAGCTAGACTTTGACAGAAGTCGCGCGGCCGAGCGCACTGTGTGAAAGGCCGCAATCAATTACGTTCTGCTGTTTTCTAGTAGCGTTGTTAATGCGTAGTATGAATGATTCTGGATTTTCGGCGGGGTATAAATACAAGTAGACTACTCACCGAGGCTAAGTTCCAGTTTGAGTTGCGACTTATTTAAGTGCGGTTTGAAGTATTGTGGAGAAGTGTTATGTGTTTTATAATCGTCCGGGACAATTGTAATACAATTGTGTTTTATATTAGTAGACATTTTATTGCGTGTGATCAATTTTTATTTGATTTGCTGTAAGAGACTACTATGTTGTTGATTACACTGTTTAATTGTGATAATTGAAGCTGGTGATTAGTGACTTAATTGGTGTTTTGTATTTTGTTTTCCACTGTACTCTACGAAGATAATTTTTAACAGTAACAGACGATAAAGGTTAACAATATATTTTATACTTTGATACATAAATATAATAACTTACTTAATTATTTCTCTGATAAAATTTAACTTTCACCTCAAGGGTCTTTTCATTATTAATAAAGAAAAAATATGTATCGCAAAATTTCTGAATGTATTACATTAATATGGGGTGATCGAAGAGCCATGCAACCGAAAATGTTCAACATAATATACATAAAACAAACAATGCTTTTAATTCACCAGATATATTTCATTTTAAAACAGAATTTTGAAAAAATCGTTGA
Source organism: Magicicada septendecula (assembly GCA_034769895.1). Taxonomy (NCBI): domain Eukaryota; kingdom Metazoa; phylum Arthropoda; class Insecta; order Hemiptera; family Cicadidae; genus Magicicada; species Magicicada septendecula. Next base: position 1,266,279,005 of record CM068367.1, on the reverse strand, counting down.
AAATCTCCATCATGTATTCTACGGGAGCTTCCACTCTGATAATCATATTTTTAAATACTTTTCGTAATTTTCTCAACTTCACTTTTCATATTGTTCCTTAGTTCTTCAGTCTTATATTGGTTATCACTACATACAGTGTTTTGCTGTGTACAGTAATTTTCGTGTATTTTATTCCAAAACAATTTTTCCGTTTGCACATAAGAATTTGTTGCAGATAATGTTGTAAAATAAAACCATTTTGTTCTTGAGAGTAAAACTCATTTTGTGCGTATATCTCTAAACGATTTTACTGGAAAACTAATTCAAATCGCATGCCAAGTTAAGAAAAACATTGAGTTTTAACAAAGTTGTAACTTCAATTTCCCTGCTTATCCCTGTCGACAACACAATTTTAAATTCAGGGTTACGTGACCTTTCGCCTACTCTTTGTAAGATAGCAATAATTTAGCTCACACTATTAAGAGCAAGCAGAAACAATAAGAATAACTAGCAATAACTAGAACAATAACTATTTATAGCAGTATGTTATATAACATTGTCAAAATATAGGGACACTAAGTTGTTAACACAGTTTACAACAGTAGGCAAGCAGTTGAACAGTAGAACAGTAAGCAAGGGTTGAATTATTACAGATATATGAGCAGTTCTAATTAGTAATTCTAATATTAGTAAATATGAACAGTTCTAATATTTACTAAACGTTAACAAAATGCTTGACACACCTTAATTGGTAAGCTGGAAACCTCAACAGCTAACTCGTTAACAACAGCTTTTATTAGCTGTTTTTTTTTTCAAAATTTTAAGTCGCTTTTGAGATTCCTAATAATGAAGAAATAAAAATAAACCTCTTATAAGAGATGTGTATTCTTAAAATGTATAAGTGTGCATTTTCTAGCCTGTTTCTATTTTATTATTCTGCTTGAGGGGACGTATAAATAAGCTTCATATAATTCGCTTATTTGCTGTTGCTTCTACGTCGGATGTTTACGACTGAAAGAAATTCGTTATTTTAAATTCAAGCAGTGCCTCACATGAAACGACTTTACTTATCGACGCTATTAAATTTCTATTTGTACGCTATTTATACAATACGGGCAAAGAAAACAGGAGATTAGAGCCATTTGTTAAAATGTACTGTGTAAGAAATTACTAAAAATACAAAGGTTCCTCAAGGTCAGCAGCGCAGAGATTCTCAGTTGTTGAGAAAAAATAATAAAGAATTTATCAGCGTTATAGAGGACGAGGGAATTAGCAAAATAATAATTAAGAGTTGAATTAAAGGGACGCGATACATAGGAAAATCAAGGCTCCAATATGTACCTCTAATAATAAATTTGTGTACTTTGTGATTCTTAGAAGAAATCACAGTAGTAGAAAACCAGAAAGCACAAAAGCATATTGTTACGTAACGCTCTCGAAAAGTCGAGAGTTTCGTTCACACGATTCTCGGCTAGCCGAGCAGGTGCAGCGTCTCCGTTAAGTAGCACTCTAGACTATTCTAGTACTTGTAACTACGCAAATTATGCTGGTACGCCGCCGAAAGAATGGAAAATAATTCTGGAACATCTGCAGGCTACATATAAGCAACAGCGGCCGGCTTAGCCAGTTTCTTACGCCTGGTGAGGCTATAGAGTGCGGATATAGTGGAAAGTGATTACTCTGTTATGATTTGTGTGAAACTCTAATAGTTGACATTATTATTGCGTATGGACAAATTTAACTTGAATTACTGTATGATGATTTCAAAATGTTATTTATGACTCACTAAAGCTGGTAATTTATGATTTCACTGGAGTCTGTATTTTGTTTCTTCTGTACAATATGACGATCCTTGAGATTAGGTAGGGTTAGGTTAGGTTAAAGCTGTTGCTATCCATAACCAATTGATCTCATAAATGAAGATCAATAAGAAAAGAGAATAGAAGCGACGAATTCTATTTGTCATCCGAATGATGAAATAAGAAAACGTTTTCTTGCGTGATTCGCATTCACAAATTTTTATGCTAAAAATCTGCCCAAATTTACATGCCTCATGAAGCTGTACATCGCAAAAGATATTGCTCATTTATTGAAGTACAAGTACTCTGCTAGAACACTGAGAAAATATACGTACATGTTTTAACCAAAAAATTCTTGAATAAATTCGTGCAAGGGACAGCCTTGGTTATAACCAGCTCGCTTAAAGGAAACAAATACGAAAATTAAAAAAATCGCTTATTAAAATCTAGAAAATAAAATTAATATTATGGGTTTTATATGAACGATACGAAAATAATATATCGTTAATATCAACGGTAATATAAACGACATATTGTAGTCATATCGTTTTTCTTTTTTCCTTTTCAGCACGTACCCACAGACTTATTTCTATTTTTCCTTTTGGCAATTAAGTCTAAAACTATATTATATGTAACCCCTTTACATAGAAAGCAGACACTTCTATGTCTGCCAAAAGAAAAAAATACGAACTGGCATGAAGCAGCCAAAAGACAGAGAGACACGTAGCGAGGTTTGACGACAAGGTTGAACAGGAACGCAAAGAAGCCAAACTCTCCTACTAACGGAAGGAATTTTATAGTTTACGGAAGGAAGGAAGTTTACGGAAAGTAATGCTCTTCAGTTCGTGCTCATCAGTTTTCAGTCGTCTTTGTTTAGTCTTAAAAACTGCACTTTTATTGACTAAACATACCTTATACGTTATGCTTTATCAAGTAAAACCTCAAACACGTTGTTTCAAGTTCTTTTGTTTACTCCGAGCTTACATATTTCACCAACAAGTTGTAGAACTTGCTCATTGTTTTGAACGTCAAACGGTTGTTATTAGATAAATTTTGAAATTAGACAATTTTTTAATTCATCAAAAGAATTACAAAAAGCCGATTAATCTGCTACTTTTGTTTAATAAAGTAACAAACTGTAGAGCAGATAGTCATACAATAAAAAATTCTAAATTTCCAAAACTGTACACTTTATTCAGATTTTGATTAAAATTCACGTTAACACAGTACCCAATATGAAAAAATGGCATTTTATCAAAATTATCACCCACTTTTTAAACCTTCGCGTCCAAAAATTTTGAAATTTTTAAAAGTGAACACTAAATTTAGATTTAGGTTGAAATTCCCTTCATCTTTGTAGCTTACATGGACTTCTGCAATTTTTTCAGAATTTTGCCACTAATAGTTTTGCCTCGCCCCTCACTATTTTTGGAGGGAATCAATCTCAAAAACAATATTGTTCTGTTAAAGTATGACTACGCATGTAAAGTTTTAAGATATTCGATCAAAGGATTCGAAATGTTATCGTGAGAGATACCCCAAACAGATAGACATATAAACATTGTCAGAGAGACAAATGCCAAACGGTCGAGTACAACCGGAAATCGCATCACTTGTTCAATCAAAAACATGGGCAATTGTTGCTGTAAAACAAGAATGGATTTCTTTCTATCATTGCAATTCGTACACTCCCTGTTGGTTTTTAATTTTATTTACCAACCTTAATGTTATACATAAATTCGAAAACCTACTGCTCCGCAGTTGTTTCCAGGTTTCATTATTTCAGTTCCCAAATTTATCCTATCAGTAAACACACATCGTCCACATATCTAACCGTTTCGTATTCCACACACAGTCTTTTTATTTATCGTGTTGGCTTTGTTTTAATGTCTGTAAACATACGCCACGCCAATCTCCCAAGTGCAGATCCAATATTCGAAAATTACCTGATGAATTTATATGAGCCAATGTTATCGCATGCTTTACCGTCGTGAATTTAGGTTTCTAAAACCTTGGACGTAGTCCGCTGAAGCTTTCAGTCTCGCCGACAGAACAATATTTTATTCATTGGTTCTCTAACTGTCGTCCGCAGTAATCAGGACAAAGTGTATAGGTAATATTTTTCCAATCGTAAGTCTACACATTCGATCCTACCTTTGACATTTAAATACTACATGACCTTAGTCGGAACGAACAAAATGTCTTTCAGTCATTCAACGTGATTCTAAAATGTAAACACAATGTGTATTATATAGTTTCTAATATAAATAAACAAATATTGTTAAACATAATTTTATGAATAAGCGTTTTTTTCCATTTGTGTGAGTAATTGTAATCGTAAACGAATGTTGACCAATACTGTAAAATAAACTATAGAAAATTAATTTTAAAGAGCACATACTTCTCATCTTATAAATACCTATTAGTCACTTGATATAAACAAAAAAATTAGAACTTAAAATAAAACCGTAAAAACTGTATCAGAAAAAGTAATAACGCACTTTTAATTTGTAAGATGCTGAAGACACTGAATTTTGATTTATAAGGATCAAAGTGTACAGGAATTTTCATCTCGCTACCATTGCCATAATTTAACCGCCCAAAACAAGCACATTTCTCTTTACGTTCTATCCCTTTTTTCTCATTAACGTTCCACTATCTTATTGAACGTCGTCCTTCTTCTGCCTACCATCTACTATACATTGCACGGTCTTTTTGCCCGCCTTTGATTTTCCATTCTTTGGAGTTTGCTACAGGACAAATGGGTTTGTGTTTCTAGAATATTCCCATCTATCGACAAGGCATCTCTGACTTTCGGTTTTCCCGGTGTTCTGTCCTTGAAATTCCAAATGATCAGTGTTAGTAATCCATCTCCTTTAACTTAAAACTGTTCCTTTCGGTTAGCTGTAAAATTTTGCGGTCGTAGCTTGAAATAGTCTAAATTATTTTACTTACGGTGGTTTTCGATCCTTTGTGAATGTTATCGTTCCACAACACTGTACTCAACTCATGATGACGTTTCATAGGATATCAGTTTAAAAACTGTCAATGGAATTGATATGATAAGGTACTGAAAATAAACAACATCCCTCCAACCACTATCAAAGCTTTCACGCGTATCATTGCTGACGTTATATTGTCAAACACGAAACCAGAGGAATACAGCTGGTTTTGTTTGGACAGGAACGCTGAACGATCATTTTTAATTTCTGAATCATATAAAATTAACTAGAATAGAGTCATATAGAATCATAGAATCAAATACAGTATTCCCGGAAACATATCATCAAAGTTTCAGAAAGTTTATTTCAGGGCAGTAAATAGTAATCGGCACTGGTAGAGAATTAACAAACCGAAATTGTCCACAATCAACAAGTAAGACAGAGACGCAGTTTGTCGCCAACTCTGTTTGTTGTGTGTATATAATAGAGATCTCATTAGAGAATGGAAAAGCTCAGGTACAGAGAGATCAGTTGCAACATATACAATGTTATTTGTGGATGACCAAGTTATAATAGAAGACAGTGAGGAGAAGTTATACTTGTCCGTCTACACATACACTGTAACAGCTGATTTGCCCTTTTAAAAAATAAAAATATCTTTGTCAGAAACCTAATCCATGGCAATTTCTGGTAACCATCCCATAAGAACAAAAATTATCATCAACAATACTATTTTAGATTTAAGGTACTATTTTTTCACCACTTAGACTGCGTCATAAAAGGCTTCTTAGGCTTCTTACGACGAAGACAAAGACATCAGCAACAAAACGAATAAATTTCAAGGGATATGTGGACAGATAAGAACTCTTAAGGAAAATGCATTAAAAGACACGCAGTTAATATATTATAAGATGGTGGCAGTTCCCACAATGTTGTTGTATAGCTCAGAATGTTGAGTATCTAGGACTAGAGATTGTAGGCAGATAGAAACATCAGAAATTAAGTTTCTTAGGTCAGTAAAAAGCTGTGTTAGGGGGAAATATTATATGAAATGCCAATATGAGACAGGAATTAAACATTAAATCATACACTACAGGCAGAAATCTATAAAGTGGAAAAACATATGTCCAAAACGCAGAAGGAATGGATTCCAAAGCAGACGTTGAATTACGCGATAGGTACAAGAAGTGTGGGAAGACAGAGTTGCATAACCGTAGGAGGACAGAAGAAGAAGATGATGAAGAAGATAGAATTAACTGACGAAGAGTAACATCGAGAAGTATTTAGGGAATGAAAGGCGTTTTCTTGAGTATTTAAACTGATCTGTCATGTAGGCCTATCATCGCCAAATACTGTGGCAATCACTGTGGTACACAGCAGCGAGTGATAGGTTTCAGATACAAGCAAGGTACAACAGTTCTTAATAACTTTTTAAATCCTGAGACAATATAATTTTAATAAAAACTAAATTGGATAAATGGACATATTTAATTGCGGCTGAATAATTGCATAGCATTATAACAACTGGAGAAGAATAGTTATAGTAAAGCATTAAACACTAGTACACTGAGTAATACCGTACAAAACCTTTTCAGTAGTTGCGCACCGCTTTTCAATTGTTCTTGTAGAAACTTTTTTTTTTTTGAAGTCAGAAAATTGTTGCTCCGTTTTTCTTCAATAGTTTTGTTACAGGTTTTAATATCGTTTTGAACTAGGTCAAAACACAAACAACTTAACACATATAAGTTGTTTTCAACACATATATCGGTATTTCGATTTGTACGGAGAGTTTGTTTTACGTTTAGTTTCGTTAGTACTTTAGAGTTTGTTGTAAAACGGAAACAATGTCAGTTATTAATATCAATAGTAACGTTCAATCCGTTATCATATGCCAACACTTTTGTGTTATTACAAATATCGATTAAAGTTGATTTATTACAACATTTGAAGGCATCTTTCACACCAGATGAAGAGCATTTGTAAAAAAAAGAAAGCATATATAAAAAAATTCTGAAACTAATCCTAAAATTGTTTATAAGTTACCAATGCTACGAATAACAGTACAAACGAACCCAGTATAATACTGCTACGACAATTACCTAACGCTCTCGAAACGTCGGCAGATGGAGTTACCTAAATGTTCTACACGCTCCTCGACTGTGTGTGTCTGTGTCAACGCCGTCCACTCACGTTCGTGAGTACTTGTAACTACGCAAATTATGCTGGCACGCCGCCAAAAGAATGGCAAAATATTCTGAAACTTCTGCTGGCTATATATGTGCAACAGCGGCCGGCTTAGTTAGGTATACCTGGCAAAATTGTTAAGTGCGGATCAAGTGATTGTTGGAAAGTTATTATTGTGTTAGTGCGGAACTCTAATAGTTGACGTTATTTTAAAAGAATGACTAAATTATAATGGTGCTGTATTCAGTCTGAAGTAAATTTGTCCTCAAATGAGGTAAAATATGATAATCTAAGCTCTATACACTAATTAAACATAAACTGGACCCGCACACAAACTTTCCAAATAACCACTACTTTGACGAAACATGAACATTTAGTGTATGACTTCGATTAAAGAAAAGAAATTTTAGCGTACGTCTGCGCGTGCGCAATAATAATACTGAAAGTTGATAAACTACAGCTAAGTTAATTTCAGTTCCAAAAGTTTTAATTATAAAGTAGACCCACGCATTCTGGTACTCTAAAGAATACGCTTTAGTAATAAAAAACGCTAATAGTAAGTAAAAAATAATATACAGTAAAAAAATTAAATAAGAGCAAAGTATATTTACTTCAGTTTATTGGAATTGGATTATATTTATGAAAAGCAGAGTAGGTCTATATAAAAAGCGGATGAGAGACGTCACGCGAATTCTTTTGCCCTAGATTAAATGCTATTGGAGGTCACGTTTGTGGAACTTCAACTGAGTAATGCGTGGTGGTCTGGCTTGTAAGCAAGCAGAAGCCAAATACAACAAAAGTGTGTTTTCTAAAACGCTGAATTTGAATACCGTACTAGAGAGAAGTTGGATACGCTACGCTCTTTCCTGTTGTCTGAGTCACCCAATTACTCGAACGCGATACAGGCAACCCGTACAACCCTTAACCTTCCTTGCAGCAAACCCTTAGAGGGCGCTGCCAACTAGCGTTCGTTACGTGGTTGTTATTTTTCTTCTTCTCCTTTATTGTCGACCGTTCTTGTTACGTGGTCCGAAGGAAGTATTCAAATTTCAGCATTAAACTTGAAAAAATAAAAATAAAATAAAACAACATAATGCGTTGTCTACGATATACGAAAAGCCATATTATATTATTATCCACTCTGACAAAACTGAAGGGTGTTTCTGAAGTTGAACACGAAACAAATACGATAAACACTGATGGGAGGCGATTCACTAAAATTCATTTAAAAAACGAAGGGTAGTAATAATTAGCTAAGAAAGTGAATTAATTTAATTTTTCTTAGAAGTACTTACTTAGTGATTTTCAAAGTGAGCAAAAATATTGCTGCCCGATACTTTCATATTTACATAGTGACATGAGCATCTGAAACTTGACCACTGAAAAACTATCTAAGTCTTCGAATTGAGAGTTTGCGAATAATTTTGAGAGTGGCATGGGTACGAAGCAGAACGAATTATTTCGTATTTTATGAACTGCAAATAGGTTAATAAAACCGATTAACGAGATATACGAGATATACTTAAGCTACATTGGACACATAGCCAGAAGGGCAGAGAAAATTGAAATCATTGTTCTACAATATAAAATAGTAGATAAAAGTTACGCTGTCAACTACACAGGGATTGTATAAAAAGTAATGAGACTGAATTTTTTCTACCATAAGGCCAAAAATATTAAAGCTGGTAGCTGTTACGTTTGTACAATCATGCATCGTTTCAAAGTTCCGACATTACCAGATTTGATCGAGCCCTAGTTTGTGCGTTAGAATTGCCACACGTTGTAAACATGGAAGTCAATCATATTGGGCTGCTTTTTGCAATAAAGTTCTAGGTAACACCGTACGAGAATAAGCCAGATACATTTAATAAGTTAAAACACGCTTATGGAGATATCTGGACTAATGATTTAGATGGTACAAAGTATTTTTGGATTGCTTTGAAAATAAGGAGGATTATCCCTGTACTGAACGACCAAGTACCAGCAGATGTGTCGACAGTGAGCTCGTCAAGTCTGGTCGCTTTTTGATGCTAGCAACGACTGCATATGAAGTAAATTTAAATACCAGACTGCTAAATACCGAACTGAAATTTTGGTGGATAGTTTTGTTAAAAACGAATACAATAAGCATTCTATTGTTGATGTTATTATTATTATTAGTACTATTATTATTATTATTATTATTATTATTATTATTATTATTATTATTATTATTATACACAATAATGTTACGGACATTACTCATCGTTTCAAGACATATTCAAAGCACAACGCTTCGTCGTCTAAATAAAGTCTGCGGTCGTCTTCAGGTGTAAGATAATTTACTGCAATATCGTGCATTATATCTATCAATACAAAATAGATATCGTCACAATATAACAAAAAGGTTTAAATACTTGAATCGCTTGATTTAGAAGAAATTATACAAGACTTTGTTAAGGTAAAATCAAGAAAAAATAGATCGATTAATATTTTCTAAGCTTAAGTACTACTATGCTCATTGTCATCGCTATTTAGCTAAATATTTGTTGTAATAAAATAAATATACTAAAATTTTATTTGTTGAGAGTTTAATAACTTTCGAAATTGTGTATGCCGTTTATCAGTGTAAATAAAGGATAAAAGCTTGAATTTTGAATCGCTGGGGGGGGGGGCAACAGTTTGATGGCAACATAGGACGCCATGCGCTTCTAATCCGCCCCTGGTGACAACTGGGACAGGTGTAATCCTAAAAGGCAACTAGGACAAGTGTCTCCTTTTGTATTCACTTTGAAAGCAGTGGGGAGGCGGACCTAAACTATGTGCAACACATCACCGCCAACCTTGCAGGGAAGATAGCCTTATGCCCACTGCTTACTTCTTGCGCCTTTCCGCAACTCCAGAATATGCTTAAGCATTGTGGAAATATACAATTATTTTCAACCGAGATAAAAGGTGTCGCCACCATTTTTCTTTTCAACAATTATTTTCCTTCTATTATTGGACTTCTATGTTGTCCCATAGAATGTCCCTTGTGGTGTTCCTCCCATACACGTTCCACTAATTTTGTCGTATTACATTTACCTGGTTTCACATTTTTCCATGTTAGTTCAGGAAAACCTTCAGACGTCTCCCGGTTTCTCCCACTTCCCACATTCACAAGGAAGCGGATTTTATGAATCCACTTACATAAAATTTTTGGATTCCAATTTGGACTGTTGGGTGTAGTTTTACATAGAACATTGCCTATGATCGTACAGGAATGAAAATCAGTTCGAAGTCCGTATTTTTCTGTGATCCTATTCACGATAACGCCCAGTGTCGCGCTCCATTTCCGTGAACTAGTATTTGTCCAAAAATGGCATTTGTAAGGGTACTTCAGTTCCCCATTCCCCTGAGTTTCGATTTCTGTTGTGTAAATATTAACTTAATATTTAGGTTAAAAGTAAATTTATAACTTACGATCCGAACACTTTATTTTATCTAATCTATATCATGTTTAGGACATGAAATAAGATGGCGTAATACCAGTTTAAAATTCTAATCGAATATATGGGGATATAAAAAGCATACAGAGAGAGGGTAGGATATCGGAAGCGGTCAACAAACGTGTCGCTGATACTATGGGTAAGAGAAGAGGCATTAGTGGGGAGGGGGAGAGAGAGAGACGCGTGAGTACACTGTGTGAATACCAAACAGCCGCACGACCTGCGGGAGACGGCTGTGACACCTTTATAAAAATATTTATTACTTTAACGTCACCTTTATGTTTAATAAAATAAACTGCGTATGTTTCCAATAGTATTGAATCAAATCTTTTCACATCGTCTCACTGTTTATTTTGTGTAAGTAAATATCATTATGCTGACATATTGTAAATTAGTGAGGAAGTTAATTATCTTTTTTCTATTTTAACATGTCGTTTGTAACTGAAACTAGAGAACGTACCACAAAAATGGAACACAAACAGGTAAACGACGGCAAATACATACTCTTTCGGAAAAGTTTTGGTGAAAAATTACAAAATGTTAACAACTAGATACTCTTCCAAAAGCCAGTTACTAATGTCAGTTATTAGTGCTTGGAGTTATAAACATCTAGAAATATGTATGGATTTATGCTCTAAAAACTATAAAAATATGACTTAAAACTGGTAAAATATGCTCTGTAGAAATATTGAAATATACGATAAAACTGTAGACCGTTAATTTCAAGCAATTTTGATTTTCTTTTTTTTTTGTATAAACAATCGGTGTATTATTTATAATGAAAATGTGTAATAATGAGAAATTTGTAAAAAACAATAAAGTATGCATTCAGAAAGGTCAGAAATAAATATTTAAAGAGAGCCATGTTTTTTTTTTTTTTGTCATCCCTGTCCAGTTCGTGGTGAAACCATGTTTATTTAATAAAAGTAACCGGCACTGTTGTAATTCCGTTCACACGCGGTGCCAGTGGCATTAAACAATTTGTAAGCCTTTACGGAATAAAAAAATTAACGCAAAAATGGAAAGCTTTCTCGTTTGTCATTAAAACATTAAAGCGACGTCCGGGGTATCAGTGTCAGCTGTTTAGTGACGTAGCCCTTTGTTGATGACGTAACTTCACGAGTGGGTACTGATTTTTTAATATCAAACGTTGTCATGGAAAGTGTACCCAAGCACACAATCAATAACTCGGACGTGTGTTGATTGAGTAACGCGATTTGTCATCAGATGAGAATATGATTATAAATGAACGGTTATAATTGAAGAGAACATTTTACAACACAACAGAGTAAATAGGAATAAACGACAATTCGAATCCGTTACTTATGTATCCGCATTGCTAACTCCATGATTCTTTTCCATGCGGTTTCAACTGCTGTTTTCTTCTTACTCGGTGCTCCATTCGTTTATTTTCTCATGACGTTTTTTACCTTGATAACTTCTGATGTTGTCCATACCAGTTCAACTTTTTTATTTCAATTTTTTTCAATATGTTTCTGTCAGTTTTCATAAGTCAATATCTCAACTCGTCATTCCTGACTCAAAATTTTTTGAATAAACTTGCAATATCTTTTCCATTAGGTCTACTCCATCTATAAATCTCGCATTTTAAACCTCCTTCTTGTATTAATCTCTCATGCCTCTACGTCGTTTGTTCTAATACTTTCTACTGTTTTTTTGTGCAATATCAGTTTCTCCTTATTCCCCTGCTTCGGACTTTAGTTATCTCATTGAAGTCTAAGTAATTACTTCCATAAAATAACTAAAAAATATCAAGATTTAAATGAAAACTACCACTTACATTGACAATCATAAATATTATAATGCTTATAATTTATAATTTAATAATTATTATAAACGATTTCGTTTGATTCTTATCCTCAGAGATCATCAGTGTGAAACGGAACCTCGCAGCAACTGAATATGCAGGCTGTAACTGCGCCTGTAATCTGCTCTTTGTTTGTCTTCAAAAAAAGGTTATTTTAATTTTGCATGCAATTCGTTTCAACAGATTTCTTGCAACTTCTTGACAATACTAGTTTGAATTTCGACAATTGAAAAAGAAAAAAAAAGAAGAAAAACAATTTGGGATATTGAGGAAGTCATCCTGTTAATGGGAAACGGATATTAAACATTAGAAACAAATAATGATACTGTCATGACAGTCGCAGAGGTCGTCGTGTTTGAGCAGTGAAAATAATTGAATGCAGAGAAAAATTGCTAATTATAACTTTATTTAAAGTTTAAATAACTTTAAACTTAACTTAAGTTTAATTTAAGTTATACTTAAATTAAGTCAATAATAAACAGTCGGGTCCTTCAAACTTACAATTGTTCAACACACAGTGAAACACACAATAAATGTCAGTTTGTTAACAGTATCGCACTAAATAATACAAGTCTCCAGTAACAGACGTCCGCACGTTCACTATAGTCACTTTGCACCAAGCGCATTCCGAATCGCAGTTCTAAACTGACTCGCCGCTTCGAAAACACGCTTGTATACTTCGCCAGTGTTGTGTAGTGTGTGACAAAACTGACCTGTATGCCGGGAGAATAATCGACCACAATCTGAAAGGGGCGTCTGGAAAGATAAATAAGGAGCGCGGAGAACTGCGTATTCTACCGCTCACACTGCGTCACGTAGCCACGTGTTGTGTATCATCTCAGCGTAGCAATACTTTTTATGAACGAATCAAGTCATATTTATTCCGTGAATATGTCTGAAGGGTCAGAGTTTCAAATCCGTAAGTTGCCGTTGAAAATATTAAAGTTTGCGTTCAACTTTGATGCATTATGCCTTTGGATGTCTGGTTACTTTTTAAAATGTTTGTAATTACGGCGGGGGATAACGTCATCATTTCTGTTTTCCTTTTAACATGCCCTTCGGATCCCATTGTATGAAATTAGAACATCAAGATAAATAATTTCAGTTTTAGTGTCAAAAATCGAAGCCGGCAATAATTATGTGAAAAAGTAATAACTATGTTTTTGTATTATTCTTTATTTATTCTAAAACTGCTAAATTCAATTATTTTGAATCGTAACAAAATATAGTGGCACGTATGAAAGGAAAAATTACACTAGTTTCCTTTATTACAAAAACACATTTATTATAAGTAAAATATATAATAAATTATCTGAAAGAAATATAAAAATTATTACAAAACGAAAAAGTGTACTTTTTATTGAACTTAGACTATATTTAACTACATTCTTCAAGTGGTTATACACATTTAGCGGCCTGGTAAATAACATAATTTGTTTATTTTAGCTGCTTGCATACTGAATTAGTTGCAACGTACGTACAATGCATCCAGCAGTTTACCTTCATTTTTAGTCAGCTTTTATGTGTACAGACTCACTCGTACGCAAGGCATCTCTATTAATTTTATTATTTCAATTCCCTCGCTTTATTTTACCTGCTCATCATTTAGTTAATATTATATCCTTTAAAAATAAAACTGTTCTGTATTCAGAGCAGTCTGCGTTCTTTCGTTTGCGTTCTCCTCAGTTATTTTAGCTTGTTTTAATGTTAAAAAATAAAAAATCCCCTATTTCCCAAGTGTGTATTTTAACTTACTGAGTTAGTATGAGCAGATTGTATGGCTGTGATTGTTACTACGTTTAACGTCTGAGCCATTGAGCCATCTCCACTGGGCAGTATGGTCTGATAAAATTGTTCACAGAATATTATTGTGACTACAAACACAGTTCAATCGATTTATGTAAACCCTTCTATACTTGAAAGTTTTAGTCTTTTGATACAAGGAAATCGCCAAAAATTCAAAAAAGAAGATTTCGGTCGGGCTTTCCTTACCATGATGTGTCACACGTAAACGCCTTACCAGAGGAATAAGGAAATTTCTAAATAACGTTGCAAGAATTGCGTGGATCGTTATCTTAGAATTAATAAACCCCAGAGAAATCAAAATGTACACTTCTGATTGGTGCGATTTAAAATATAATCACACTTCTATTATATTTCTTCACTAGTATACAAATATCCAATTTATACTTTACTCTCTGTGGGTTTAGCTCTTCGTCAGACGGTTCCATCTACCTCGAAGCTAAGCGATATGTTTCTGTCTTCTCACACCCGTTGCTGTCAGTCATCCTCCAAACTTTTGTCTTTGGTTTTCGTTTAGCTCTTTTCCCATTCGGGCTCAAGCTTATTATTCTCCTGACGTTCCTATTAGCTTCTATTTTACACAAGTGACCCAACCATTGCATTCTTTTACTTTTAATAAACATGACTATATTTGCCCCCTGTATGTATGAGATTTTCAAGTTCATGATTTGTTCATATTCTGTATTAACCATCATCCTGGACTGCTCCAAATATTTTGTAATCATCATCCAATTCCAATTACAATACAAATATAACATTAATATTAATATTGAACATTTGTATTATAGCGCATTCTTATTGGTATAAAACGATTCATAGAAATGACTGATCCCTAACTGACTCTCTCTGTTTATAAAAGACACAGGTAATGGAAACATTTGCGTGGTAGCCGAGGTAGGACTAGATCTGTTTAGTCTAGTGCTCTCAACCAGTGGTCCACGAGAACCTCAAAATTGATCCGTGGAGCTACCAAGATATAAATATAAGAAAACACGTTCATCTTGTGCACAGAGTAAACTGCGCGTGAAAGCGACGACGTACGATTAGCTGTAAGCAGTAATATCGTCTCAGAAATTACACGAGTTGAAACAAATGCTAGCCTTCCAAAAAACAATGAATAATCTCAAGTGAAACAACAAGAATTTAAGTTGACTTCAATTACTTCTAAAGTGTCTTTATACAATTAAATGTAGCAAAATAAAGTAACCACGTTTATAAATGTAGTTTACTTTATCTTAGTAGCCTAAGGTCCTTGGCGGAATAGGAGTTTCGTGCTGTATCTAGATTTTGACTCGTTGACCTACCGTCAACTTTCAAAACAAACGTGTAGTGGAATTCTCACGACAATCTGAAAACAACATTAGGATGCCTAATATTACTGGGGACTGGTTATGTACAGTTGTGGGGGTAAGAACATCTAAGAAAATGCGGCGTATTAAGTGCACTACAAGAACATACAGTGTGATACATAAGAGTACATAACAAGGTGCAGATAATTCATAGTAGCATATCGAATTTATCAGTCAGAGAATATGGTTTGACTAAATTGAGTCTGCTGAAAATAAAAAGTTAAACAACTTATATTACGATAATATGATATGAAATTTATACTCGACATGAAATAATACATTGCACTTATGAAACATCAAGAATGTATGTTACAAACAAATATTTTACCATAAATAACAGTTTATGTAATGTAAACTTGAATATCAGCAAAAAAACGAAGCTTTTAACTTTTATCTACATGTCGTAAGCCCCACAGCATTATTCACTCTATTTTTACACACAATGAAACTGACAACCGGAAAACAAGGAGGCCTTCGAACTTCTTTAAATATACAAAGGGTTTATACGAAGAGAATAATCAATATAAGTCGAGTCAGGTTAAATAAAAACCTGTCAGACTCGATTATTTCCATACCATCTGTTTGTAAATTTCTGCACCCGTGCATCCCGACGATAGACGTTTGCAAAAGCATTTTCAGGAGAAAAGAAATTTTGCTTATTTGGTACCAAACAACGGCAACACTCAATTTTTATACCATAACTTTTTTATGATAAGTTTTATCATTTCATTTGTTTCTTTCTTTCTTTCTCGTCATCTTTACATTACTGCATAGGCACGGCGTCTCTGCCTGTTACGCCTTCAAAGATCCTCCAGCCATCCTTCAGTTGGTCTGTCCAGATATCTATGACCTATAGAATTATATTTCCAGACTTGTTTAGCCAGTTTTAATTCTGACATTCTTTCTAAGTGTTCTTTTCATCGTCGTTTATAATATTCTAATCGGTTATTTAAGTTAAAAACTTGTAATTCTTTTCTTATGGTTTAATTCTTTATATGATCAAGTTTAGAACACTTTTTAACTTCTCTTATGAACGCCATTTCCGAGCCCTGTGTTTTACTTTCTTGTTTCTTTAAAGTCGTCTATAATTAACACCATAGGGCATTGCAGGTACCCTCTTAACTTTGTAGAACTTTAATATTGTCTCTCACTGTATCTTATTTCTAAAAATATGTTTGTTCCACGGATCTAAAACTCGCCTAACTCTTCGTATAATAATTCACATCTATATCATAATTCTTATCATATCAATATTATTCCCAAAATAAATTAAATGGCTCACCTGTTCTATAGTGGAAATTTTTACATTGTATTGTTTTCAAACCTGATGCGGCTTAAAAACTGATTTTTGTAAAGCAGATTCTTCATTACGACAAGCAAGTCGTCGGCAAACAACAGCGCATTCAATTATCAGTCTCGTGATATCTAAACAATAGGGTACTAAGATCTTCCTTTTTAACCATAAAAACAATTATGCTGCTAATTTACGACTACATTTTGAGAAGAGTAATAGTCTGATATTTTTTTGTGGCATAAACGTGTAAACAGTGCAAACCTTGCATGCCTAAAAAGCCTAAGAATAAAACTTAAAAACACATTAGAAAATGGGTAAGGGGAGAGCCCAGACGTTACATTAAGTACTCAGCGTTTACAAAAGGAACCAACGTCGACCCGATCAATAAGGCTGCGGACAACGCATAATTTACATGTAACAGAAACATGCTCAGTTAAGTGATAAGAGATCGTATACAGCGCAGCCTCTGAGTATTAAATACTCAGGAGTTTATACGTACTCCTGGCATTAACCAATTTAGAAAGTACATACAAAATTCGCTAATTAAATAAATCATACCATTCAAACATTTGATTTTTGATCTACTCTATCTTCTAGATATCATCTAGAAGATAGAAGGCTAGATGTTTCCCTACAGACTAAGTCATAAATTATTAACTTACACGAATGTTTTGTTCAATTATCTAATTCAGAATCGAGAATTAACATTTGGTATAACTCAAGAAGTATACAAAATAAATATTGGGCCATTCTATATGGCTAACTATTTAATTACACCTCAGTCACAAATTAATTTACGATTAAATTACACTTATCAATTATATTTTTTTACTTGATAACTGACTTATGGTCTTCTTCTTCTATTTCTTGACTTCAAGGATTAGGTTATATAAAACATAATCTAGCATCTATCTCATCCTGGGACTACCCACTCCTCTTTCAACAATGGCTTAATTTTCAGCGCCGCTTTTGCCAATCGATTCTCCATCAGTCTTTGCAAATAATCATATCATTGACTTTTATCAGTTGACGAGATTGAATATGTATATTGCAACAATACATATATGTCCATATTTGCCCAGGTCGGTATGTTTTATATTATAATTAGTGTAAATAGAATAAGGAACAGTTTTATACAATTTTGTGCAGGAAAATGCAGGCTGGGGCACGTCGAGAGTGCACCTGCTTCGATAGTTAAAAATACGGCGTGTGTGTGTGTGAAGCCAGCTGCGACAAGAATATGGGGTGAGCGTACGAATTGTTTGTTGTCAATTAATCAGGTCTTAACAGGATTATAATAAACTAATTACTTGTGTTAAACCTGTAAGCAAAGACTTACGCCAATTATAAAGACACCATTACATTAATGGATTTCTAACTAGTATGGTTGTTCAAACTTTGTACTTTATTTATCAGCTGTGCGCCGTACCACTGCAATGCGACACGCGCGGATGACGTCACTTGCTTATCAAGCGCTGCCGGCAGTCAGCTTTACTGTCGGTAGACGAGTTAGTTTTAGTTTCTAACCAGACTCCGAGCTGTACTCTCGTTAAAAATCTCTCTTCCAGCCGCGGCTTCTGGATCATTTTTAATTATTTTCATGTATCGTACTCACTAATTTATTCAGACAACCTGCGTCCATTTACAATGGACTGCGACTTCTTTCAAAGCTAATTTTACGGGCGTTATGGCCTCAAATCATCCGCACGTGTCGACAATGGTCTATAAAATTTAACGTTTCAATAAATGCATATCATACAACAGAATTACAGTCCACTTCTTTTCGTTTAAAACCCAGTCTTTTCTACATAGCGTTTTTTGAACAACTCAAGGTTCTCAAGAGCTTCCAATGCGCAACATTTTTGGTCCTCCGGGCCGGATCTTATTCTCGCCCTACGGGCAGCATTTCTTGGTCCTGAGCGACCACATTTTCGTCCACAAGCGACACCATTTTCGTCCTGAGCGACACCATTTTTGTAAATTACATCACAATCAACACGACAAGATTCGGCAGAGCAGTAGACCAGAGACGACGGGACACGGCAGGACAGAATATGCGATTCCACGTAAAAAGGTTCCACAGCTTTAAATTATGGAGGGCTACAACATAAGGCGTCATCTGACCAGTAGAGACAGGAGGTGCAGCAGCTCCTAACAGGATCGAGCAACGGGATCGAAGCCAGCTTCAGCACGTCTGGATCAACGTCCACGTGACTATGCACTTTTTACTCATACCTAACGTTTCAAGCAATATTTTACATTTAGCAGTTATTTTTTAACACCCTTGTATAAACACACACCATCATTACACAATACAAGTTAGTAAGTGGTTGGCAGTTCATTGTGAGTTCAAACATCAAAGATAAAAATATACGTTACTATCATTTAAATTCATGATTTTAATAATTTTTAATTGCCAACAAAGTTTGATTAATAGAGAGAGTAAGCATATATTCTAGCAAGTATTATGTTCATATAAATAACGATCGCTAGCTACCGCAACGTATTCAGATTTATCAAAACTTAAGTTTGTGGTTCACATGCTCTATGCTCAAATTCTTCCAAAGTATTTTTCTTTTTTCTTAAATTGTAATAATGGCAGATGTAAAGGCTCTAATAAAAAACAAGGCACAATTAAAGCCTCAATATCCCGCGTAAATACTTTCGCGAATAACTTTGATTTGGAAACCAGCGATCATCATGCGCTGAAAATAAAACTTCGACATTTGATGGAATTATCCACCAAATACGATGAGATTCAATCCCAAATCGAATCAGAGGAAGCGGACTTTGCTTTAGCGAGTGATAGGGTACAAACGGAAGACGATCTTTGTAATATAGAGTGTAAATTGCAACACCTGCTGGAGCAAGTTGAGCATATGAACCAGAAACCATTAATTAATGCTGAAAGTAAGTATCTTAAAACACCCCCCATTCAGTTGGAACCGATCAAATTACCACGGTTTGCGGGTAGTATTATTGAGTGGCAGCATTATTACCATATTTTTCTTGAACTAATTCACGTCAGAGCCGATCTGACGGACATACAGAAACTTCACTATTTGCACTCGTCATTATATGGCGAGGCGCTTAACGTAATAAAGTCATTACCAATCACTCATGAGAATTACGCGGTGGCTATCGATCTGTTGAAGAATAGATATGACAGTAAGCTAATTGTCTCCGCCCACCATGTCGGGAATGTCCTGGACGTACCATTGGTTCAACAAGAATCCCAAGTCAGCATATCTAAATTCATTGATGAAATCTCAGCCAATATAAATGCTTTAAATAATCTCAACCTGCCAGTTAACACATTCGAAATTATTGTCATACATTACTTAGCTAAAAAGCTTGACAGTTTCACTTTCCGGTTGTGGAAAAAGAGTTTGTCTGAACATAAATTCCCTGACTTTAATAATTTTATGAATTTTTTAAATTCACGCAGAAAATTGTTACAAAATATTGATAACGCAACTACCTCAACGAGCAAGTTAAATAACAGCGATAAATCTCCTTATCGCAAGGCAGTTAAACAGATAAGCGCTCCTAGGGGGGCATTTCATTCTCATATCAGAAACAATTTATGTAGACTATGTAATGGCGAACATAGAATTATCGACTGCTTACAATTCACATCGCTTTCTGTCCCTGACAGAAGAAACGTCATTGTAAAAAACAAACTTTGTTTAAATTGCCTTCGTCCGGGTCACGAAAGTTCAAAATGCCCATCAAAATTGTCTTGTAAAAAATGTGCTAAGCGTCACCACACCACAATTCATGTCCCCAACAAGGACGGATCTTCCATCAATAACCAATGTTCACTAAAGTTACAAACAAATAAATCAATATTGTTATCCACCGCTGTCTGTATGACCACTAACAAGGCCGGTAGAAAATTACCCTTTAGAATTTTACTGGATTCTGGCTCGCAAGCAAACTTTTGCACAATGGATTTCGCCCGCAGAATGGGCCTTCAATTGGTTAAATCGCAACTGCCCATCACGGGTATAAACAACTCGCTTTCCCAGGCTGACTTTAGTACAAAGGTAAAGCTACATTCTCGCTATAAACCCTTTACGTTAAACGTACATTGTGCCGTACTACCCAGTATATCTAATGATTTACCGGCGGAGTCGTTCGATCTTGTCTCTTTGAATTTACCCAAGCACGTATTCTTGGCTGATCCACACCTACACTGCTCGTCGCAAGTCGATGTACTACTCGGCGCTCAATATTATCTCCAACTAATTGAACCAATTAAATTTATGCGCAGACCGCACTTTCCTATAATTCAGGAGCCTAAGTTAGGATTTATTTTGGCCGGTAATTTACCCTTCAACGTCGACATAACTAAAACAGTTTCGTCCTTTATGGTCTGCAAGGATGATAGTCAGATTTCCTCGCAACTAAAAGAATTCTGGAAGTTGGAGGAGGTCTCTAGTCGCGAACCCTGCTCTGAGGACTCGCCGTGTGAAAAACACTATCCGCAACCGCGAAGGGAGATTCGTGGTATCCCTGCCCCGCAGGTCTGATAAATCTCATTTGGGTGATTCTCTCCGCGGAGCTATCCGCAGGTTCCAATCACTAGAGTTCAAGTTCAAGCAGAACCCTATCCTTTACAAGGATTATAGCGAGTTCATGAGTGAATACTTGAAACTTGGTCACATGTCTCCACTTAATGATTACGATTTGTCGCTTGACAACTCCAATATTTTTTATTTGCCCCATCACGCAGTCTTCAAGGGCTCCAGCCTAACCACTAAATTGCGCGTGGTATTTGACGCCTCCGCTAAAACCACAAATAATCTGTCCCTCAACGATACTCTAATGGTCGGTCCTACGATCCAGCAGGATCTGTTCTCGATAATGGTTCGGTTCCGTACCCACCGATATGTACTTATTGCAGACATAGAAAAGATATATCGTCAAATAATGGTTAACCCAACGGATTCAAACTTGCAACGCATCGTTTGGCGTGACGCACCGCATAAGGAATTACAACATTACGCTTTAAGGACAGTTACGTATGGCACTGCTAGTGCTTCCTTCCTTGCTACACGTTGTCTGGCTCAGATAGCCTACGAAAATAAATCCGACTACCCTATAGCTTGTAGGGCCATAGCCAATGATTTTTACGTAGATGATCTTATAACGGGTTCGGATGATCCGAACGTGTTAGCTAAAATGAAATGCGAGATCGTGAATTTGCTAAATAGGTATGGTTTCACGTTACATAAGTGGTTTTCTAACCACCATAAGATTATGGCCCTTCGCGCCCAAGTATCCCATGACTTCAGCAAAGGTCAAAACGTGCGTACATTGGGAATCCAATGGAATGTTGATAAGGATAATTTTTTATATACCGTTCGGGGTGATGATAATTCGACCGTGTTCAACAAAAGAAGCGTGTTGTCGGTCATTGCTGGAATTTACGACCCGCTGGGTCTTATTGCCCCATCACATTTTGCTGCAAACATTTCGTACAACAGTTGTGGTTGGCGGGCACAAATTGGGACGAACCCCTATCTGGGTCATTAGCCAATCAATGGCTAGAACTATACTCTCAATTAGTTTCCGACACTCATTTTAAGATTACGAGGTCGGTTAAAAGTTCGAACAATTATCCAATTAGTTCATTACAGCTTCACGGATTCGCCGACGCTTTGGCTAAAGGTTACGCGTGTTGCATTTATGTGCGGGCGGTCTATTCGAACGGCGCCATATCGTCAAACTTGTTGTGTGCTAAATCTAGGGTCGCTCCGCTGAAACAGATAACGCTACCAAGCCTTGAACTTTGTGCTTGTTTATTGCTGGCGCAATTAACTTCCAAGGTTTTAAACGCCATCAACTACGATTTTGACGGACTATTTCTCTATTCGGACTCGATGATAGCGTTGTATTGGATACATCAACAATCTTCCCGCTGGAAGGTATTTGTGGCCAACCGTGTCGCGGAAATACAGCGTCTTGTTAGCAGCAGGGGAACTTGGCATCATGTAGTATCAACTGACAACCCTGCCGACATTTTATCATGCGGTTGCCTCCCTCGTAGTTGGCACTGCCATACTCAATGGTGGCATGGTCCGTCCTGGTTAGCCCATGAGTCAGCATCATGGCCCGTTAGCGCCTTCGACATTCATGCTCCCTGTACTTACCCCGACCTTGAGCAGGAACGTCGTAAGCAGGTTCAAACCTCACTAATTGTCGCATCCTCAACACATAGCTATGTTGAAAATTATTTATCCCTTACAAGGCTCATTCGCGTCTTCGCATATTGCCGCAGATTTATTCGCAACTCTAGGCTCCCGGTTGTTGACAGGGTCACGTCCTTTTTGTCTGCTCAAGAATTGTATGACACACTTTTGTTTTTTGTTCGGCAATCTCAGCGGTTGCACTTCGGCATAGAAGTTAAGGAACTTGAGGCACATCGCTGCCTTCCTCGCAGCAGTAAAATTCTTGCACTCAACCCCTTCCTGGATGACTCAGGCATTTTAAGAGTGGGTGGACGCTTACAATTCTCCCCACTTAACTACGCGAGTAAACACCAAATAATTTTGCACCCGCACTCTCATCTCACGAGATTAATAATTGAGTATGAACATATCCGTTTGTTGCACTCTGGGGTGCAATCAATTCAAGCTTCGCTCAGGCACAAATATTGGATCATTCACGACAAATCTTATATCCGCTCAGTAATACATAAGTGTGTCACTTGTTTTCGTTTCCGGGCTAGAGGCGCGAATCAACTATTAGGTCAGTTACCCCCTTCTAGGGTCACGCCTGCTAGGCCATTTTCCCAGTCGGCCGTGGACTACGCCGGTCCTGTACTTTTACGCCATGGCGGGCAGCGCTCAAAGTCCACGTCCAAGGCATACATCGCGTTATTCATATGCATGTGCACAAAGGCCATCCATTTAGAATTGGTGTCGGATCTCACCTCCAACGCCTTTATAGCGGCTTTAAAAAGGTTCATCGCGCGCAGAGGTATTCCCGCGCAGATATTTTCAGATAATGGTACGAATTTTCGTCGTGCCAACCACACCTTATATGATTGGTACAAATTTTTAAACTCAAAGGAAGTTGAGCAATCTTCTCAGGAGTTTTGCGGTCTCCGTGGTATCAAGTGGTCCTTTATCCCTCCTTCAGCCCCTCATTTCGGTGGTTTGTGGGAAAGTGGTGTAAGGAGTGTTAAATATCATTTGCGTCGCGTAATTGGCGGTACGATCTTGAATTTTGAGGAATACTCTACTCTTCTCTCTCAAATTGAGGCTTACCTTAATTCACGCCCTTTATGTGCTGTGTCCGACGATGCTAGAGACCCTGAACCCTTAACTCCTGCTCATTTCCTGGTCGGTGCTCCACTGACTGCACTTCCGGAACCCGACTATACCCAAGGCAATACTAGTCATTTGGGCAGATGGCTTCTGCTCCAAAAATTTACACAGACCATCTGGAAACGGTGGTCTAGAGATTATCTGCACCAGTTGCAGCAGCGCAACAAATGGCGCACCCCGTTAAGGAATTTGAATGTCGGACAGCTTGTCCTCATTTTGGATGATAACTCCCCCCCCCCCCACTACAGTGGAAGCGTGAAGCCTAGTCGCAGAAGTTCGCACCGCGCTAGGTATCTTACGCCGACCCATCCACAAATTATGCCCCCTTCCGGTGGCAACAAACTAGTCGTATGCGTGCCATACGCGACGTACTAGGATTGTGAACTTGTCACATTGCCTGGACTACGCCCGGGACATTCCCCGGGGCAAGCATACAAGTCAATTGTATCATTAACGTTGTAAGTATTATTATTACGTGCCGATAGCTATTATTGCAATAGTGACTGTGTTTTCATTGTACTATCAATTATTTATGGATGTTGTTGTATTGTCGTATGTTTATATATTCAAAGTTCCGAGAACTACAAGTGTTACTTATGGTATCAATTATTCTATGTATGTATTGTATTTTCTAATGGTCATATATTATGAAATTTATTGGGGTTTGTTGTGTCAATATCATGGTGCAATTATTATATTTTTTATGGTGTTATCACTTGTTATTATAATGCTTTGCAAATGTCAATGGGTATTATTTGGGAAAGATCAACGTCTACTTAATCATTGTATTACTATGTGTACTGTGTTACTATTATGTTTTGGGTAATTTTACTGTCAGTTTGCCCTTGCTATTTGCATAAGGGTTGATTTCTTATGTGCCTTATAATTATTAATTGAATTTATCATGTTAATCATATTATTGTTATTATGTCATTGCGCTGTAGCCAATACGCCAATTGTTGTATTATTTTTGCCATGTAAATCTAACTATTATATTATTAATTTAATGTTTAATTTACAAAATCGTCCCGATTTTGAGCGGGCAGTATGTTCAAACTTTGTACTTTATTTATCAGCTGTGCGCCGTACCACTGCAATGCGACACGCGCGGATGACGTCACTTGCTTATCAAGCGCTGCCGGCAGTCAGCTTTACTGACGGTAGACAAGTTAGTTTTAGTTTCTAACCAGACTCCGAGCTGTACTCTCGTTAAAAATCTCTCATCCAGCCGCGGCTTCTGGATCATTTTTAATTATTTTCATGTATCGTACTCACTAATTTATTCAGACAACCTGCGTCCATTTACAATGGACTGCGACTTCTTTCAAAGCTAATTTTACGGGCGTTATGGCCTCAAATCATCCGCACGTGTCGACAATGGTCTATAAAATTTAACGTTTCAATAAATGCATATCATACAACAGAATTACAGTCCACTTCTTTTCGTTTAAAACCCAGCCTTTTCTACATAGCGTTTTTGGAACAACTCAAGATTCTCAAGAGCTTCCAATGCGCAACAATGGTGATGTAAAATTTATTTCCAGAGGTGCAATATTAATGATGCTAACTAAATAATATTAATTACTAGTGTAATTGAAGAGTAATTAATATGTGTGGTATATGTGAGTGACCAAAAAAAAATTACGCAAACAATGATATTTCTCATGTGACGAGTATGTTCATGAGTTCGCGATAATTAACCAAATAGTGAGTGTAATAAAAAGGACGCTATGGCGCGAACTGACCATCTCTAGCTTGTCGAAAACAGGCCTGTACCTGTCAAATCGCCACCAGTATAAATACCACTGGCAATTTTGGGCGAACACACACTCAGACTCAAGAAATCTACACACGACGTCACGCTGCCCGATTGCAGATCGACCAGGACACACACACTGTACCACACTCACACCAAGACGTAAGGAGGAACGCTGAAGCATCACCAACAGCAACAACCCATAGTAACAACAAACACCGCATCAGCATAGTCATCATCATCATCGTCAGCATACTCTCAGGATTCTGGACACACACACACACACACACACGCAACGGTAACATCAGATATACGCAGGTGATACAAAAACAATTATATTTTTTATTGTGAAGAGAACTCTCGAAAAGAACTGAAATATGAACAGATAATAATTAGAGTTTTAAAGTAAAATAGTAGTTAGATAAGACAATGTAATTTAACAACAACGTGTAGAAAATAAATACTAATCTTTTGTTGTATTTTTGGGTATGTCAGTATAAATCAATAATAGATTGGAAGTAAATGTAATATCATTTTTATTTGTTTATAGCAACAATAAATTCATCCTTGAATCTTAATATTATTATGTTGGTAAATGAGTTGCTATCATTAATTAAAATTTGAGTTAATTTTAGACACACAAATAAAAAGAATTTAAATAACTTGTTTAACATGTTTGGTTAGTTAATAAGATTATATGGGTGTTTATTTTTGTTGTATGTTATGAATAGCATAGCAGGTTACAGATTTGTAAAGCTTGTAAAGGTGAATATTTATTTGTATAATGTTTGAAATTTTAATAGTTAAATATTTTTCTATCAAGTAATAAATCTTAAAATGATTATTTTGAAACGGGTTTAATTGATTATTTCATGTCAACAACATCTCACTCCTCTTTAAAAATTATTTAATTATTGTGCAACCACATATACTTGACGCAACGAGAAAAAAAATCCTGCGACCTGGCCGGTGTAATACACACTATAGTTGCGTTGCGTAGATAATACACTTGTATAATTGTTGTAACGTTGCAATATATTTTAGTTCCTTTCTTATATCTTCATTTCTTCTTCAGCGAGTTTTACACCTCACTGGCATATGTCATCCTGGGTATTGCAATAATTGTCTTATAACATTTAATTCTTGGGTTGTGTCTTGTTCTATTTCTGTGATTATGCCGCCATTGGCGGTCCAAACACGGTTGAGAAAGGAGGAGGGTGAAAGGGGTGGTTTAGAGGTAAAAGGACGATGTCGGTAGGTGAGGCTTGAAGTACTAAGAAACATCCAGTATCACAGTAACAACATCTAATACAATAATACTTTTTCATAAGGGATTAAAAAATACATCTAAACGGTAACTGAAAAAGGGCTCTTTCCGAATCCTGATAGTCCAATTATGATAAAAATTTAATTCAACATTATACTCCGAGGTTCCATATTATTCTCAAGCCAACCTTTACACTTACTATTAAAAAAATTAACCACCTTGTCTAGCTCCAACATTTTTCTAAACAATACCATACAATTGTTCTAAATAATACATTTCAAAATATAGGCCTGCGTTGTACCGTTCTTTATTGTCCTGCCTCTATTGTACTAAAAAACTATATTGTTATATTAGAATTGTTATGACGATTACATGGATCGTGATTTTAAAACAGTGAAAGAAAAATTAACGAACACTATAGAATGAAATACTTACAAATTTTATTTACACTTCTGTGAAACGGTGAGGCTAGAATTAAAATATTTTTCGTAGTTATACACGTGTCCAGTACGCGCGCTCTCCACAAACAATAATAAAATCGCCAAGTCAAATAATTACAGTATTTCGCAACATGAATAATAATTAAACAGTTAACACTTTCATGCATTGAAGTCGAAATATAATCTATTTCTCGTTACGTAATAGTAATAAGAGAGAGTACTTTTATATAACAGAGCGTTATTCAAAATTGTTCTTAAATATTATTGAAAATTATTAAGCAAGTAATGTTTAAAGTATTGGAATAAAATTATTTGATAGTGTAGAATGATATCCTTTATCACCTGTTAAGGTGACATTATGAAAATAATACACAATTATAATATAGTAATATTAATAATTATAATACCGGGATTAATAACTTTATAATTTTAATAATATTATAATTTCTAAATAATATTATAATTTCCCACTGTTTTATGATAAATTTTGAAGATAATTTAATCTTGTATTCAACATGTGATGTTCATTCTTAACGGCCGCCATACGGAATTATGGTTTTCATACACGGATTTTATAAAATTTTAAATCTGACCTCTCTCCTTTCCTTAATCCATTTTTGATGCTCCTCTTCCAGTTTCTTATTGATATTGCCCAGTTGGTTACCCAATTCTTTCTTGAATCGTCTGTCCTCGTCCCTGTCCTCTTCCATCATCTTCATCATTGATTCGTGGTGTTCATCCATTTTCTTGTATATTCCTTCTTCCATTCGCCGGAACATTTCTATTACTCTGTCCATTGTACTCCCTTCTATTAGTTCTGCCATTTTGCTTGTCGTAGTTCCCTTTAATTGTCTTTCTCTGACTTTGTAGCTGTTGCCTAGCTCCAACTAGTGATTGGGCAGAATTTATTGGCCTTCCAATCGCTAATTAAAGCCCCTAAAGTTGTGCGCCAATTTGTAATAAATAATAAAATTTGTGTTGATGATATAAGCTATTGTGGAGTATGCGACTCCGATGCAATCAAGCCGCACTGTTTGGACTAGCCAATTTGTAATAAAATAAATAAATAAGTTGTATTGTAATATGTTTAATTGGTGTGTAATTGGTGTGGCTCTCGACGTCTTACTGGCCTGAAACACTTCCTTAAGTTTCCCAGCTGGTCGAGTCTCAATGGTAGCAAGACCGGTCGAGTAGCGTAAAGTTGATGAAGGAATATATCTGTTCAGCTTCGCCGAAAGTTTCAAAACAAAATTTATTGTTTTGAAGGAAATTAAAAAAAAAATTATGTTTATAAAAAAAAATAATTAAAAAAAAAATTTTTAATTTTATTAATTAATTAATTATGATCAATTAATTAATATAGGGCTGTGAAGTTTTAAACAGTGTAATGCTCTTCTGAAAATTTTTATTAAAGTTTTAGTATAATTTAAATAATCTATCACCACTCATAAGACTGTCTGTAAACCAATCGATACTTGTTTACCTTTTTATTTTTTAGGTTATCTTCACTTACGGGTGGTAAAGTCCTTGTAGATTATCAATTAGAATTATATTATTGGTAATTAGTATTATTGAAGAAATAAAGAACTATTAAGTATTGAAAAGTATTAATGTTTTATTAAGTAACAGCAATATTGACTCTTATCGATTAGTATCGATTCTCAGGATATCGAAAAAAGTTACAAGTATATGTTATAAAAATTATATAGGGTTCTTTAAACAGCCAGTTATTACCAAAGTCAGAGAAATCGGGCTAATATTTAAAAAGTATAACGTTACAATCAAATTAATAGTTATTAATAAACACAGACATTGAATAATAAATTGTAAATATAATAATTGTTTTCACCAAACAGCTGTGCTGAACCAAGAAGAGGCACTGGGATTGTCAAAGAAAGATGGCTGCCGTCAAGTCGATGAAAATGTTGCTCGTTGCTGCTGCATTCCAAATAATGTATTTTGACGTAATATTCCTGTTCTTATGTCTGCGAATCTCTTGTAAAATGTTGTGTAGTGTCTAGTGTACTGTTTCTGAGTTGTATTTAGTGTATCCGTATAATTATTAGTTCAAACACTTTCCCCGGTTCCATCACTAATTTGGGTTAATGTATTACACAGTTTTCTTGTGTTTTGTGGTGTTTTTCAGAGTAGATTTATATTGTTCTGTGTTATGGAGTGTTACTTGATTGTTTCTGTTATAATATGATAGTTTTAGAAGTATTTTACAAGTCACTCGCGATTTCACAATAACGTACTATACACTCGCTTTGTATGTCTATTATAGGTTAGGTTATGCACGTTACCAAACGTATGTCATGTTAACCGTTCAAAAACCAATAATTAACTAACTGTTTCTTCCAGTTTCAATTAAACTCTTAGCCCATATAATATTATCCTTAACATTGTTCAAATATTTTTCACATCCTGTATGCACTTTTACATTTTCACTATATGAATGCCTATACTTTGGTTATTTGTCAATTTTATTCACTAGATTTGATTTAAATTAATCTTTCAGTTCATTCTGGTTATTTTCAGATTAAATAATGCCATTTTATAGTTTTTTCTGTCCAAAAAATAGTAATTTCACTTTCAGTTTGGTATACTCTGTTTGGAAGTCAAAACATTAAAATTTACTTCCTGTCATTATATAAATTCAGCCATTTTATCAGTTATATTTAATATTAATAATTCTATATTGTATTAAAAGGTTCCTATTCCCTTATTTTCTGGTAATTAATTGAATTAGTTGTATTCTGAAACATTATTCTGAAATATATGACTCCCATGTCTAAATTTCTGAGTTTAGTCTTTTTCATTTTTATTTATAATTCTGAATATAATTTATTAAAATCTCTCTAAATGGTATGTGCAATTATATGGCATGATCTCAAGTTTATTTTGTCTAAACCCCTTTTGTTTATTTGCATTTAATTGAGCAATTTCTCTGTTTTGATGAAGTTTGGTTTCCATTCTTTTGGCCTATGATTTTTTTTTTTAACAATTTTTCTTACAAAATAATTTATAAACAATATATGATGTGTGATACCCTCTCTGACTTTTACAAATAGTATTATAAATTAAACATGTTTTCAAATTACACAAAAACAATTAGTATTGGTTACAATACAAATAATAGTTAAACAGAATAAAGAACATTTTTTTTAAATAAATGGTTGTCTTCAAATCAGACATTTTGCAACAAAATTCCCATTTCCAACATGTAAATATGGTTTACAACAAAGGTTTTGTACTAACTAACATCTTAATTACTCTCTACTATTTACAAGTGGTAACTATTTTTATAGTTCTGATGTTAGTTGTTTCAGACCCAAACAAATGGCCTTATATCTAAAACATTTTTAAACATTCTTGTACTATATACATTAAAACCTTATATTTATATTCTTATTTCTAACTATTATTATAAGTAGGATTCTACAGTTTTTATACAGTCTTTTATACCTTGTCTTTGGGGAATTGTACCCTGTCATTAACAAATAAATAATATGAACCGTTCAAAAAGCACTATGAAATCTGTTCTTCTTTTTTCATGTAAAACAAAAATGTTATTTTAAACTGATTCATGTCTTATGAACAACATATTGTCACCGTACACATTTTAAGTCATTGAAAAATGCATATTTCATTGCATCCAATGTTTGTGATTGCCAAGAATGAAACACAAGGTTCATTTTTTATAATACCCAAAACTATCACTGGTTCACTTTCACTTATATATTATGTTAATGCTAAATGGTCGTATAGTCTTATCAACATAATAAATTGGTTAGCGTTTTTCAATGGAGATTTGTTCCATGGGTACTATATTATTGTTTCATCTTAGTTCACAGGAAACTTTTACTTTGTTCACTTCTCTCTCTTAAATTTATATACATGTGGTTTTTATTTCGTTATACTTTTGTTTTTTAGATATTTATTTTGGGGATATAGGGATTTGGGTGTCTTTTATAAGAGCATGACATCTTCTTCAGGATGCTGCCCTCTTCTTCTTTCTTCAGTCTTCTTTTCTCCTGCCTTCTGGGACTGGTATCTTCTCCATCTACTTCTTGATGCCATCAGGTTTCTTGGGATCTTCTCCATCTTCTTCTTTATTACAGAAATACACAACCTGTATTGGTTGATCTTGGCTTATTTTAGGGTTTCTATTCTATTTATTCTCCCTCGTTGTGGGTTTGGTCATATTGTGTACTGCTTTGTTATTTACTATTTTACCTTCCTGGGTTATACCTTGAAAACCTTTGGTTATGAGACTGGTCTTGGATGACTCATCACTAGTAACTCCTTTTATTTTAACTTGTATTTTCTTTATAATAATGATTTCTTTCCACAGTTGCTATGAATTAATCTTTTTATATTAAACTTAGTGCTTTCTTCCAAATTTAAATATTATAACTTCATTATTCTAATGATCAATTGCCATTCAATATTATGCATACATCTGTCACGCTACAGATTGCTCTCCTCCAGAAGTAATTATTTCAGACATGTTTATGGATGAAATAATTTCTTATGATAATTTCATCATTTCTTATAATTCATTTTCTTCTCCATCTTTATATCGACTTTTTTATAATTAGAGTTTTATTAATTTTATATATATGGTTACTTGTCTTACTACTGATCCTTTTCGGATAGTTAGTGTCTTCTGAGATATATTATAATTGTAATACATTTTCTTTCTATATCAACTTCGTGTTGTATCCTTGGGATATTAATTTCCTAACATTCCCTATCACGTGGGCTGGGGCAGATCAGAGGGGCACTGTACGCTACTTCTCTGCTGGCCATACACCACTTCTATAAATTGAGTACAGGGGCATATCCATCCCTGCTCAAAAAAACATAATGCTGCTGGAATTATCTTCAGTCAGTCATCGAATAAATAAATAAAAAGTAGTCTCATTTTCGACTAATAAAAATATCTTTGGATTCTCCACTTCGTAGTCTCTCAGATTATCTCACATTTTCTATCTTAATAAATCTTCATAAGCATTATTATACTCATTACATATATATTTTTTCAAAACTCTTAACTTGTCTGATATATTTAATTTAATTATGGTTGAAAATCTTTCTTTTAATAATTTTGGTTACTGTTTACAGTGTAACTCTCTTCCTTCTCCATCTGAATTCTCTTTATACTTTCTTCTGGTTATTCATAGTATTAGCATGGTCTTTTTATATAGTCTTTCTTATTCATTATTTGAATGGTCTTAATATATTATATTTAATTTTTTAACATTGTATCTTTACATTAGATATACAGGTTGTTATATTGATCATTTTATTTAAACATTTTGGTTCTTTCCTTTCTCTTAGAAAGTTACTAATCCGCCTTCGCATTCATTAACATTAATTCATTTATATCATATTTCATGTGGTATTTCTTCTCTTTGCATTCCATATAGGTCTTATTATTATCATTGGTTCAAAATCATCTTCTCCATCTGTTTGGTATGAGTTGTTCTTCTTCGCTCTTAATTAACTGTTTTCATTATCGTTTCATAGGTAATTAGTCTCTTTGCTTCCAAATTTTTTCCTTCTCTGGCATATTACACTCTTTCTTGTTATTCTTCTCTACTCCTTCAAATTCTATTGTGAATGTTAGCATTTATTCTGGATTAACGTTAATTCTCTTTTCTGAATTAATTACTTTATTTTCTTCTCAATTCAATCATAATTGACACATAATTATTTCTTGGAACTTGGTTAGTTTTAATATAAAATTCAAACTATTCTTTTTATTTAATTGAAAAATATTTCTCATAAATCCTTGTAATATGTTGATCTTATCTTGTTTCAAAGTACTGACGTTCTATCAACATTCAAATTCTGTTTAATTCATTTATTCCCAGAATTGTTTCATTCAGACTTGTTTATAGTAATGTGATCTTACTATTATTTCTGAATGTTTTGGTATTTTTCCAAATTCAAATTCTTCTTAATTATTTACCATAAAGTTTTCTCACAAACTTAGTTATAGTAAGTTGGTCTTACTTTATTTTTAAATTTTTTGTATAATTAAGTTCAAAATTCTCTCTCTTTCTCTTTCTTCCATAAAGTTTTGTTCTAAATTATCAGGTTGTAGTAAGAAGTACTTACTCAATTTTAAATTTTTATAATTATATTTCAATTCAAAAGTCTTTCTTTTTCTTTCTTCCATAAAGTTTGTTCCAAAATTATTAGGTTGTAGTAAGTTGTTCTTACATATTTAGAATAAGTTATATTCAAAATTCTTTCTTTTTCTTTCCTCCATAAAGTTTGTTCCAAAATTATTAGGTTGTAGTAAGTTGTTCTTACATATTTAGAATAAGTTATATTCAAAATTCTTTCTTTTTCTTTCCTCCATAAAGTTTGTTCCAAAATTATTAGGTTGTAGTAAGATGTACTTACATATTTTAGAATTTTTTCAATTAAATTAAAAAATCCTTCTTCTTATAATTCTCCAAAATGTTCTTTTCAAAATATTAGGTTGTAAGATGTACTTACATTATTTCTGAATTTTTTAAAAAAATTCTAAATTCCTTCTTCTTATAATTCTCCAAAATGTTCTTTTCAAAATATTAGGTTGTAAGATGTACTTACATTATTTTTAAATTTTTATAATTTATTAAAAATTCTTTTTCTTTTAATTCTCCAGAATTTTCTCAAAATATTAGGTTGTAAGATGTACTTACATTATTTTAGGATTTTTAAAAATATAAATTCTAAATTCCTTCTTCTTATAATTCTCCAGAATGTTTTTCTCTAAATATTAGGTTGTAAGATGTACTTACATTATTTTAGGATTTTTTCAAATAAAAATTCTTTTTCTTTTAATTCTCCAGAATTTTCTTTTCAAAATATTAGGTTGTAAGATGTACTTACATATTTTAGAATTTTTAAAAATAAAAATTCTAAATTCCTTCTTTTTATAATTCTCCAAAATGTTCTTCTCAAAATATTAGGTTGTAAGATGTACTTACATTATTTTTGAATTTTTAAAATATTAAATTGTAAATTCTAAATCTCACAACTCATTCTTCATAATATTTCTTCATAGAAGCTTGATTGTACACTCCTTTGATTTTTCCTGAAACGATTTCCTTCAACTCATATGTATTGTTATGCTTATCATTTACCACAACATATGGGGTTATATTGTACTCTACACTGGCCCATATTATTTATACTTATGTAAGTTGATCTTCTCTTTTTCTTTCCTTATAAATGCCTTTTCTTTTATATACCCAGGAAGATGGACGATTTTCTTTATGTCGTTCCATTGCTCATATTCTTATTTATTTATAATGTGCATTTTCTTAAATAGTCTTCATTCATAAAACCCAGTTTTGTTTCTATGTTTATTCTTCGTATCATTTCCTTTCAATGATATTTATTTCGTCTCCTTCAACATTGTTTTTCGCCGTTGTCGGTTATCATGATCTCCGTCCCTTTTCTTGATGTCGTTTGGTATCTGTGTCAACCAGGGTCCATCATCTCGGTTGCTCTTATAAAATTTACCCTAGGGCGCGACACTCGGTTATTATTACTGTTATTATTGTTATTACTAAATTTATCATGATAGTAATTTCGGTTAGGTTGGTAAGGTCTGTTACCATTATTGTTGGGATATGGATTTCTCTGACTGTATGGGACATTATTATGTTGGTATAAATTGTTTCTATTGTATGGATAGGGGTTGTTATCCCTAACGCCGTTAGAATTACCGATACACTGGTTATTACGCGGCTGGTTGTTAGGGCCGTCGTAACAACTGGGTTGGTTCCCTCTATCATCATATTGTATACACCAATACTTTTCTGGTCCATGTTTTGTGTTACTTGACAAATATCTGTGAGGATCTTCATCGGGGTTATCACTTATTTGTTTATCTGAAACACCATAAGCTGGTTTACCATCACATATCCACTCTGAAAGAATATATTTTAGTCTAACCGTACCCGGGAACTGTCCTAGATGGCACGCTAATGGAATACATTCTGGTGATTCACCTGTGCCGTCATTACAGTCTGGTATGATATCACATTTCCATCTTTCTGAAAAACATTGTCCAGTCTTGCGCTGAAATTGGTCTGTTCCACATGTGGTATTCTGTTTACCTCTGGTCCTTTCCCAGTGGTAGACTACTGTCTTGTGGTAAATTATTTTTGAAATTACTTCGATTCTCCTCCTATAATTCCTGGAATTCATGATGTCTTTGTCATAGGTAATTGGGATATTATTGCCATCAATTAACCCATGTTTCATCATCTCCAACTCTTCCTTCGTTTTTATTACATTTCTTGGATACTTCCTCCTTTTCCTTTGTTTAATATTTTCATGGTTTCGGTTAGTTTTAATTCCAGGTAATACCATTATTACTTGTTCCTGCATTTTATCATTTGGTACTTCTTCTGGTTCTGGTTGGCTGTCATCTTTTATTTCTTCGGTCTTCTCCTTTCTTAATCCTTCCCTTTTTAATCTGTCCTCTCTCCTTTCCTTAATCCATTTTTGATGCTCCTCTTCCAGTTTCTTATTGATATTGCCCAGTTGGTTACCCAATTCTTTCTTGAATCGTCTGTCCTCGTCCCTGTCCTCTTCCATCATCTTCATCATTGATTCGTGGTGTTCATCCATTTTCTTGTATATTCCTTCTTCCATTCGCCGGAACATTTCTATTACTCTGTCCATTGTACTCCCTTCTATTAGTTCTGCCATTTTGCTTGTCGTAGTTCCCTTTAATTGTCTTTCTCTGACTTTGTAGCTGTTGCCTAGCTCCAACTAGTGATTGGGCAGAATTTATTGGCCTTCCAATCGCTAATTAAAGCCCCTAAAGTTGTGCGCCAATTTGTAATAAATAATAAAATTTGTGTTGATGATATAAGCTATTGTGGAGTATGCGACTCCGATGCAATCAAGCCGCACTGTTTGGACTAGCCAATTTGTAATAAAATAAATAAATAAGTTGTATTGTAATATGTTTAATTGGTGTGTAATTGGTGTGGCTCTCGACGTCTTACTGGCCTGAAACACTTCCTTAAGTTTCCCAGCTGGTCGAGTCTCAATGGTAGCAAGACCGGTCGAGTAGCGTAAAGTTGATGAAGGAATATATCTGTTCAGCTTCGCCGAAAGTTTCAAAACAAAATTTATTGTTT
Source organism: Magicicada septendecula (assembly GCA_034769895.1). Classification (NCBI taxonomy): domain Eukaryota; kingdom Metazoa; phylum Arthropoda; class Insecta; order Hemiptera; family Cicadidae; genus Magicicada; species Magicicada septendecula. The sequence goes on along the minus strand of CM068367.1, from coordinate 1,266,242,399 downwards.
TGAAGGAAATTAAAAAAAAATTATGTTTATAAAAAAAAATAATTAAAAAAAAAATTTTTAATTTTATTAATTAATTAATTATGATCAATTAATTAATATAGGGCTGTGAAGTTTTAAACAGTGTAATGCTCTTCTGAAAATTTTTATTAAAGTTTTAGTATAATTTAAATAATCTATCACCACTCATAAGACTGTCTGTAAACCAATCGATACTTGTTTACCTTTTTATTTTTTAGGTTATCTTCACTTACGGGTGGTAAAGTCCTTGTATATTATCAATTAGAATTATATTATTGGTAATTAGTATTATTGAAGAAATAAAGAACTATTAAGTATTGAAAAGTATTAATGTTTTATTAAGTAACAGCAATATTGACTCTTATCGATTAGTATCGATTCTCAGGATATCGAAAAAAGTTACAAGTATATGTTATAAAAATTATATAGGGTTCTTTAAACAGCCAGTTATTACCAAAGTCAGAGAAATCGGGCTAATATTTAAAAAGTATAACGTTACAATCAAATTAATAGTTATTAATAAACACAGACATTGAATAATAAATTGTAAATATAATAATTGTTTTCACCAAACAGCTGTGCTGAACCAAGAAGAGGCACTGGGATTGTCAAAGAAAGATGGCTGCCGTCAAGTCGATGAAAATGTTGCTCGTTGCTGCTGCATTCCAAATAATGTATTTTGACGTAATATTCCTGTTCTTATGTCTGCGAATCTCTTGTAAAATGTTGTGTAGTGTCTAGTGTACTGTTTCTGAGTTGTATTTAGTGTATCCGTATAATTATTAGTTCAAACACTTTCCCCGGTTCCATCACTAATTTGGGTTAATGTATTACACAGTTTTCTTGTGTTTTGTGGTGTTTTTCAGAGTAGATTTATATTGTTCTGTGTTATGGAGTGTTACTTGATTGTTTCTGTTATAATATGATAGTTTTAGAAGTATTTTACAAGTCACTCGCGATTTCACAATAACGTACTATACACTCGCTTTGTATGTCTATTATAGGTTAGGTTATGCACGTTACCAAACGTATGTCATGTTAACCGTTCAAAAACCAATAATTAACTAACTGTTTCCTCCAGTTTCAATTAAACTCTTAGCCCATATAATATTATCCTTAACATTGTTCAAATATTTTTCACATCCTGTATGCACTTTTACATTTTCACTATATGAATGCCTATACTTTGGTTATTTGTCAATTTTATTCACTAGATTTGATTTAAATTAATCTTTCAGTTCATTCTGGTTATTTTCAGATTAAATAATGCCATTTTATAGTTTTTTCTGTCCAAAAAATAGTAATTTCACTTTCAGTTTGGTATACTCTGTTTGGAAGTAAAAACATTAAAATTTACTTCCTGTCATTATATAAATTCAGCCATTTTATCAGTTATATTTAATATTAATAATTCTATATTGTATTAAAAGGTTCCTATTCCCTTATTTTCTGGTAATTAATTGAATTAGTTGTATTCTGAAACATTATTCTGAAATATATGACTCCCATGTCTAAATTTCTGAGTTTAGTCTTTTTCATTTTTATTTATAATTCTGAATATAATTTATTAAAATCTCTCTAAATGGTATGTGCAATTATATGGCATGATCTCAAGTTTATTTTGTCTAAACCCCTTTTGTTTATTTGCATTTAATTGAGCAATTTCTCTGTTTTGATGAAGTTTGGTTTCCATTCTTTTGGCCTATGATTTTTTTTTTTAACAATTTTTCTTACAAAATAATTTATAAACAATATATGATGTGTGATACCCTCTCTGACTTTTTACAAATAGTATTATAAATTAAACATGTTTTCAAATTACACAAAAACAATTAGTATTGGTTACAATACAAATAATAGTTAAACAGAATAAAGAACATTTTTTTTAAATAAATGGTTGTCTTCAAATCAGACATTTTGCAACAAAATTCCCATTTCCAACATGTAAATATGGTTTACAACAAAGGTTTTGTACTAACTAACATCTTAATTACTCTCTACTATTTACAAGTGGTAACTATTTTTATAGTTCTGATGTTAGTTGTTTCAGACCCAAACAAATGGCCTTATATCTAAAACATTTTTAAACATTCTTGTACTATATACATTAAAACCTTATATTTATATTCTTATTTCTAACTATTATTATAAGTAGGATTCTACAGTTTTTATACAGTCTTTTATACCTTGTCTTTGGGGAATTGTACCCTGTCATTAACAAATAAATAGTATGAACCGTTCAAAAAGCACTATGAAATCTGTTTTTCTTTTTTGATGTAAAACAAAAATGTTATTTTAAACTGATTCATGTCTTATGAACAACATATTGTCACCGTACACATTTTAAGTCATTGAAAAATGCATATTTCATTGCATCCAATGTTTGTGATTGCCAAGAATGAAACACAAGGTTCATTTTTTATAATACCCAAAACTATCACTGGTTCACTTTCACTTATATATTATGTTAATGCTAAATGGTCGTATAGTCTTATCAACATAATAAATTGGTTAGCGTTTTTCAATGGAGATTTGTTCCATGGGTACTATATTATTGTTTCATCTTAGTTCACAGGAAACTTTTACTTTGTTCACTTCTCTCTCTTAAATTTATATACATGTGGTTTTTATTTCGTTATACTTTTGTTTTTTAGATATTTATTTTGGGGATATAGGGATTTGGGTGTCTTTTATAAGAGCATGACATCTTCTTCAGGATGCTGCCCTCTTCTTCTTTCTTCAGTCTTCTTTTCTCCTGCCTTCTGGGACTGGTATCTTCTCCATCTACTTCTTGATGCCATCAGGTTTCTTGGGATCTTCTCCATCTTCTTCTTTATTACAGAAATACACAACCTGTATTGGTTGATCTTGGCTTATTTTAGGGTTTCTATTCTATTTATTCTCCCTCGTTGTGGGTTTGGTCATATTGTGTACTGCTTTGTTATTTACTATTTTACCTTCCTGGGTTATACCTTGAAAACCTTTGGTTATGAGACTGGTCTTGGATGACTCATCACTAGTAACTCCTTTTATTTTAACTTGTATTTTCTTTATAATAATGATTTCTTTCCACAGTTGCTATGAATTAATCTTTTTATATTAAACTTAGTGCTTTCTTCCAAATTTAAATATTATAACTTCATTATTCTAATGATCAATTGCCATTCAATATTATGCATACATCTGTCACGCTACAGATTGCTCTCCTCCAGAAGTAATTATTTCAGACATGTTTATGGATGAAATAATTTCTTATGATAATTTCATCATTTCTTATAATTCATTTTCTTCTCCATCTTTATATCGACTTTTTTATAATTAGAGTTTTATTAATTTTATATATATGGTTACTTGTCTTACTACTGATCCTTTTCGGATAGTTAGTGTCTTCTGAGATATATTATAATTGTAATACATTTTCTTTCTATATCAACTTCGTGTTGTATCCTTGGGATATTAATTTCCTAACATTCCCTATCACGTGGGCTGGGGCAGATCAGAGGGGCACTGTACGCTACTTCTCTGCTGGCCATACACCACTTCTATAAATTGAGTACAGGGGCATATCCATCCCTGCTCAAAAAAACATAATGCTGCTGGAATTATCTTCAGTCAGTCATCGAATAAATAAATAAAAAGTAGTCTCATTTTCGACTAATAAAAATATCTTTGGATTCTCCACTTCGTAGTCTCTCAGATTATCTCACATTTTCTATCTTAATAAATCTTCATAAGCATTATTATACTCATTACATATATATTTTTTCAAAACTCTTAACTTGTCTGATATATTTAATTTAATTATGGTTGAAAATCTTTCTTTTAATAATTTTGGTTACTGTTTACAGTGTAACTCTCTTTCTTCTCCATCTGAATTCTCTTTATACTTTCTTCTGGTTATTCATAGTATTAGCATGGTCTTTTTATATAGTCTTTCTTATTCATTATTTGAATGGTCTTAATATATTATATTTAATTTTTTAACATTGTATCTTTACATTAGATATACAGGTTGTTATATTGATCATTTTATTTAAACATTTTGGTTCTTTCCTTTCTCTTAGAAAGTTACTAATCCGCCTTCGCATTCATTAACATTAATTCATTTATATCATATTTCATGTGGTATTTCTTCTCTTTGCATTCCATATAGGTCTTATTATTATCATTGGTTCAAAATCATCTTCTCCATCTGTTTGGTATGAGTTGTTCTTCTTCGCTCTTAATTAACTGTTTTCATTATCGTTTCATAGGTAATTAGTCTCTTTGCTTCCAAATTTTTTCCTTCTCTGGCATATTACACTCTTTCTTGTTATTCTTCTCTACTCCTTCAAATTCTATTGTGAATGTTAGCATTTATTCTGGATTAACGTTAATTCTCTTTTCTGAATTAATTACTTTATTTTCTTCTCAATTCAATCATAATTGACACATAATTATTTCTTGGAACTTGGTTAGTTTTAATATAAAATTCAAACTATTCTTTTTATTTAATTGAAAAATATTTCTCATAAATCCTTGTAATATGTTGATCTTATCTTGTTTCAAAGTACTGACGTTCTATCAACATTCAAATTCTGTTTAATTCATTTATTCCCAGAATTGTTTCATTCAGACTTGTTTATAGTAATGTGATCTTACTATTATTTCTGAATGTTTTGGTATTTTTCCAAATTCAAATTCTTCTTAATTATTTACCATAAAGTTTTCTCACAAACTTAGTTATAGTAAGTTGGTCTTACTTTATTTTTAAATTTTTTGTATAATTAAGTTCAAAATTCTCTCTCTTTCTCTTTCTTCCATAAAGTTTTGTTCTAAATTATCAGGTTGTAGTAAGAAGTACTTACTCAATTTTAAATTTTTATAATTATATTTCAATTCAAAAATCTTTCTTTTTCTTTCTTCCATAAAGTTTGTTCCAAAATTATTAGGTTGTAGTAAGTTGTTCTTACATATTTAGAATAAGTTATATTCAAAATTCTTTCTTTTTCTTTCCTCCATAAAGTTTGTTCCAAAATTATTAGGTTGTAGTAAGTTGTTCTTACATATTTAGAATAAGTTATATTCAAAATTCTTTCTTTTTCTTTCCTCCATAAAGTTTGTTCCAAAATTATTAGGTTGTAGTAAGATGTACTTACATATTTTAGAATTTTTTCAATTAAATTAAAAAATCCTTCTTCTTATAATTCTCCAAAATGTTCTTTTCAAAATATTAGGTTGTAAGATGTACTTACATTATTTCTGAATTTTTTAAAAAAAATTCTAAATTCCTTCTTCTTATAATTCTCCAAAATGTTCTTTTCAAAATATTAGGTTGTAAGATGTACTTACATTATTTTTAAATTTTTATAATTTATTAAAAATTCTTTTTCTTTTAATTCTCCAGAATTTTCTCAAAATATTAGGTTGTAAGATGTACTTACATTATTTTAGGATTTTTAAAAATATAAATTCTAAATTCCTTCTTCTTATAATTCTCCAGAATGTTTTTCTCTAAATATTAGGTTGTAAGATGTACTTACATTATTTTAGGATTTTTTCAAATAAAAATTCTTTTTCTTTTAATTCTCCAGAATTTTCTTTTCAAAATATTAGGTTGTAAGATGTACTTACATATTTTAGAATTTTTAAAAATAAAAATTCTAAATTCCTTCTTTTTATAATTCTCCAAAATGTTCTTCTCAAAATATTAGGTTGTAAGATGTACTTACATTATTTTTGAATTTTTAAAATATTAAATTGTAAATTCTAAATCTCACAACTCATTCTTCATAATATTTCTTCATAGAAGCTTGATTGTACACTCCTTTGATTTTTCCTGAAACGATTTCCTTCAACTCATATGTATTGTTATGCTTATCATTTACCACAACATATGGGGTTATATTGTACTCTACACTGGCCCATATTATTTATACTTTTGTAAGTTGATCTTCTCTTTTTCTTTCCTTATAAATGCCTTTTCTTTTATATACCCAGGAAGATGGACTATTTTCTTTATGTCGTTCCATTGCTCATATTCTTATTTATTTATAATGTGCATTTTCTTAAATAGTCTTCATTCATAAAACCCAGTTTTGTTTCTATGTTTATTCTTCGTATCATTTCCTTTCAATGATATTTATTTCGTCTCCTTCAACATTGTTTTTCGCCGTTGTCGGTTATCATGATCTCCGTCCCTTTTCTTGATGTCGTTTGGTATCTGTGTCAACCAGGGTCCATCATCTCGGTTGCTCTTATAAAATTTACCCTAGGGCGCGACACTCGGTTATTATTACTGTTATTATTGTTATTACTAAATTTATCATGATAGTAATTTCGGTTAGGTTGGTAAGGTCTGTTACCATTATTGTTGGGATATGGATTTCTCTGACTGTATGGGACATTATTATGTTGGTATAAATTGTTTCTATTGTATGGATAGGGGTTGTTATCCCTAACGCCGTTAGAATTACCGATACACTGGTTATTACGCGGCTGGTTGTTAGGGCCGTCGTAATAACTGGGTTGGTTCCCTCTATCATCATATTGTATACACCAATACTTTTCTGGTCCATGTTTTGTGTTACTTGACAAATATCTGTGAGGATCTTCATCGGGGTTATCACTTATTTGTTTATCTGAAACACCATAAGCTGGTTTACCATCACATATCCACTCTGAAAGAATATATTTTAGTCTAACCGTACCCGGGAACTGTCCTAGATGGCACGCTAATGGAATACATTCTGGTGATTCACCTGTGCCGTCATTACAGTCTGGTATGATATCACATTTCCATCTTTCTGAAAAACATTGTCCAGTCTTGCGCTGAAATTGGTCTGTTCCACATGTGGTATTCTGTTTACCTCTGGTCCTTTCCCAGTGGTAGACTACTGTCTTGTGGTAAATTATTTTTGAAATTACTTCGATTCTCCTCCTATAATTCCTGGAATTCATGATGTCTTTGTCATAGGTAATTGGGATATTATTGCCATCAATTAACCCATGTTTCATCATCTCCAACTCTTCCTTCGTTTTTATTACATTTCTTGGATACTTCCTCCTTTTCCTTTGTTTAATATTTTCATGGTTTCGGTTAGTTTTAATTCCAGGTAATACCATTATTACTTGTTCCTGCATTTTATCATTTGGTACTTCTTCTGGTTCTGGTTGGCTGTCATCTTTTATTTCTTCGGTCTTCTCCTTTCTTAATCCTTCCCTTTTTAATCTGTCCTCTCTCCTTTCCTTAATCCATTTTTGATGCTCCTCTTCCAGTTTCTTATTGATATTGCCCAGTTGGTTACCCAATTCTTTCTTGAATCGTCTGTCCTCGTCCCTGTCCTCTTCCATCATCTTCATCATTGATTCGTGGTGTTCATCCATTTTCTTGTATATTCCTTCTTCCATTCGCCGGAACATTTCTATTACTCTGTCCATTGTACTCCCTTCTATTAGTTCTGCCATTTTGCTTGTCGTAGTTCCCTTTAATTGTCTTTCTCTGACTTTGTAGCTGTTGCCTAGCTCCAACTAGTGATTGGGCAGAATTTATTGGCCTTCCAATCGCTAATTAAAGCCCCTAAAGTTGTGCGCCAATTTGTAATAAATAATAAAATTTGTGTTGATGATATAAGCTATTGTGGAGTATGCGACTCCGATGCAATCAAGCCGCACTGTTTGGACTAGCCAATTTGTAATAAAATAAATAAATAAGTTGTATTGTAATATGTTTAATTGGTGTGTAATTGGTGTGGCTCTCGACGTCTTACTGGCCTGAAACACTTCCTTAAGTTTCCCAGCTGGTCGAGTCTCAATGGTAGCAAGACCGGTCGAGTAGCGTAAAGTTGATGAAGGAATATATCTGTTCAGCTTCGCCGAAAGTTTCAAAACAAAATTTATTGTTTTGAAGGAAATTAAAAAAAAAATTATGTTTATAAAAAAAATAATTAAAAAAAAAATTTTTAATTTTATTAATTAATTAATTATGATCAATTAATTAATATAGGGCTGTGAAGTTTTAAACAGTGTAATGCTCTTCTGAAAATTTTTATTAAAGTTTTAGTATAATTTAAATAATCTATCACCACTCATAAGACTGTCTGTAAACCAATCGATACTTGTTTACCTTTTTATTTTTTAGGTTATCTTCACTTACGGGTGGTAAAGTCCTTGTATATTATCAATTAGAATTATATTATTGGTAATTAGTATTATTGAAGAAGTAAAGAACTATTAAGTATTGAAAAGTATTAATGTTTTATTAAGTAACAGCAATATTGACTCTTATCGATTAGTATCGATTCTCAGGATATCGAAAAAAGTTACAAGTATATGTTATAAAAATTATATAGGGTTCTTTAAACAGCCAGTTATTACCAAAGTCAGAGAAATCGGGCTAATATTTAAAAAGTATAACGTTACAATCAAATTAATAGTTATTAATAAACACAGACATTGAATAATAAATTGTAAATATAATAATTGTTTTCACCAAACAGCTGTGCTGAACCAAGAAGAGGCACTGGGATTGTCAAAGAAAGATGGCTGCCGTCAAGTCGATGAAAATGTTGCTCGTTGCTGCTGCATTCCAAATAATGTATTTTGACGTAATATTCCTGTTCTTATGTCTGCGAATCTCTTGTAAAATGTTGTGTAGTGTCTAGTGTACTGTTTCTGAGTTGTATTTAGTGTATCCGTATAATTATTAGTTCAAACACTTTCCCCGGTTCCATCACTAATTTGGGTTAATGTATTACACAGTTTTCTTGTGTTTTGTGGTGTTTTTCAGAGTAGATTTATATTGTTCTGTGTTATGGAGTGTTACTTGATTGTTTCTGTTATAATATGATAGTTTTAGAAGTATTTTACAAGTCACTCGCGATTTCACAATAACGTACTATACACTCGCTTTGTATGTCTATTATAGGTTAGGTTATGCACGTTACCAAACGTATGTCATGTTAACCGTTCAAAAACCAATAATTAACTAACTGTTTCCTCCAGTTTCAATTAAACTCTTAGCCCATATAATATTATCCTTAACATTGTTCAAATATTTTTCACATCCTGTATGCACTTTTACATTTTCACTATATGAATGCCTATACTTTGGTTATTTGTCAATTTTATTCACTAGATTTGATTTAAATTAATCTTTCAGTTCATTCTGGTTATTTTCAGATTAAATAATGCCATTTTATAGTTTTTTCTGTCCAAAAAATAGTAATTTCACTTTCAGTTTGGTATACTCTGTTTGGAAGTAAAAACATTAAAATTTACTTCCTGTCATTATATAAATTCAGCCATTTTATCAGTTATATTTAATATTAATAATTCTATATTGTATTAAAAGGTTCCTATTCCCTTATTTTCTGGTAATTAATTGAATTAGTTGTATTCTGAAACATTATTCTGAAATATATGACTCCCATGTCTAAATTTCTGAGTTTAGTCTTTTTCATTTTTATTTATAATTCTGAATATAATTTATTAAAATCTCTCTAAATGGTATGTGCAATTATATGGCATGATCTCAAGTTTATTTTGTCTAAACCCCTTTTGTTTATTTGCATTTAATTGAGCAATTTCTCTGTTTTGATGAAGTTTGGTTTCCATTCTTTTGGCCTATGATTTTTTTTTTTAACAATTTTTCTTACAAAATAATTTATAAACAATATATGATGTGTGATACCCTCTCTGACTTTTTACAAATAGTATTATAAATTAAACATGTTTTCAAATTACACAAAAACAATTAGTATTGGTTACAATACAAATAATAGTTAAACAGAATAAAGAACATTTTTTTTAAATAAATGGTTGTCTTCAAATCAGACATTTTGCAACAAAATTCCCATTTCCAACATGTAAATATGGTTTACAACAAAGGTTTTGTACTAACTAACATCTTAATTACTCTCTACTATTTACAAGTGGTAACTATTTTTATAGTTCTGATGTTAGTTGTTTCAGACCCAAACAAATGGCCTTATATCTAAAACATTTTTAAACATTCTTGTACTATATACATTAAAACCTTATATTTATATTCTTATTTCTAACTATTATTATAAGTAGGATTCTACAGTTTTTATACAGTCTTTTATACCTTGTCTTTGGGGAATTGTACCCTGTCATTAACAAATAAATAGTATGAACCGTTCAAAAAGCACTATGAAATCTGTTTTTCTTTTTTCATGTAAAACAAAAATGTTATTTTAAACTGATTCATGTCTTATGAACAACATATTGTCACCGTACACATTTTAAGTCATTGAAAAATGCATATTTCATTGCATCCAATGTTTGTGATTGCCAAGAATGAAACACAAGGTTCATTTTTTATAATACCCAAAACTATCACTGGTTCACTTTCACTTATATATTATGTTAATGCTAAATGGTCGTATAGTCTTATCAACATAATAAATTGGTTAGCGTTTTTCAATGGAGATTTGTTCCATGGGTACTATATTATTGTTTCATCTTAGTTCACAGGAAACTTTTACTTTGTTCACTTCTCTCTCTTAAATTTATATACATGTGGTTTTTATTTCGTTATACTTTTGTTTTTTAGATATTTATTTTGGGGATATAGGGATTTGGGTGTCTTTTATAAGAGCATGACATCTTCTTCAGGATGCTGCCCTCTTCTTCTTTCTTCAGTCTTCTTTTCTCCTGCCTTCTGGGACTGGTATCTTCTCCATCTACTTCTTGATGCCATCAGGTTTCTTGGGATCTTCTCCATCTTCTTCTTTATTACAGAAATACACAACCTGTATTGGTTGATCTTGGCTTATTTTAGGGTTTCTATTCTATTTATTCTCCCTCGTTGTGGGTTTGGTCATATTGTGTACTGCTTTGTTATTTACTATTTTACCTTCCTGGGTTATACCTTGAAAACCTTTGGTTATGAGACTGGTCTTGGATGACTCATCACTAGTAACTCCTTTTATTTTAACTTGTATTTTCTTTATAATAATGATTTCTTTCCACAGTTGCTATGAATTAATCTTTTTATATTAAACTTAGTGCTTTCTTCCAAATTTAAATATTATAACTTCATTATTCTAATGATCAATTGCCATTCAATATTATGCATACATCTGTCACGCTACAGATTGCTCTCCTCCAGAAGTAATTATTTCAGACATGTTTATGGATGAAATAATTTCTTATGATAATTTCATCATTTCTTATAATTCATTTTCTTCTCCATCTTTATATCGACTTTTTTATAATTAGAGTTTTATTAATTTTATATATATGGTTACTTGTCTTACTACTGATCCTTTTCGGATAGTTAGTGTCTTCTGAGATATATTATAATTGTAATACATTTTCTTTCTATATCAACTTCGTGTTGTATCCTTGGGATATTAATTTCCTAACATTCCCTATCACGTGGGCTGGGGCAGATCAGAGGGGCACTGTACGCTACTTCTCTGCTGGCCATACACCACTTCTATAAATTGAGTACAGGGGCATATCCATCCCTGCTCAAAAAAACATAATGCTGCTGGAATTATCTTCAGTCAGTCATCGAATAAATAAATAAAAAGTAGTCTCATTTTCGACTAATAAAAATATCTTTGGATTCTCCACTTCGTAGTCTCTCAGATTATCTCACATTTTCTATCTTAATAAATCTTCATAAGCATTATTATACTCATTACATATATATTTTTTCAAAACTCTTAACTTGTCTGATATATTTAATTTAATTATGGTTGAAAATCTTTCTTTTAATAATTTTGGTTACTGTTTACAGTGTAACTCTCTTTCTTCTCCATCTGAATTCTCTTTATACTTTCTTCTGGTTATTCATAGTATTAGCATGGTCTTTTTATATAGTCTTTCTTATTCATTATTTGAATGGTCTTAATATATTATATTTAATTTTTTAACATTGTATCTTTACATTAGATATACAGGTTGTTATATTGATCATTTTATTTAAACATTTTGGTTCTTTCCTTTCTCTTAGAAAGTTACTAATCCGCCTTCGCATTCATTAACATTAATTCATTTATATCATATTTCATGCGGTATTTCTTCTCTTTGCATTCCATATAGGTCTTATTATTATCATTGGTTCAAAATCATCTTCTCCATCTGTTTGGTATGAGTTGTTCTTCTTCGCTCTTAATTAACTGTTTTCATTATCGTTTCATAGGTAATTAGTCTCTTTGCTTCCAAATTTTTTCCTTCTCTGGCATATTACACTCTTTCTTGTTATTCTTCTCTACTCCTTCAAATTATATTGTGAATGTTAGCATTTATTCTGGATTAACGTTAATTCTCTTTTCTGAATTAATTACTTTATTTTCTTCTCAATTCAATCATAATTGACACATAATTATTTCTTGGAACTTGGTTAGTTTTAATATAAAATTCAAACTATTCTTTTTATTTAATTGAAAAATATTTCTCATAAATCCTTGTAATATGTTGATCTTATCTTGTTTCAAAGTACTGACGTTCTATCAACATTCAAATTCTGTTTAATTCATTTATTCCCAGAATTGTTTCATTCAGACTTGTTTATAGTAATGTGATCTTACTATTATTTCTGAATGTTTTGGTATTTTTCCAAATTCAAATTCTTCTTAATTATTTACCATAAAGTTTTCTCACAAACTTAGTTATAGTAAGTTGGTCTTACTTTATTTTTAAATTTTTTGTATAATTAAGTTCAAAATTCTCTCTCTTTCTCTTTCTTCCATAAAGTTTTGTTCTAAATTATCAGGTTGTAGTAAGAAGTACTTACTCAATTTTAAATTTTTATAATTATATTTCAATTCAAAAATCTTTCTTTTTCTTTCTTCCATAAAGTTTGTTCCAAAATTATTAGGTTGTAGTAAGTTGTTCTTACATATTTAGAATAAGTTATATTCAAAATTCTTTCTTTTTCTTTCCTCCATAAAGTTTGTTCCAAAATTATTAGGTTGTAGTAAGTTGTTCTTACATATTTAGAATAAGTTATATTCAAAATTCTTTCTTTTTCTTTCCTCCATAAAGTTTGTTCCAAAATTATTAGGTTGTAGTAAGATGTACTTACATATTTTAGAATTTTTTCAATTAAATTAAAAAATCCTTCTTCTTATAATTCTCCAAAATGTTCTTTTCAAAATATTAGGTTGTAAGATGTACTTACATTATTTCTGAATTTTTTAAAAAAAATTCTAAATTCCTTCTTCTTATAATTCTCCAAAATGTTCTTTTCAAAATATTAGGTTGTAAGATGTACTTACATTATTTTTAAATTTTTATAATTTATTAAAAATTCTTTTTCTTTTAATTCTCCAGAATTTTCTCAAAATATTAGGTTGTAAGATGTACTTACATTATTTTAGGATTTTTAAAAATATAAATTCTAAATTCCTTCTTCTTATAATTCTCCAGAATGTTTTTCTCTAAATATTAGGTTGTAAGATGTACTTACATTATTTTAGGATTTTTTCAAATAAAAATTCTTTTTCTTTTAATTCTCCAGAATTTTCTTTTCAAAATATTAGGTTGTAAGATGTACTTACATATTTTAGAATTTTTAAAAATAAAAATTCTAAATTCCTTCTTTTTATAATTCTCCAAAATGTTCTTCTCAAAATATTAGGTTGTAAGATGTACTTACATTATTTTTGAATTTTTAAAATATTAAATTGTAAATTCTAAATCTCACAACTCATTCTTCATAATATTTCTTCATAGAAGCTTGATTGTACACTCCTTTGATTTTTCCTGAAACGATTTCCTTCAACTCATATGTATTGTTATGCTTATCATTTACCACAACATATGGGGTTATATTGTACTCTACACTGGCCCATATTATTTATACTTTTGTAAGTTGATCTTCTCTTTTTCTTTCCTTATAAATGCCTTTTCTTTTATATACCCAGGAAGATGGACTATTTTCTTTATGTCGTTCCATTGCTCATATTCTTATTTATTTATAATGTGCATTTTCTTAAATAGTCTTCATTCATAAAACCCAGTTTTGTTTCTATGTTTATTCTTCGTATCATTTCCTTTCAATGATATTTATTTCGTCTCCTTCAACATTGTTTTTCGCCGTTGTCGGTTATCATGATCTCCGTCCCTTTTCTTGATGTCGTTTGGTATCTGTGTCAACCAGGGTCCATCATCTCGGTTGCTCTTATAAAATTTACCCTAGGGCGCGACACTCGGTTATTATTACTGTTATTATTGTTATTACTAAATTTATCATGATAGTAATTTCGGTTAGGTTGGTAAGGTCTGTTACCATTATTGTTGGGATATGGATTTCTCTGACTGTATGGGACATTATTATGTTGGTATAAATTGTTTCTATTGTATGGATAGGGGTTGTTATCCCTAACGCCGTTAGAATTACCGATACACTGGTTATTACGCGGCTGGTTGTTAGGGCCGTCGTAATAACTGGGTTGGTTCCCTCTATCATCATATTGTATACACCAATACTTTTCTGGTCCATGTTTTGTGTTACTTGACAAATATCTGTGAGGATCTTCATCGGGGTTATCACTTATTTGTTTATCTGAAACACCATAAGCTGGTTTACCATCACATATCCACTCTGAAAGAATATATTTTAGTCTAACCGTACCCGGGAACTGTCCTAGATGGCACGCTAATGGAATACATTCTGGTGATTCACCTGTGCCGTCATTACAGTCTGGTATGATATCACATTTCCATCTTTCTGAAAAACATTGTCCAGTCTTGCGCTGAAATTGGTCTGTTCCACATGTGGTATTCTGTTTACCTCTGGTCCTTTCCCAGTGGTAGACTACTGTCTTGTGGTAAATTATTTTTGAAATTACTTCGATTCTCCTCCTATAATTCCTGGAATTCATGATGTCTTTGTCATAGGTAATTGGGATATTATTGCCATCAATTAACCCATGTTTCATCATCTCCAACTCTTCCTTCGTTTTTATTACATTTCTTGGATACTTCCTCCTTTTCCTTTGTTTAATATTTTCATGGTTTCGGTTAGTTTTAATTCCAGGTAATACCATTATTACTTGTTCCTGCATTTTATCATTTGGTACTTCTTCTGGTTCTGGTTGGCTGTCATCTTTTATTTCTTCGGTCTTCTCCTTTCTTAATCCTTCCCTTTTTAATCTGTCCTCTCTCCTTTCCTTAATCCATTTTTGATGCTCCTCTTCCAGTTTCTTATTGATATTGCCCAGTTGGTTACCCAATTCTTTCTTGAATCGTCTGTCCTCGTCCCTGTCCTCTTCCATCATCTTCATCATTGATTCGTGGTGTTCATCCATTTTCTTGTATATTCCTTCTTCCATTCGCCGGAACATTTCTATTACTCTGTCCATTGTACTCCCTTCTATTAGTTCTGCCATTTTGCTTGTCGTAGTTCCCTTTAATTGTCTTTCTCTGACTTTGTAGCTGTTGCCTAGCTCCAACTAGTGATTGGGCAGAATTTATTGGCCTTCCAATCGCTAATTAAAGCCCCTAAAGTTGTGCGCCAATTTGTAATAAATAATAAAATTTGTGTTGATGATATAAGCTATTGTGGAGTATGCGACTCCGATGCAATCAAGCCGCACTGTTTGGACTAGCCAATTTGTAATAAAATAAATAAATAAGTTGTATTGTAATATGTTTAATTGGTGTGTAATTGGTGTGGCTCTCGACGTCTTACTGGCCTGAAACACTTCCTTAAGTTTCCCAGCTGGTCGAGTCTCAATGGTAGCAAGACCGGTCGAGTAGCGTAAAGTTGATGAAGGAATATATCTGTTCAGCTTCGCCGAAAGTTTCAAAACAAAATTTATTGTTTTGAAGGAAATTAAAAAAAAAATTATGTTTATAAAAAAAATAATTAAAAAAAAAATTTTTAATTTTATTAATTAATTAATTATGATCAATTAATTAATATAGGGCTGTGAAGTTTTAAACAGTGTAATGCTCTTCTGAAAATTTTTATTAAAGTTTTAGTATAATTTAAATAATCTATCACCACTCATAAGACTGTCTGTAAACCAATCGATACTTGTTTACCTTTTTATTTTTTAGGTTATCTTCACTTACGGGTGGTAAAGTCCTTGTATATTATCAATTAGAATTATATTATTGGTAATTAGTATTATTGAAGAAATAAAGAACTATTAAGTATTGAAAAGTATTAATGTTTTATTAAGTAACAGCAATATTGACTCTTATCGATTAGTATCGATTCTCAGGATATCGAAAAAAGTTACAAGTATATGTTATAAAAATTATATAGGGTTCTTTAAACAGCCAGTTATTACCAAAGTCAGAGAAATCGGGCTAATATTTAAAAAGTATAACGTTACAATCAAATTAATAGTTATTAATAAACACAGACATTGAATAATAAATTGTAAATATAATAATTGTTTTCACCAAACAGCTGTGCTGAACCAAGAAGAGGCACTGGGATTGTCAAAGAAAGATGGCTGCCGTCAAGTCGATGAAAATGTTGCTCGTTGCTGCTGCATTCCAAATAATGTATTTTGACGTAATATTCCTGTTCTTATGTCTGCGAATCTCTTGTAAAATGTTGTGTAGTGTCTAGTGTACTGTTTCTGAGTTGTATTTAGTGTATCCGTATAATTATTAGTTCAAACACTTTCCCCGGTTCCATCACTAATTTGGGTTAATGTATTACACAGTTTTCTTGTGTTTTGTGGTGTTTTTCAGAGTAGATTTATATTGTTCTGTGTTATGGAGTGTTACTTGATTGTTTCTGTTATAATATGATAGTTTTAGAAGTATTTTACAAGTCACTCGCGATTTCACAATAACGTACTATACACTCGCTTTGTATGTCTATTATAGGTTAGGTTATGCACGTTACCAAACGTATGTCATGTTAACCGTTCAAAAACCAATAATTAACTAACTGTTTCCTCCAGTTTCAATTAAACTCTTAGCCCATATAATATTATCCTTAACATTGTTCAAATATTTTTCACATCCTGTATGCACTTTTACATTTTCACTATATGAATGCCTATACTTTGGTTATTTGTCAATTTTATTCACTAGATTTGATTTAAATTAATCTTTCAGTTCATTCTGGTTATTTTCAGATTAAATAATGCCATTTTATAGTTTTTTCTGTCCAAAAAATAGTAATTTCACTTTCAGTTTGGTATACTCTGTTTGGAAGTCAAAACATTAAAATTTACTTCCTGTCATTATATAAATTCAGCCATTTTATCAGTTATATTTAATATTAATAATTCTATATTGTATTAAAAGGTTCCTATTCCCTTATTTTCTGGTAATTAATTGAATTAGTTGTATTCTGAAACATTATTCTGAAATATATGACTCCCATGTCTAAATTTCTGAGTTTAGTCTTTTTCATTTTTATTTATAATTCTGAATATAATTTATTAAAATCTCTCTAAATGGTATGTGCAATTATATGGCATGATCTCAAGTTTATTTTGTCTAAACCCCTTTTGTTTATTTGCATTTAATTGAGCAATTTCTCTGTTTTGATGAAGTTTGGTTTCCATTCTTTTGGCCTATGATTTTTTTTTTTAACAATTTTTCTTACAAAATAATTTATAAACAATATATGATGTGTGATACCCTCTCTGACTTTTTACAAATAGTATTATAAATTAAACATGTTTTCAAATTACACAAAAACAATTAGTATTGGTTACAATACAAATAATAGTTAAACAGAATAAAGAACATTTTTTTTAAATAAATGGTTGTCTTCAAATCAGACATTTTGCAACAAAATTCCCATTTCCAACATGTAAATATGGTTTACAACAAAGGTTTTGTACTAACTAACATCTTAATTACTCTCTACTATTTACAAGTGGTAACTATTTTTATAGTTCTGATGTTAGTTGTTTCAGACCCAAACAAATGGCCTTATATCTAAAACATTTTTAAACATTCTTGTACTATATACATTAAAACCTTATATTTATATTCTTATTTCTAACTATTATTATAAGTAGGATTCTACAGTTTTTATACAGTCTTTTATACCTTGTCTTTGGGGAATTGTACCCTGTCATTAACAAATAAATAGTATGAACCGTTCAAAAAGCACTATGAAATCTGTTTTTCTTTTTTCATGTAAAACAAAAATGTTATTTTAAACTGATTCATGTCTTATGAACAACATATTGTCACCGTACACATTTTAAGTCATTGAAAAATGCATATTTCATTGCATCCAATGTTTGTGATTGCCAAGAATGAAACACAAGGTTCATTTTTTATAATACCCAAAACTATCACTGGTTCACTTTCACTTATATATTATGTTAATGCTAAATGGTCGTATAGTCTTATCAACATAATAAATTGGTTAGCGTTTTTCAATGGAGATTTGTTCCATGGGTACTATATTATTGTTTCATCTTAGTTCACAGGAAACTTTTACTTTGTTCACTTCTCTCTCTTAAATTTATATACATGTGGTTTTTATTTCGTTATACTTTTGTTTTTTAGATATTTATTTTGGGGATATAGGGATTTGGGTGTCTTTTATAAGAGCATGACATCTTCTTCAGGATGCTGCCCTCTTCTTCTTTCTTCAGTCTTCTTTTCTCCTGCCTTCTGGGACTGGTATCTTCTCCATCTACTTCTTGATGCCATCAGGTTTCTTGGGATCTTCTCCATCTTCTTCTTTATTACAGAAATACACAACCTGTATTGGTTGATCTTGGCTTATTTTAGGGTTTCTATTCTATTTATTCTCCCTCGTTGTGGGTTTGGTCATATTGTGTACTGCTTTGTTATTTACTATTTTACCTTCCTGGGTTATACCTTGAAAACCTTTGGTTATGAGACTGGTCTTGGATGACTCATCACTAGTAACTCCTTTTATTTTAACTTGTATTTTCTTTATAATAATGATTTCTTTCCACAGTTGCTATGAATTAATCTTTTTATATTAAACTTAGTGCTTTCTTCCAAATTTAAATATTATAACTTCATTATTCTAATGATCAATTGCCATTCAATATTATGCATACATCTGTCACGCTACAGTATGTAACTAGAAACACTATAAACCTAAGGTGTCTAGGTTTATGATCCATTGTGATCGTATGTTAGAAGTCTGAAATGTCAAACTATACTCAAAACAACTATTGTTTGAAGGTTATTATGAATGTGAACAAGGTTCATCCGGAAATGAGGATATTATTGATATACGAAAGTCAAAATTAACGGACAAAAGCGAATTCCTTTCAGCGTGCTCAGTGACAGTAAGATAATTAACGTTCGAAGTTCCGCTATGTTGTCAGAGTTACAGAAATCATACAAGTTTCGTTATCACATACAGGCCTACACAACGAACGTTATTCTTTGTAGATTATCAGAAAGACAATCTCACACAGTGCAGTGTAGGCTATATGGACAGAAACGATTGTGAATCATATTCCTTACTCATGTACGCGTACTAGTCAGAAGAAATAAGGTCGAAAAATTCAGACATACCGAAAGTCCATTTAAAATATCTGTAGAAAAGTTTCAGTTCTACGTACGTATAATTAATTTACTCGCTGTAATAATTGTACGACTTTGTAACACAGTTTAATTAGTTTATACTTTGAAATACAGTAATTAGTTTTAAATTGCTTTAATAGTTTGTACTTTCACTTTGATTTTATGCTGTTAATAACCTAAAATCGGTGTCTTCTGTGTTGAATAATTCCATAATATTCTGTAACTATTATTTAAATTGCTGGTTAGGTCCAAACAAAGTGTCCTGATTTACTACATATAAGACTGTCCTCTTGATTTCTATCGGCATTTAACCGAATTTCTTGCTGTCTACGCGTTAAGTTTCGTAAATAAAGTTCTTTGGACTACAATTACACGACTAATCTTTACACATTTAAACAAAAGTTATACAGTTTTCTTGTTTATAAAAGCAAGAAATTAAAATATTTTCTTTTAGTAGCCTTTGTTATCTTTTATTTCAATCATTATAAGCCCTCTATTGTGGTAGTTATAAAAACCAGCTAAGAAAGAAAAATATACAGATTTATAGTAACAGCAGCTTTTTGGACATACTCCACAAACGTATACCTACTCACGTAGGCTTCCGCGGCTTTGTCCATTCCGTATTTCAAGTCTTCTTCCGGTATGGCCCCATGGAATGTGTCATGTCTGGCAATTTTACCCATACTGCAATAAGTATCTTCAGGTAAATGTGACTCGAATATGTGGTCAAATAAACCTGAATATACTTATTGTAATATGGGTGAAACGATGTCTGACACAACATATTCGACGTGTGCCATACCAGAAGGAGACTTAAAATACACAATATTTCAAAAATGTTTTATGTTGAACGTTTCGTTCTTTAAAACCATTGAACGTCCTCACATGGATGAGATATATTTTCACCTTAAATAATTTGAATATTTAGAGGTTTCACAGGTTTAGATATTTATACGTAAATGACCAGTCAATTAATGTTTTAATTTCTACTATTTCAGTATGAAATTTTTCAGTATCAGCTAAGTCATTCTATTCTTCCTCTTTTGTTTGCCCATTCCAGCTTCGTCGTACAGTTCTCTCAGTTCCGTGCATTATCTTACTCCATTATCGATCTTCCTTTTCCCCATTTTCGACAGAAGAATAACCTTCTACACCTTCCTTTTTCTTCTGAGTGGATCGCGCAGCGTCAGTACCGTTGACAATCGACCATTCCCATACTCTTCACATGGCCGTATCATTGTAAATTTTCCTTCCTCAATTTCTATTAAATCCGTCTCAACACTAATCATTTCACCAATCACAGTATTTTTTTATTCCCTGCTTCTTTTGCATTTTTATTCCTTTCTCTAAAAATTCGTTTCGCGTAGCTCGCAGTCTTTCCTATTGTCTTCTTCAGTTCACTGGCCTGCGTTCGTCGCTATACAGTAATATCCTTTCTGCTACTGATTTATACCGTACATTACTGTTCTACTCTATTTATGCTATTACTACTCCACACAACGAATTTAATATTTTAATCGCTCTTTTTTTTGATAGTCCGCCTAACTGTTTCTTATTTTAAAGGCTCATTCTCTTGTAATGTTTTTAATGGCAAGGGAGGAGCTGGTCCCCTGCACCCAACCCCATCCTAGCGTGTTAGGTTGATTTTTAACATTATTTTAACAAGAAGGAACGGCAAACTTGTAAAGTTGGATGAAGCTAAAGAAGAAAAACAAGACGCATGGGGTAAGGAAACTTATTACTTGGTGTTTGGTAAGATTCACCAAACAATTTTGAAAGTATAGCCTATCTATAATCAGTCAGGTTTCATGAAACTCATTCTTACCCCTTGTGTCGTATGTTTTGACGTGTACTAAATTTTTTAGTCTATAGAAGTGTGCAGCACATTGTAGCCCATGACGTTTCCAGTAGCGTATCATGACGTTTTGCGTGCATAAAACGAAGTAAGACATTGCAAGCAAGTTGCGAACATTCTACCAAGCCCTTTATTCCAGATAAAGGTGTAAAATTGTGTGTTTGTACAGTAATTACATGATAATATGAACACAGACAGGTTGTTTGTAAAACGCGTTGGAGGGGGGGTGCCGCTAACGAAAGTTGACGCCAGTGAGCGTAAAATCTTGCATAATTCTGATTTAAGTATTTAATTAAGACGGTGTTTTGAGTTGGTTTTTGCGCACAACGTACACTGGTTGTTATTAAAATCTCACATTTTGTTCTGTTTAGAAGCAACTAAGTTGCTTATAAACTTATAAGAAATTTGTGAAATGAAGAGCTACATTACCATTTATTTTACTATGTTGCCCTTTGTTTCCACGAAAGCGAAACATAACAATCCTGTATACCTTACTGAAAGTATGGTCAGCAAGACATGTGACTATTCTTGCGAGTTTACCCACGTAAAGTTGTTGACTTTTCGAAATATCCTGGGGATGAAATGAATATGAAAATGTTTCATGACAATGGTACTATACAAATAAACGTTTCACTTGAAGACAACAGTTCTACCTAGATAGACAGCTGGAGTTACTACTTAAATTTAAGGAGTTTCAATAAAGTCTTATTTGCACGTTACTTAACCTTAATAAGTAGGAACGCTAAGAGACGATCAACTTTTAGTTTAAAGTCACCACGATTCCATTCCGAATTTTTGTGGAATAAACACATTCCACTCTCTACAGAGACGATATTCAATAAACTTCCATTATATTGCATGCGGCATCTGTGTTACAAACCCTAGTCAATTGTAGGGAATGGTAAAAAATTAACAGCGAAGAGGAGTACAAAGGAATATCCTAAGCTACTGTGCGTTATCAACTTCTGTTTTGATTCCTTATTCTTTCATTGATAATTGAGTTGACGTTTCATGAGTTTAATATGTTTTATTAAAACAGGGCGTTAGAAATACATAAAAAATTTCAGCTCTTGATTCCAACGTTCCAACTATTCAAAATGAAGCAGTTGTCCACTCAAAACGTGACTCAGAACTACAACATACGTTTAGAGTAGGAATGTTTAAAAAACAATTGTTTATTTTTTAAGACCTATCTATAACTTGTAACTTGTTGAGCCTTGATTTTTAAAAAATATCTACCTTTTTTTGAAAAATCTTTCCAAATAGAGTTTCTTTTTCAAGTGTCATAATTGTGTTTTTTCGGAACGGCTTCAGCTGCTAATTTTTTATTGAAGAGCGAAGTGAGTTGTTAGTTTCAACTCGACCCTTTTGACATCTGTCAGTTTGTCTACCTATTAGTCTATTTTGGGTAATCTCATAATAACTTTTGAATTCACCAACTGAATTTCGTAAAAATTGGTACACATGTCTACAATTTTACCACCCAGACGCCTATTTTTTTTTAAATTGCTCTTTCCTATTAGATGGACAGGAGACAAAAATTGAGCTAAATATTGTGAAAAATCGTAAAAATCCGTTAAAGAGGTATCGAGTAAAATAGAGTTTTAACGAATATCTGAATACAGTGTCCAGTGTTTAGAAAATCTCAAAATTTTATAATACTAGGTTCCAAAAAATCGATTCAATCGAATTCTTTATACAATTTTAGTCGAGCATGACTGAAATAATTTTAACCCAAATTGGAATATAAAGTTTATTATGTAAATTTGTTAACTTTAGAGGTACGATGGGCCAAAAACGTTAAATTTTAAGAAAATTTTAAAAGACAATGTGCTTAATTACGTTAAGAGTAATTTTATTCCAAACATAAACTCGTTATCTTTAATAATTTGACAGAATTAATATTTCTGAACACTTCGTGAAAATTTTGGATTGCGTTCAAAAAGTTGTAAGCTATGCTTACAAAAAAAATTATCTACATTGTTATCAGTTATGTATATTTGCGATAAGTATTAGATATAGCATATAGATAGCTGTGAAAACACACATAAACTTAACGGCTAGGACTAAATTTTGTCATTCACTCGTTATATAAAAAAACCAATGCAGTAGTTAGGAAATTTTTATTGTTTACTATTTGACTGTTTGCTTAAAAATTTTGATTTAACTTAAAAAAAATAGTTGAGTAATCGCGGTTTTCGTAACTTTTCTTATAATTAAAAATTATCTAATATCAAAATATACCTAATAATAAACCTATTCCGTTCAAAATAGCGAGTGAGTTCTGCACCTGATGGACCTTAATAATCATTATTGTAATAACTTGAAAACTGGAAACGTTTCCTCACAGACGCGTTTTATGACTTTCGTAAATGAAATTCACACTGCCGATGTGACTAAAGTCGTGAAACGTGTGTGAACGTAAGGAATAATATTTATACTTTTCAACTGAAAAAGTAGAATCAAGTTCTGACAATAATTAATTGCTAATTTCTTTTACCTCCTTTATAAATATTGCCTTCTAACGTAATTTTAACTTTATAAGTACAAAATAGTTACAGAGTCTAGCTCGTATAACGTAAAAGAGACTCTGTCATATATTTGACTGAGAGCTAAACAAGAAAAATGATAATAAACGCCGACTTATGAAGCAACGAAAGAACAACTATAAGTTGTCTTTCAAAATTTCATACTTCTTGTTCGTGAGAAACGTCGCAAAACGTATCTGTCTAGACATTACTACTAAATAGTTATTTGTTCTTTTGGCTCAAATAGATACACCCCTCTTCCAAACAACGAAAATGACATCAACATTACTTATTATTTTACCTGAGGTGGTGAACGTTTTTATACAGATTATTACAAGACTCGCTGTTCCATTGTGGGAACTGGATTTTGGACTCAACAGCTTACCGGTAGATCCATGTTTTTTACGAGTTTTTTTTAAATTTTGTAATCAATATTTCATATATTTCATAAACGTCTGTGTTTTTACAGTCATTGAAAGTGACCAGATTGTCTTTTTCTCTTCTTAAGCAGACGTACTTGGATGTAACACTCGTAGTATGGAGACGTTCACAGCACTAAATAACTTTTAGTAAAATTTACCAGAATAGTTACATAAATAAAAAATCTTGACCAATAAGTACAGTAAGTGAATGCTTCTTCAATTTTAGTTTTAAACGAAGTGTCGTAAATATAAGTATGGCTCTTTCAAAGAATACCTTGTCTGCTCCAAGTGTCATAACTTATGAGTGCGTGATTTTTTTTTACCGTACTTCCATTCCTCCAGGAAAGGAAAAATGTATTTAAAGTTATTACCATTCTTTACAAACCAACACGGTAACAATAATTTATAACAAAGTAAAGGATCGATTTTTAATTAAATTATTGCCTTAAAAAAATTGACTACAACAACTTACACATCATAATTCGACAACTTACCGTAAGCCACTTTAACCTTTTTAAAGAATAATATTACTTATGGTAAGAACATGATATATATTTCAAGTTAGGCAGAATTCCAAACGTCAGTAGATTATTCTATCAGGGTCCAGGTCATTACAACACCCCACAGACGAAGTATAAAAGCACCGCTTCCGAAGCAGAAAGTATAGTTTTGGACCTTCAATATTAGAGTGCGTTTCGGAGTTACTCTTCTTGTTATTGTTATTGTGATAGTGCAAAGTGGTTAATATGTACTAGTGTGAATTGTTAATAACGCGACACTGATTCTTAGTTAAATTTCTGAGTGCTGAATATAGCATGAATAATTGTATATTACTATCTTTGTTTAATTATAACTGTAAGAAAAGTTAATGTGCACATAGTATGCAGACGGTGTTGTTATTATACAACAAACATAAAATGACTTGCAGAGGGGATTTATCTTGAGGAATTTAGCAGAGGAATTCGTGCTATCTCCACATAAAACAAAAGTAATGGCTTTTAGAGGGAAGTATCCAGTAAAGACAAAGATATAGGTAAATGGAAACAACTTGGAGCAGGTAAACCGTTTTAATTATCTTGGATGCAAAATATCTTCCGCAGTTAATTGTGATGTCGAAAATAAACTTAATAAATTTAAACACAGAGGCCTATCCATAGGGGGGGGGGCAATCCATAGAACCTTAAAATACAAAACTAAGAAATATATTAATCTTAAGTATTTTAAGACTATGGCTATGGTGGTGGTGCTGTATGGGAGTGAGACATGGGTACTTTCACGGAGAGACAGAGGGAAGGTTACATCAGCAGAAATGAAATTTCTCAGGTTGGTCAAAGGATGCACTTTACGAGACAGAATAAGTAATGCACAGATAAGGCGAGAATTACAAATTTGTAATTTACAGGATAGAATTACAGAATAGAAGGCCATCAGGTGTAAGCATTTGGGAAGAATGCAGCAAGCTCGCCTTCCCAAACTTGCCTTGAATTATAAACCCACAGGGTGTCGTAGTGCGGGGCGTCCGAGGACGAGATGGTTTCCAGAACAGGCAGTGCAGCCTAATCCGTGAAGTGGAGATGATGATGATTAAACTTGTAACTAGTGTTTATCGGATGTCAGTTATACTGTTTCCACTTTACACCACGACGATCTGTACGACCGTCTCAAAAGAATTTACATTGAGCAAAGTACGTCGAGAAACTTTACATAGTACGCTGAGCAAAGTTAAGACTTTACATAGACTTGTACAATCCTACTAGTGTGAAATAAACATAAAAATGTGTGTGTATGCTGACATATGGGCGACAATAAAAAGCAGGAAAGCAAATAAAATACACTACTCAGAAATTTCATTTTCACGTATATTTGAAAGATATGCTACACTGGATTACATAAATAACGAAGATACAAGAGAAGAATAACTAGTTTTAATTTTAGTTATTATTTTTGTTTGTAAAGGCTTTCAATTGAAGAAAGAGTTAGAAATAATGTCAGCTTCAAAACGCGGTAAATAAATATGGAAGTATAAGCCTACATGGCATAGATCTACGGAAGAGATGATTAGTAGACTTTTGACATAGTAGCTTCTTACATACGTCCGGTTGTCGTCCTGAGTTGTGGACGTCTTTAAGGCGGATTGATGGTGATAAACAAGTTAACGAGTCCCATTTCGAAACAGACTTATTCTCCACTTCAGATTTAATTTCCTTACAGCTGTTATCGCCAAAATGTTTTCTAGCCGTCTATGACTGCAACAAGCAGAGAGTTGAGCTGTATTATATTGTATTTGCTATACGCGCTGATGACAAGTGGTTCTACCTGTTCCAAAAATCTCTGATTTTAACTGTGCTCTTGCGCGAATTTTGTTACGACGCCCAAACCGCATTACTGGAATCCCTCATCACGGTAAAGCAGTCCACCCGTATATAAATAATTCATTGTCACAGCTTCCCCAGTGGCCAGCATACGTTTTCCTTGTTCCTGGTTTAAAAAATAAATTACCTTTCCACTTGCTGATGACAATGGATCACCCTCTCCGCTTTGTTACCGTGAATATTTCTATTGAAATAAATGTTCGACATTAACAGCCATGAACGTTACTTCCTGGTCGACAGTCCATTGATTCTGTTTCTGGTTTCACGTACTACTGTACAATAGCATAATTTATCTTTAAATTTTCAACTGCAAATACATTTTTCAACTTCACTGTACTGTAACAGTTACGCTTTTAGTACAAGCGTTGACCGACAGCGCTAAATACAAGCTTTTAACCTAACATGAAGCGGTCGTGGCGCAGTGGGTAGCGTGTCGCTGCTACACTGCCGGCGCGGGTTCAATTGTTTAGATGCCTGGGTCATCTGTTTAGATACGACCGTCTCCCTCGCAAGGCGGTGACAAACCAGCGAGAGTTATCCTGCCTAGTATAAGCTTTCCCCAACTATGTCGTTTGGCTCTTGCGTTAAACTGTAGGGCCCACATGCGTGTGAGAGAATCTGTAACACACGTGCATACGCGTGGAGGTACAAACCAGTTGAAAATCTGATGACTCCAGAAGAAGAAAATAACATCCAATAACGGTAAACCTAACGTTCTATTTTCCAGCTTCTGACGATACTAGTTAGTGGTAATCGCAAACACAAAATAAGAAGCCACCGAAATCAACATAGTCTTGTTCTATACAACGTTTAAAAAATCTGTTCGATTCTTTGTTGATATCATCATCATCATCGTCTGCAAGGATTAAACCAAGGATGATTTGTTCCGTTCTTAAACAGGTAAAGTCTAGAGCTGGTCACTCCAGCGCTTTCTCGGACGTCCCACACCTCTCCGTCCCTTCGGCTTATAGTTCCAGAGTTGTTTTGGGGATGCGGCAGTAATCCATTCGGCAAAGATGTTCCCACCAATTCAGCCGATATTGGGCAAACCTGTCGAGTATTTCATAATATCTGTGTTTCTTCCATGATCATGGGAGTATACCCTGCCATGTGCCTAAGGAATCTTTGTTGATATATTTTTAGAATTTTAAAATTTCCCGAATTTGACTAAAGTTTTCAAATGTGAGGTTAGTGAGAAAAAAATAATCTTTACGTTCTTCCCTCCCCCCCTTTTGGCACCTTTTCTGAGCCATTCCTAAGGAACGTTAGTGTGGGTATCACGTTCATTTAGCCTATAACACTGTACAGCTTACACTACACACTTCTGATGTAGATGAAGTGCTCAAAGAATATACTGAAGAGAAAATAAAAAGTTAAGTCCAGTGGTACACACACACACACACACACACACACACACACACACAATTTCACACATTTCCATTACAGTTTGTTTCACCATTCTTGATGAATTAGTTTCAAAGAATAAAGAACGAGAAGAAAATCAAGCATATTAATTTTTACCAACCTACGAACACTATTACTAGGAGACCTATCTCCAGTAGTTAACTACTGGACGGATCAACAAGACTTCGTGAACGAGGTAAACCTATCAGACCTGACAGCAAACCTATTAAAAAGTATGCCCTCTTATAAAATTGCTAAACATTTTATACAAATTTTGATTGAATAAATTACAACTCAACATCGTGTGCGCGCGCGCGCACACGCACACACGCACATACGATATAAAACACCATAGGCTCAACTAGAAAACTAAAAAATATAAAAATAAATGACAACATAAAACTCTACTCGAATGATTCTAAAAGGTATGTGTAGCAAAATACCAATAACAGACACATCAACATTATTGAAAAACATACCGGTACTAAAAAAATAACAAAGTACCATCCCGCTTTACTTTTCGTTGGGTATTGTTTGTAAACTGGACAATAAAAGTATATTTTCCCTTTTTTTTAACCTAAGAATTTCATATTTGGGTGCCGATAACACCGGTTCAACCTTATATATTTTTGTAAAAACGCTTACCACGCTAGTAGAAAATAAGAATTACATTCAATTAAGTTGAAAAACAAATGCTTTATTAAGAAAAACATATCGTTTATTACACGAACGAAAACAAAATTCTTGATCTGAGAAGCAGCTTGTCAACCATGTTTTTCTAATCTATGAACAAAGTACAATTTAAGAATAAATTAATAAATGATATAGGCTGGTCAAAAGCGTTTGGAGTATTCAAGCCAAGGTGAACACTCTGTAATCTACAATTCTGCTATTATAGGTGTACAATTTTTAAATTTAATCTGGAAGTAGTAAATAATGCATAAAATAAATAAACCAATCAGCGCTTGTGGGGTTCTACGTTATTACGTAACAATGTACACCTACTTTTGATAAATCATAAAACATTTATGATTCTCTTAATCTTAGAATAAAATTTGATTTTTTGCAAAGTTAATTAAACCAAGCCTGAATGACAATAGATTTATTTTAAACGTCCATTGTGAAATTACAAGGTAAGCTAAAGCGTGAAAGACGGAATAAGCCCCACAATGTTTAGTTACAAACGGCTTCCGCTAGATGGTGCTGATACACCAAGTGTAATGTTAATAATCGAATGTTTGCGGCGGCGAGTTGATGATAGTGTCGCATGTATTTTGTAAATTTGCGTTGAATTCGATAAACGTTTTAATGTTAGCACTTGTGACGAGAACAACATTAGTAGTTGCTTTTCAGTAAAATGCTGTAGGCTAAGAATGTTTTGAACTGTGTATTCCGTGAGTTTGAGGACATTACCAAAGTTAACCTTTCGGCTTTTGTGTGATAACTCAGTTTTCCTTGTTTACCTTAGATGTGTTTTATTAGTTTCATGATACTAATCTCTCAGATGGGAAATACTGTTCTGAATTACGGCATATGTTGTATTATAACACATTTTATAAATATATACACATTTGTCAGCAGATGTGGGTAACATCAGAACATCGCATGTAACCCTATGCATGTATCTGGGATTTAGCGACATAGTGCTCACCAAGATTACATGTTTGTATTCTCGTATAATGTAGCCTTCCTAAGTTTTAAGGACTATAAAATGAGTGGGATTCTGACGATTTCACAAAATTCTGATAACTCTCAAACAAAAACAATGTTATAGGATAGATTGAGAGCTTTTTTATTTTATACAAATAAAATTAGGCTTTTGTGTGTGTGAGTGCGCGCGAAAATAGCTTATTATTGATGTATGTTATAAACTGAAACTCAGCTTAGTCACCGAGAATTCCATATGATAGCAAAACGTTTGATGTTAATAAAATTACAAAAAGACTGTTATCAACCCAAAACAGTGCTGTTATTGTGTAAAAATAGTGGCCATCCATCATCGTATAGGCCAGCTCGTTAGTTAATCAGATTGACTGTGGAATAAATTAATGTTTCACTTTTATATTTTAAAAAGCGTCTTCGTAAGGATATTAATGAGGGCAATCAGTAGGCCTATTCGTGTTTCTAGATATATGGGTTAACTAAAACCAAGTTCTAAATTTTGTTATTACGTTTTAAATAAAATAAAAGTTTCTGTCTAGGGGAAGGGAGGTGAAACAACGTTGTTACCAGTCACGGACGTTGTACGATTATCCCACAGACGACACTGACCCACAGTGGAAAGAAGCGACGTTTATTTACAAAGTGATACCACGTTAAGTTTGAAGGTTAACTGTGTATAGGCTACAGATGAAATTGCAATAGTAAGAAAGGATTATGATGGATTGCAGAAGGGATTATACAAACTGCAGTAAATAAATACCACATATAAAATGAAAATTTCAATCCAAAACCAAGATTATGTAACTTTACTCTGTTGTTTGTGTTTACGTAAAAATTGGCAAAGGTTAATAATACAGTTAAACAGTTACTGACGTAATTAACATCGAAATGTAAAATTATACAGGGAGATATCATCCAATGATTTTCTGAAGATTTAAAAAGTCCGAGGATTATACTGAGAACAACAGTCCTCGAGAAGGCAAACATGTTAAAATATCATCATCACTTCATGGATAGAATTTCTCTTCTTCCTACCTTATGACTCCCGCCATTTTGTCACTGGTCTGCCTACAGATCTTCTTCTAACCGGCTCATACTCATAAGCCAACTTTGGAAAGCGGGTATTGTCCACTCTTTCTAGATGTTATTTCCAGCAGTTTCTATTATTCTGAATGAGTTCATCTAGAGAAACTATATCAAGTTCTCGTCTAGTATACTCGTTTCTTATGTGATCGAGTCGACCACATCCCTTTACCGATCACAAATAGCTCATTTCTGCAGCCTGTAATTGGCACCAGTCCTTCTTCCTTATAGTTTAGGTCTCGCATCCATACAGTTGTGCTGGTACTGCCATTGTCTTATAGAATTTGATACGCGCTTTTTGTCTAGGTTTCCTTTTCAATGTCCTTCTCAGTACTCCACATATAGTTTGAAACCTGCCTAGTTTATTGCTGAGATCACCGCTACATCTTTGTTAAAAACTCAGAGGCAGTGAAGTGGCAGCCCCACTACTGAGCTAGCCCTGCGCAACGCTCGGAACGTGGCCAGCGTAAAATTTTTTATAGTAAGCCTGAAGAGAATAACCGTACGGGAAATAATGTAAAAATATCTGGGAGAAATGATAAAATCGCTAAAAACCTGTTAAGAAGGAGACAACTTTTACGCTACTTATGTTCCATGATGGAGCGAGGACATTGTAATGAGATTTTGTGTAGTTATTGAGCCACGCAACACCAATTTTTGCGGTTTAATTACGAATGTGGATGGATCCAGATAATTCAACCCTCTTCTCCAATCTCTTATGGAATCACAACGCCCAGTCTGCATGAACAAATCGTGCATTTTGCCATAATATTGGTATCTGTAAAGACACAAAAAATTTCATTAGTGTCATTTCTAGTATTTCAATCTAAGGGGCAAGCAACGAGTCAAACCGACACTATCGTAAAATATTTATTTACAGGTTTATTTCTTGTAATAACGTTTTGACCTTTTTCACTTGCGCTTATTATCTGACACGTAACAAGCCAAACGACGGTGGAAGTACTTTAATATCTGGATAACTGCACAGAGTTCTAGCGAGATATATCGAATGTAATTGGAAACAAACGAGTCAAAATCTGTCATGGCTGCACCAACCACCCTACATTTTCTGAACAACTTCTTTCTGAGAACATTGCAAATATGATTTACACACGTTTCCAGCTTATATTTTACACATATTTTAGAAGAAAAGAAAACTACTAAGACAAAAGTCACATAGGCTTATACAAAAATAAGAGGAGAAATATAAAACAAAAAGGTTTCTATTTACTGTAACATGTTTTATATGACACCAAAAATAACCCATGCTTCAGAGGAACATCATAGCTTACTGGCAGACGAATTACCTATACGAAACATCTACATAAAAACATTTAAATAAGCACTCATTTATTGTAAATATTTAGTTATATATATATTATATATTTTATAATAACTTTACCTCAAGATGTTTTACCTCAAGTCATTATAAAATATATATTATATACATCAAGAAACGAACTGTAGCAGAAAGTGTTTGAATATTCAAACACTTTTTGCTACAGTCCGTTTCTTGATGTATATATTATATTTAATTTTTATAATGAATTTACCTCAACATATTTCTTTCCTTATTAGAAACATGTTTCGGGTACCATTTTGTACCCATCCTCAGCCTTCCGGATTTTGTGTCTGGTGAAGTACATGTGTGTTGGTTGGTTGTTATTGTGGCTTCCTGTTGGCTTCTGATACTTTAAATTGGTTTTATTGTGTGTGATTGTGGTGTAAGTATTAGTATTTTGTGTATTTTCAAAGCACTCAACATCGAAAATACACAAAATACTAATACATACACCACAATCACACACAATAAAACCAATTTAAAGTACCAGAAGCCAACAGGAAGCCACAATAACAACCAACCAACACACATGAAATACTTCACCACACACAAAATCCGGAAGGCTGAGGATGGGTTATAGTGTACCCGAAACATGTTCCTAATAAGGAAAGAAATATCTTGAGGTAAATTCATTAAGAAAAATTAAATATAATATATATATATATATATATATATATATATATATATATATATATATATATTGTAACGTGCTACTTTTATGATGTGGTCTTGTAAATTTTTATGATACACCTTAAGTAGTATGCGTCACTTTTGAATTATACTAACTGACGTTTTAAACAGTATAAATAAAGGATTTTGTTTATCTTGTTTTACTCAATCTAAAAGAAATCGAGAGTGTGTGATTTGGGGTCAAGGAGGTAATTTGTTCAGCCTTATACAGAAGAGAGAGTAAGTATCATTATTGCCCCTCTGTTGTGACGATTTTTTCTGTATGTTGTGCTGAAATTTTCATTAACTACCCACTACAATAAATTATAACACGTTATAATTCAATATTAATTTTCAATAATATTGCTTTATTGATTATTGACTTTTGTCTCCAGCCACCAAAATATAGGTATCACAATTAATCTTTTTAAAAAAAAAACATCATCTCGACTTTACCGAGTAAACATAGATCTGTCTAAGGAACAAAACATATATGTTGTTATTTAACCAATATTACGCTATAATAAAATACATCAGTTATTACATAATTCTTAGTAATTCCCCAGGGTTCAGGGTGAATTCTTTGTGTTATGAGAGTGTCAGAAATGGCTAATTGCTACGCTTTACAAATATCAAAAATTAATAAATAATTTTGTTTATTTTTCAAATATTACGTAGTTTCCGGAATTGCCGTAAGAGAGCAGCATATATTTGTTTACTTTTTAAAGAAACATATGATAAAATGAATATTTTTTGTTCTATTTTACTGTTAAAAAACGAGTTTTCTTCTGGACTTATTACGAAAAATGTTTATATTACCTCGCTCCGTGTTGTCCTTACTGGATTGAAGTTTTATTCTGTGATGAGGTACGTCTTGCGTTATTATTTCCTTTTCGTTTAGAGTATTTTCTGATTGTCTACTAGAAGTAGGCCGAACTATATTGGATCCTCAGAATGGTTTCATCCACTGGTTTTTAATGTATAACACCATTTAATTTGGATTCCTCAGGTATAATTAGTTAGTATTCACTTTGTTTATTACTCTTGCGTGAATTTCGCCTCCTCCAACGTCCAAAAAAGGTTATTTTTTTATAATTTTTGTCGCATCGTTTCTTCAACTCTCCGGTTTAGTTCAAAATTTTTATTTTTATTAACAATACTTGTTATTTTTCATCACTCTTAGTAACACATAGTATTTTTATTATGTAGGCAGTTTGTGATTATTATAAATTTATATTTTATTTATGGAAAAATAATTCCCTTCCATTCCGGTTTATTTACTAATTTAATTCACATAATATGTTTTGGTTAATTTTTTTTTATGACATTGTATATAAATATTTTATCATTTTATTATCATTAAATAAATTTATATATTATTTATTTAGTCTCGAATACTGTTCATACCCGGTACTACTTCCTGTTGTCATTTCCTTCATAGGATTATTTTAATTTTATATTATCTTTGGTAGTTAAAACTTTTATGTCTTTCAAAATTAACCCTGGGTTTTCTTACAATCTAACATAATTATTTGAAACAATATAATATTAACTTGGGTATAACAAATTGTGGTTCATACAATATAAATTACAATAAATAAATAAAATCACAAAAATCAATTAGTATTATTACATACTACTTCCATAGTTTTATCCTATCCAAAACATACAGCACAGTTTAGTAATACATCAATTTCACTTTGGTTTTTCACCTCAATGGGTACACTAGAACCCACCTCGCACCATACACCACTCGAACCGTTTATTATGTGGAGCGATATAATCAAATTTTGAGCGAGCTTTAGTTCTACCCATTTCTGACTTTTATTCTCATGATTTACTTTATTGGGACCGGGTTATGTACCGTTACATAAAGCCCCCCCACTAGAACAAATTTATTTTAGTTCAACTTGTTGATAGAAATAAATTGTTGATTTGTTCAAGTCTCCTAATGGTCTTGACTTTGTTTTCATAATAGTGTTTCATTTCCGACTGATTATACACTCTGGTAATTCCGACTGGTGGTAATTGCTATTTTCTTACTTTACTCTCTCTCTCTCTTGGAGGCAAATTCATCAATTATTTCTCGGGGTTAGCGGTACTTCCACATTTTATTTGATAAGGACTGGTCACACTAATTATATTAAACTTGTTTTAACACTCATTTCTATTTACTTTTATAAATTCGCTTTATCAATTAAGCTTCGGTCTGCTATCTTCCTTCTATTTTCTTCCTTTATACTTCTGGAATCTAATATCACTCCTTTCAGCTATTTTATAATTATTATCCCTTAAATATTCAATTTCCCTAACATTTTTCCCTATCCTGTGCGGTGGTTCCAGTCGGGTGGCCACTCTGGGTCCATACACCGCTGTCCATCCTTACACCTTCTGAGACCAGGGGAACATCATCCCTGCTCATAAAAATTATTGCCGGAACATTTCTACGGTCAATACATAAAAATAAAAAAATTATAAGTAGTAGTCAATTAGCGACTAGTACCAAACACTTTTGGGATTCTTCATACTGTAGCTGTTTGTATTTATTTATATATTTCTTCTTCTCCTTGATTCCTTCTTCTTTTCCATTAATTAATAGCATATAACATTATTGATAGGCCTTATGTTAAAATTCTGTTGACTTTACTTCTTGTGACATATTTCTCCGTATCCTTTCTTCTTATAAAATCTTCAATTCAGAGAAATTCTAACTACAGTATTGTTGTATTAATTATCATCCTCCTTCAGTTTCATTGGAGTCATTAAATTATTCGTTATTCTTCTTATCTGAGCACATTACCATCAATTGTTTTTGTTCATTTAATTTTCCTTCTGTTTGTTACCATTAAAAATATTACTTTTCCCTATTATTTCAGTTTAAATCAGTTATTTATAATTAAATTATATAATCTGTTCTTACATTTTCTTGGTGTTTTGTCTTTTTATTTTAAATTATATGGTTTCAAAATAACTTGAGTAAGATGTTCTTACATGCTTTTTATTAATTCTAATGGTTGCAAAATATCTTAAGTAAGTTGTACTTACACACTTTTTGAATTTTGGGGTTTTTTAATCTCTTCACTTTAAATTATATGGTTCGAAATAACTTGAGTAAGTTGTCCTTACGTGCTTTTTTTTTTGAATTTTGGGGTTTTTTATTTACAATGGGTTGCTTGGTCCTGTATCCATAAAATCCGTCCCTTTTTTCTGGTTTGTTTGGAGTCTGTATAAACGTGGTCCATTATTTCAGGTACTCCATGTTCTCGGATTGCTGGGGTGTTCGTAATTAATTCTCTTCTTGATAATCTTCTTACCATCCGGCTCTCCCACTTTGCTGCTATGAAACTTTCACTTAAGTACCAGTCTTCCGTCATAATTCGTTCCTTTTTGACTAACCAGTATTGTACCTCCTCTAACATAACATAGTTGCTCATATTTAATCTCATTTCATTCCCTTTTACCTCTGAATTATTTGCCAAATATTTGAATGTTATATTCCGTCTTGATAATCTGACTAATATCTTTTGATGCACTTCAATCATCGACACATTTAACTGGGATGTAAACTTAATTAACTCCCTCTGTTCCTTAATTGGAAGGTTAAATACATTAATTAATCCACCTGTAATCATCTCCCATTCTTCCTTGGTATTTATTATTTTCTTTCTACTTGTTTTTATTATTTTCTTGGTCTTCTTTTCCACGGTTTGAACATCCTTTCTGTTGTGGCTATTTTTATTTTCAGATGGCATTACACCTTGGTATTCTGTAATTTCTATTTCCTTCCTCCTCTCTTCTGTATTCGTACTTACTTTAATACCTTCTGAAGTGCTGTCCAATGTTTCATCCAAATTATTGGAACTATGGTCCATTTGTTTATTTGTCTCCTCTTTGTATGTATCTGCTTTTTGGATACGCGTATTAACATTTTCAAACTTCTCTCCGAAAGTTTTCCATATCTCCTTATTGACATTCTCCATTTTACACTCAAATTGTTTTAAATTCTTATTATTCTCTTCA
This sequence comes from Magicicada septendecula, assembly GCA_034769895.1. Taxonomy (NCBI): domain Eukaryota; kingdom Metazoa; phylum Arthropoda; class Insecta; order Hemiptera; family Cicadidae; genus Magicicada; species Magicicada septendecula. The sequence goes on along the minus strand of CM068367.1, from coordinate 1,266,205,566 downwards.
AATTTTGCATTCATCTCTTCTCTTTGCCCTTCAACCGCTTCCTTCAGTTCATGGTATCGTTCATTCATAGTTTGTTTTAAGTTTTCCTCCTGTTTCTTAAAATTCTCCTTATTTTCTTCATTGGTTTGTTTCAAGGCTTCCTCCTGTTTTCTAAAATTTTCATCTATTTTGTCAAATTTTTCCTCCTGTTTCTTAAATTGTTCATTAGTTTGTTTATTCTGTTCCTTAAATTGTTCTGCCATAAATTTCATCAGATCTTGCCAATTAGGTTCTTCTCTGGCCACCACTTTGTCTGGTTGGTCCCCTTGGGCGTCCTCTTCCACTATTTCCTTTTCCGTATCCATAACTACTTCGGTTTCTTCTGTATCACTTGTCTGTTGGTCCATTTCACTGTCCGTGACTAACTCTATTTCTTGTACCTGTCCACCTTCTTCAATCTCCTTTTCTTCTGCCCTCTTCTTCGATTTTCCTCGGGTATTAGGCATTTCTTGTTTTCTCATAACTGCCAACGATAATTAGATTTTTTGGTATATTTTTTATTAACTATCAAAATTCTTTTCTAATTACCGCCCTTTTACGTTGAGCGCCATTTCTGTAACGTGCTACTTTTATGATGTGGTCTTGTAAATTTTTATGATACACCTTAAGTAGTATGCGTCACTTTTGAATTATACTAACTGACGTTTTAAACAGTATAAATAAAGGATTTTGTTTATCTTGTTTTACTCAATCTAAAAGAAATCGAGAGTGTGTGATTTGGGGTCAAGGAGGTAATTTGTTCAGCCTTATACAGAAGAGAGAGTAAGTATCATTATTGCCCCTCTGTTGTGACGATTTTTTCTGTATGTTGTGCTGAAATTTTCATTAACTACCCACTACAATAAATTATAACACGTTATAATTCAATATTAATTTTCAATAATATTGCTTTATTGATTATTGACTTTTGTCTCCAGCCACCAAAATATAGGTATCACAATTAATCTTTTTAAAAAAAAAACATCATCTCGACTTTACCGAGTAAACATAGATCTGTCTAAGGAACAAAACATATATGTTGTTATTTAACCAATATTACGCTATAATAAAATACATCAGTTATTACATAATTCTTAGTAATTCCCCAGGGTTCAGGGTGAATTCTTTGTGTTATGAGAGTGTCAGAAATGGCTAATTGCTACGCTTTACAAATATCAAAAATTAATAAATAATTTTGTTTATTTTTCAAATATTACGTAGTTTCCGGAATTGCCGTAAGAGAGCAGCATATATTTGTTTACTTTTTAAAGAAACATATGATAAAATGAATATTTTTTGTTCTATTTCACTGTTAAAAAACGAGTTTTCTTCTGGACTTATTACGAAAAATGTTTATATTACCTCGCTCCGTGTTGTCCTTACTGGATTGAAGTTTTATTCTGTGATGAGGTACGTCTTGCGTTATTATTTCCTTTTCGTTTAGAGTATTTTCTGATTGTCTACTAGAAGTAGGCCGAACTATATTGGATCCTCAGAATGGTTTCATCCACTGGTTTTTAATGTATAACACCATTTAATTTGGATTCCTCAGGTATAATTAGTTAGTATTCACTTTGTTTATTACTCTTGCGTGGGGTTTCGCCTCCTCCAACGTCCAAAAAAGGTTATTTTTTTATAATTTTTGTCGCATCGTTTCTTCAACTCTCCGGTTTAGTTCAAAATTTTTATTTTTATTAACAATACTTGTTATTTTTCATCACTCTTAGTAACACATAGTATTTTTATTATGTAGGCAGTTTGTGATTATTATAAATTTATATTTTATTTATGGAAAAATAATTCCCTTCCATTCCGGTTTATTTACTAATTTAATTCACATAATATGTTTTGGTTAATTTTTTTTTATGACATTGTATATAAATATTTTATCATTTTATTATCATTAAATAAATTTATATATTATTTATTTAGTCTCGAATAGTGTTCATACCCGGTACTACTTCCTGTTGTCATTTCCTTCATAGGATTATTTTAATTTTATATTATCTTTGGTAGTTAAAACTTTTATGTCTTTCAAAATTAACCCTGGGTTTTCTTACAATCTAACATAATTATTTGAAACAATATAATATTAACTTGGGTATAACAAATTGTGGTTCATACAATATAAATTACAATAAATAAATAAAATCACAAAAATCAATTAGTATTATTACATACTACTTCCATAGTTTTATCCTATCCAAAACATACAGCACAGTTTAGTAATACATCAATTTCACTTTGGTTTTTCACCTCAATGGGTACACTAGAACCCACCTCGCACCATACACCACTCGAACCGTTTATTATGTGGAGCGATATAATCAAATTTTGAGCGAGCTTTAGTTCTACCCATTTCTGACTTTTATTCTCATGATTTACTTTATTGGGACCGGGTTATGTACCGTTACAATATATATAATTATTCCAAAGAAGATTTATTCCTTTTAAACTGTAACTAGTCAAAGTAGTTTTTTTACTGCCCATACAGCTATAACCGCAAAACTTGGACGCATTTTCTTCTTGTCCTCCAAGAGCAGGAACTTATTTATGGGGCAGCAGGGATGAACGGGACCAGCCCCCCCTCAGGGAGTCGAAAGTTGATAACAAACTTCGTTAATATCTTAATTTTTAAGCTGTATTATTAATTTCTCAGCTGTGGACACTAATACAGTAGTAACACTTCTTTAAATATAGGTCTAAAACGAAGTTTATTACACAGAATTTTTGTGTACGTTTGAAATATGAAATATAAGAAAATCAGTTAATTCAATAAGTATCTTATTAACAATGTTTCAATACCGCTTATTTTTACTGTGTTATTACCTTAATGGGATTGATTTCAGTATGTTATTACACGTTTTAATGGAAGCTTTAAGGCAAATGAAAAATAGAAAACCTCCAGATCTAGATGAAATAACTGTAGAACTGATAAAATATGGTGGCCTTATGTTGGAACTCACAATGTTGCAGCTCTTAAAACAGTGCTGGAAAAGGGAAGAAATACCGACTACATGGAATACAGCACAGATAATATCACTCTGTAAAAAAAGATACAGAAACAAATGTGAGAATTACAGAGGAATTAGTCTACTTAATGCTGCGTACAAAGTATATGGCCGAATAGTCGATAATCGACTACAGAAGACAGCTGACGCCCTATTGCTAGAAGAGCAGAACGGATTCAGAAAAGAAAGAGCTTGTATAGACAATCTCACGATACGACAGATAATAGAAAATATGAGGGAATATAAACTGGAAACTTACATTGGTTTCATTGATTACGAGAAAACCTTCGATGGGGTCAACAGAACAAAACTATGGGAAATTATGGACATAAGAGGGTATCTCAGACACTTGATAGGAGTTATTCAAGGCCTATATCAACATGCTAGAATTGTAATAAATACTGGGGAAGGTAAAACTGCACTTATAACAATTAATAGAGGGGTTCGACAAGGGCGTAGCTTATCTCCCACTTTATTTAATTTATATAAATAACATGTATAACATGTATTAATACATTGTTACTTGCGAATAATCAGGTTATTATGCAAAAAACAGAAAAATATCTCCAGTTAGCAGTTTTACACTTGAACCAAATATGCAAAGAATATAATCTTAGAATATCAACCCAGAAAACAAAAGTTGTGGCCTTTAGAGGAAAGAATCCTATACGTTCCAAGATAATTATAAACAATCAGACTATAGAACAGGTATCTGATTTCGATTGCTAGGGTATGATGTAACTTATGAGTATGACAACGATATCGATATAAAAATAAATAGGTTTCAAATTATATCGAAAAGTGTGTAGCTTATGACCCATTTTATTATATATATATATATATATATATATATATATATAATTTTTATATTAAATTTACCTCAAGATGTTTCTTTCCTTATTAGGTACATGTTTCGGGTACCATTTTGTACCCATCCTCAGCCTTCCGGATTTTGTGTCTGGTGAAGCACATATGTGTTGGTTGGTTGTTATTGTGTCTTCCTGTTGGCTTCTGGTACTTGAAATTGGTTTTATTGTGTGTGAATGTGGTGTATGTATTAGTATTTTGTGTATTTTCGATGTTGAGTGCTTTGAAATTGTGTCATGTTTGTATTTAATTGTATTTGTTCAGGTATCAGTTTGTTTTGTGTTTTATGTTTGTATATTTGTAAATTTTCGCAAATGTTCATTATGATGCCTTTGTGTGGTATGTGTTTTATTAGTGTCATGTTGGTTATGTTTGGGAATTCATGTCCAGTGTTTATTGCATGTATGGCCAAATATATATATATATATATATATTCCTTTGTAAGTAACTCTTTGAATATCCTGCAGGTCTCCCATGTAATATCTTCAAATAAAGATATTCTGTATCCTCTTTTATTTACTTGAAGATATATATATCTTCAAATAAATACACTCCAAGTAAGTTTATTTTCACCTGACGCACGTTTCACAGAATTTATTCTGTATCTTCAGAGGTTTGTTTGAATTGTAATTGAATGTTTCGCTTACAGTACAGCTAACGGATATTCGAATTTGCTTCGATTCTATTTTCGATTGTTTTAATGTTTATGTAGTAGCTATTTATTATATATTTAATGTTTAATCTATTATTCTAAAAATGTATGATTTTAAATAAATCATCTTGTTTTGTTTTTACTTGTATTTGTTCTTTAATTGGTAGATTATTATTATTATTATTGTGTTTGTAAATATTAAGATTTTCCGAGATATTCATTTTGTTTCCTTTTTTGTACGTTTTTAATTAATTTGACATTTTGAATGTCTGGAAATTTATGTTTATTGTTTAAACAGTGTGTGGCTAAATTATATTTGTAAACATTAGGTTTTAGATACGCATTGAAATGTTGAATGTATCTCTCGGACAGTTTTTCTTCGGCTGGCCTACGTAACATTTATTGCAATCTGGACATTCTATTTTGTAAACTCCATTTTTATTATGAATGTTGAAATTATTTTTAGGTTTTATTTTATTAAAAACAATGTTATCTGTGTTATAAGATATTTTTAAATTTGTATCTTTAAATAGTTTGCTTAGTTTACGAGTTATGTTTCCATGATAAGTAAAGTTGATATATTTTGTATTATCAGTAGTGGAAGGGTTTTTATATGAAGGTTTGTATGGCGTTTGTTTAGTAAGTTTATGTTTTATTTTATTTTCTAATTTATTGATAGTTTTTATTTTGTATCCATTGTCTATTGCTATTTGTTTGATAATATTTCTTTCATTGTTTCTTTCTTGTTCATTTAATGGAATTCTATCCATACGCTATATTAATTAATACAATGGATATTAAGTATGAATAGCAGATTTAAGTAGGTTCTGAGACAAGGATGCGAAGTACCTTTAACATTCTTCAAGGTTTTTTAAGAGTGTTGTTTGAGACAGTTTTTTAATGAATGACGATTACCTTTACACGCTTGTCTTTGCGGATGAACAAGTTGTGGTAGCATTGGACAAACAGGATTCCAATTACATGACCAAAAATTCCATGAAGAATACGATTTTGGAGCCTCAATATACATTTTGATAACCAAATAGCTGGTTATTGGAGGTGAAGAGTTACTAGGACAGTGGGATCGCACGTTATAAAAGACAGTGGATTTTTTAGGTATCTTTAGGCGACATCCTCAAAATATGGTAAAGGTGATGAAGGTATAAACTGCAAAATAAAACAAGGTAAAGTGGTGATAAGGCGGCTGAATTCTGTGCTTTGCAGTGGGAAAATAACCCACAAAACCATAAAGGTGACTTACTCTATCATCTTAGAAACTATAGCCACCTGTGGCTCTGAAACTGGGTAGATATACCACAGAAACTCAAGTCTCTAAGCAGTGGAAGTGGACTTGTGGAAATAGGTCTTGTGGGGTGTCCAGGGTGCAGTGTATTAAAAGTGAGGATATCAGGAGGCAACGTGATGTTGACAAGTTAATTTTAGACACCGTAAACATAAAGCGCCTCGTACGGTACGGCCTCGTGTGGAACGGATATCTCAGGATCGTTGGCCCAAAAAGTTGCTAGACTGGATTCCATCTTGACGACTGAAACGGGGTAGGTCCATGTGCCAATGGAAAGAGAACTCGGGGAAAGGACGAGTGGGTGAAACGAGACTTGCAACGACGTAGTAGTTGGTACAACAGACCCTTTGGTGTGCAGTATGTGAGAGAAGGCAGTAGCTGTAGAAGACTCGTATAACGCCTACTCTTCCAGTTGCTGGAGATTTCTCACGAAGGACGTTCGCATGTTCTCACGTTGTTCAGTGCTTCTTGGAAACATTCGGAAACATTTTTTTAGTAAATTTGTACTATTTTTTCTTTTTGTTTTGTAATAAATACAAAAAAGAGAATCGCTGAAACGTTGGTAGGGATAAAAGCGATGAGAGCCGAAGGTACAAAAAAAACCGATGGAGAGCCATCGATGAAAGAAAAAGAGTCGAGGAATAAGCAGAAACGACACACACAGGACGGTGTAGTTCAACTGACACACGCGCGTATGGCTCTATAGAATCCGCTGGATTAGCCGAACAGCATTTTCAGTACCATTTTTAAGTACCTGGCCATTATACCAGGTGTTCTGGCTGACAGGTGGCACTTTCTGTAGTAGCAGGTCCTTTAAAGCGAGAACGAGAGAAACTGTCTTCTCTTTATCTCTCCAATTATTTGCGCATGCGGCGGCTTTAAATTGCCTAAGGTACGTCGCCCTGAGTGCTTCCGTCAAAGATTGGAGCCTTGACATGAACTGCCCTAACCGCAGACAAGATGACTTTCTCTTTTTTCTTTTCTGTCTTTATCATTAGTACAGCCTGTTCAGAAATTTGTTTTGGTTGTATCTTCATGAACTGCTCAACTTCACTCTTAATCTGCTCTTTTATATTTGCAGTTGATTCTTTTATAGTTGTTACAGTATCCCCTCCTTCAGACATTTTATTTGACATGGCTTCTTCTGCGACAGATATTTTTGTAGACATTGTTTGTTCTATATTTGATACAGATTTTTCTACTGTAGACAATCTTACCTATTGGCCATTCAGATCACTGCGTAATTCAATCATCACGTAGGAGACCCAACTCTGCGATAGTATATTTTTGCAACTGTTTTTGCATAGCTTCAAAAATACCTTCCGTTTTATCTGCTTCCTGCTTACGTTCTTCTTTCTGTCGATCTTTCGACTCGAGCAACAGTGTTTTTTGTCTTTTTTCTATTTCCAGCATTAGTGCTTTCTGTCGCTCTTGTGTTTCCAGCAGGAGAGTTTTCTGCCTCTCTTCTACTTTCTCATCATGTCATTTTTGTGTTTCTTCCGCCTCTTGTTGGAGTCGTTCTCTGTCTGCAACAGCAGCGCCTGGAAATTTTCCACCATCTTACTGTCAACCATTGTTTACCGATTAATTACAAATTACACTAGTCTTGTTCAAAGTGTCCACTGTTTCCACTGTTAACGGTTCTGTCCCATTTCTGACCCACTGTTATGGGTCTCACTGATCGTCGTTTGGTACAGTGGAAAACAAAATACAAGACGCCAACGAAATCACTAATAACCTGCTTTAATTATCTCAATTAATAATCTGTAATCAACAAGATTGTCTCTGTCACAGCAATTCAAGTAAAAATTGTCTACACGCAATAATTATATCAACTACAAAGAATCCCGCACTAATTATAAGACAAAAACACTTCGCTATAATACTTCTACAAACACTCGATCCGCGCTGAACTCAACCTACAACCACTGAACTCACAAGCCGGCTGATATGGGTTTTTATAAGTAGCTCACGTTTCCATCCTCAATGTGCACGCCACTTAATGCTAACGCTAATACGTATTTCGAGTGGCCTCTTGAAGATTCTATAACAAACTTGAACGCGGCCTTGACTGAGGCAACACCTGGCTACAAGGGGGACGAGTCGAAGAAAGCTCTCAGATGTTCTACGCGGTTCGATAGATTCTCGTTACAATATAAAAGTGGCATATAATAGTAATAAAATAGGTTTTGACCTAAAATAAAACCTAAAACACCTATTATAACTCATAATTTAAATGGTGTATATAAAATTCAGTGCCCTAACAGTAATAAATTCTATGTAGGCCAAACTAAAAAACGTATATAAGATAGATTTATTCAACATCGGAACTCATTTATAAAACCAGAAATTTATAAATCAAACTTAGCTATATGCCTACATTCAATTAATAATAATCATACTTTCCCAAATTTTAATAACGAAACTTTATTACAACGTATTTCCAAAGGTCCTAAAATAAAACTTTGGAAGGATATACCAATTTACGAAAACAAAACAAATAATAATATAATCGACGTACAAATACAAATTAATACTAAAAAAGATACCATTTTTAAAACTATTATTTTAATAACATACATACTTCTATGTAACTACCTAATTCCATCTTCCATTTTATCTATATATATATATATATATATATATATATATATAAAAGCCAAATACACCCACTCATGACGAAATCTCCACAACTATAAAGCCTACAAACTTGAAATTCGGCACGTATGTTCCTCTTGGCTTCTAGGTGCTCGCTAAGAAAGTGTTTTGAAAACTATACCAACCTCGAAAAAACGCTAAAAACCGTGACACCGATAATGCAGATTTGTTTCAACTGTACGCTTCCTAGAAGTCTAATGTTTATTTTTTTACTTTCCTTTAGGCTTTTGGGAGTTACTAAAACAGTATTTCTTTCATCTAACCAATAACCACGAGGAGGCGCGAAAATAATTGCGAAACAGTTCACCCTATCCCTCTAATTCTTGCTATGTTGCGTTGAGGGTTTATTTTGAGTTCTAATTTCGGCACATATATTCCGAACAGGGTACGGAGACACTGCTTGGCCAGTTGCATACGAAAAACGTTTAAGCAAACAAAATAAATCCTGTTTCAATTGTACTACGAATGGTTCAATGCTGGTGAAACACAGCACCTATATGTAGGCCTATCTATCTATCTATATATATTGTAGCGTGACAGATATTCCACTAGTAATTAATTCAATTAAGATCATATAAATAATTAAATTACATATAACCAAGAATTTCAAATGAAAATAAAATTACACTTCAAAGAAAAACACCACTATAAAAGAAAAAAAGTAATTCAGTAATAAAAAATGCAACAATAAAAGCCAATAAATTAAAAGGAAACTCATAATAAATAAATTAAGGAGATTACCCAGGAGATTAGGAGCAGGTGATAAAGAAAATACCCCAAACACAAGAAGAAACAAGAAGAGGAAGTATAGTATCAGGTGATAAACAAGATATCCCGAAATCAAGAAAGAAGAGTAAAGTTAGTAGCATGATAAAGAAGATACACCAAACCCAAGAAAGAAGAAGAAATTTAGAAGCAGATGATAAAGAAGATACCCCGAACCAACCATCGGACAAAATAAAACAAAGTACCTTGGTTTACCCAAGAAGGAGCCCAAGAAGGAAGAAGAGAAGAAAGGAAGGATGGGAGAACACAATAAAAACCTATTATTAACTACCATGAACCCCAAACCAAATGTTAATACCATTAAAGAAAGTATAACACCCCAAAACCTTATGAAATTGTAATTTAATTATAGACAAAAGTATTGAGTAGTATGATAAGAAGTGCACCAACTAAAGTTATTATATGGTAAAATAAACAAATCTTCACAGTCCATAATGACTGAAGGTCTGGTCTGAGAATATGATAAAACTCAAACATAAGTCAGAATCAACAGTGAATGTGTACCAGTGTAGTGTTTTTTAAATGTAATAAACTTCAAGTTAATGTGTAACTATAACTTAAACAAGGTGCTATTAAATAACTTTTATATTTTATAATTAACAGGTGATGAAATATTCAAATGAAAAATATTTCCTATATTTCATAAATAAGGTCACTTTATTATATCAAAACATTCTTAGTAATGCTAATAATGAAGGAAGTATGTAGGAAATGTTTACTGTATAAAGGGGTTAGATAATAATACAATATAATCAGAAAGGACTGAAAATAAATTAAGTTTAAATAAAATTAAGAAATTCAAATGGCTAATAATGTTCAGAGCCTGTGAACTCCACTTTAAAAGAGTTCTAATAGAATAAGGTTTATATTTAGAGTAAGATGTTTTAATTACATAACAGCATGCATACAGATTAAAATGTTTAGGTATGGATGCTGTATTAATTTGTAAAATGTTTAAAATGTATGTTCAAAATAGTTCCAGCAAACATGTCTAACTTTGAAGACTGCTAATTCATGTCAAATATTATTTTTTGTATTAGTAGCATGAATTAGATGCTACAAGTATCAATAGTCATGTAAACAATTTTATTTCATGTTATGTTAACTTTTAAAAGTCAGAGGAGGTATAGAATTAACTTTATTTGAAAAAACCATAGATGTAAAATACTAAACTCTAGGCCAAATAATGAATTCACAAAAATTAATATAAACTGGTTAATTAACCAATGAACCATGTAAACTAACAAGAGTTAGGTAAGGTGGATCGATAACTAACTACTGTAAATGATCCTATGCTTTAAAGGAGTAATATAGAAAAATGTCTTAAATTATTAAAAATTTTCGAAATGTAAAAAAAACTAATTCAGAGGAGAACCAGTAAATTAATGAATTATCACTAAAAGCCAGTTCAAATGTTAAATTTATAAGGTATTAAGGAAAGGGAAAGATTTGTGACCATTTGAAATTTATTATAATTATATTTATAACACCTAAAATGGCAGTAATTGTGTACAAGAACAGGATGTAGGTTTTTGGGCCTAGATTTCCAAAAAGACAGAAATATGGCTATTTTAACAAAAATCTCAACAAATATGGACTATGACATATCAAATTAAACAGAATGAGATAAATAAACCAATTATGTGGTTAATAGTTCATGAAAGCAATCAATAAACTAAAAATATTCCATATATAATGTACTTTGTAATTATGTAGAAAGGAAATGAAAATTATTTTAACAATACTTTTCCAATATTAACTTGGCAAGATATTTCCTAAGACGAAGGAAGTAAAACAGTTCTTTGTTAACATTCAACGGGAACGGTCGATGCTGAATCGCGTTCTAAAACCGTGTAACGAAGTGTAATGGAGTAAAAGCGAAAATCAGTGAAATACGAGAGTTACCTAAATTGACCATTTTGAACTTAAAATCAGTGCAATACTCTACCACAATAGTGAAAACAAATGATACACAACACAATACAAGTGAATTAAACCGTTCAAACAACCTAACATTAATAATTCACTTTGTAACAACTTCTCGATTTTTTCGTCATAACCAGCAAATCTTGAATACATCTAAATAAGACAATTAACACCAGTGAACACTGAACACTTATCCAGGATACCAGAACAACACAATAGACAATATACACTATCACGGAGACCAATAAAACAGTTGGGAAAGTGAATTTATTATCAGAATTTGCAACCATCAATTCACAGTAATATTCCACAGCGAGACGTGCCGCCATTTTGATCTTCCCGTGATGCAAAGTATCAACCAGCACCAACGTCGTCTCGTCAACTATTAGGTATAAAGTGTATACTACAAACATTATATATTATTAACAGATTGTCATTTTTTTACTTTTAAGACTTATATTTTTGTACATGTTATACATTCTAGGCCTATCCTTCTCTGACTATATAAATATAATCGTTATAAGAACCTTTTTTCAATATTTATATAAAAATAACCTGTAATCGCAAATCGATATATCCCTGTGAAAGAGTCGACCAATTGCTCAAAATCGATTTAAAATCGATTAATAAGAATTATTATTAATAAATCAAATTATTTCAATTATCTGGATTTTACAATTATTTCACATCTTAAATTAAGAGTTTAACTAACTACAGGACTTACTGGAAGACGATAAATCTTAACTGAAGGTGATATACTGGAGCAGCGCTGAAAATCACTAATCGATTACAGCAAGAAGATAATCTGATTAACTCCGGATTTAGTTAAGGTCTACCAGAAGTGTAAAAATTAACCAAAATAAACTCACAGAATTTTAAAATTTTAAACAAAACACAGAACCAGGATTATTTCTAAATTATTACAATAACAAACAAACATAAAATTTTTTTTTAACAAAAAAAATTTTTTTTTATAAATTTTTTTTTTCTTTTCTTTGAACCTACACGAAGAAAGTATTTATTTGTAACCAGGTAAAACAGGTCTTGTTACAATTTGGAGCTCACAACAGTGGGGATAACATAGAAGAACAGCGGCTTGTTACAAATCGACGCTCAAGACAGTGGAGCGTAACAACGTTGAAGAACAAGAAGGTTTAAACGAACCTTACATTATTTATTTTTACTGTTACAAATTGGCGTCCAACTAGAGGGCTTAATTAATTAAGCTTGGCAGCGATTATACAGTAGAGAAGGAGGCAAAATGCAACGACGAGCTACTTCTAAGAAGAGGGCGGCAGAGGCCGAAAAGGAAGTCGACATGGGGGATAAGGAGGCAACACCCGTGGAGGATCTAGAAGTGTTAGTAACCCCGGTGGAACATAAACAACCTGCACCACCAGAGGAACAACCTGAGAAACCCTCACAAACAGAGAACATGACAACACAAGAAATGTTCAGGCAGATGATGGAGACAATGAAAGAAAATAGTAAGAAGTTGAGTAAGGACATGGAAGAAAATAATAAGAAATTGAGTCAAGACTTTAATAATAAACTGGATACTACAAAGGAAGAAAATAGTAAAGAAAGGAAGGAAGACAAACAGTCCTTGAAGGAAGATTTGAGTGAAATAACCAAGAACTTAGGTAATAAAATTGAAAATACCAACAAGAGGATTGAGGAAACCAGTAAGAATTTGGAAGAGAAGATGGAGGAAAACAACAAGGAAAGGAAAAAGGACAACCAATCATTAAATAAGAAGATGGAAGATCTGAAGGAGAACAACCAATCATTGAATAAGAAAATGGAAGACCTGAAGAAGGACAACCAATCTTTGAGTAAGAAGATGGAGGAGAAAATGGACGAGAATAACCAACGGTTAAGAGAAGAACTAAGGGAAGTCAACCAGGAAAATATGAACAAGGTAGACGAGAGAATCGAGTTAGCGAAGGAAGAATTGAATAGAAAAATAAACGACACTAAGAAATCCATAGTTAAAAAATTGGAACAAGAGGTAGTAATCGTAAACCAACAGATCAGGGAAGTGGACGAAAGATGTCGTCAAACGGAATGTGAAGTACTGGAAGTCAGGGAGGTAATAAATAAGGAAAATACCCAGGTCAAAGAGCACCAGAAAACTAAATGGGAAGAAAACCAAAAAGTAGCACAGGAGGAAATAAATAAGGTGTGAACCCATGTTACAGAAAGATACGACGGTATGGAAGTGGCGATGACAAATATCACTGGATAAGTGCGACAGACCCAGGAAGAGATGGAGGTAATCCGGAACCGGCCAACTAGCTTCACTAATTTCCCCATAAACGAACATAGAGAATGGTTGAACTTCAGACAATATAAACGAAAGCCAATGGAGTTCTTGGCCCGAATTGAAGAATACATGGACAAACATAGGGGAAACAGATGGGTCCATAATCGAGAACTATTAGACGAGTCCTTTCGGGAAATGAGCGATCATTGGTGGATGGCCAACCGAAGTGACATAGAGAACTACCAGCAGTTTAAAAGCCTTTTCAAGGCAAAATATTGGTCTGAAACGACCCAAAATTTAATCCGTGACAACATATGTCACGGACATTATAAACCACAAGTGGGTAGCTCCATGACGGCGTATTTCCTCGGCAAAGTATGTATGGCCAAACATTTGGAACCAGCCATACCTGAAGAATGCCTAATCAACAAGCTGTCGTATCATTATGATGAGGAGGTGATCCGAGCGAGGAGAGGCAGCCAAATTAAATCGATACAGGCCATGACAGAACTCCTCGAGAATTACGAAAATGAGGAATACTACCCACAAAGCCGGAGAAGAAATGATCGGCCAGAACCTCGAAAGTATCCAAATACCAACCATGCTACGACCAACAACAACCCAGGATACCAAGGAAACAGAGCCTATCCACAAACCGACAACAATAACAACAATAATAATAATAATAATCAAGTTCAGAATAATCCGAACAATATTCGACCCAATAATGGTTATCAGGGTAACCGAAACCAATACTACCCAAACCCTAATAGTCAGAGAAGCCCCAATTATAATAACGATCGTTACTATAATAATAATAGTCGTGGCAATCCACAGAATAGTAACCCCAATATTAATAGGTTTTCTCGACCGCGCGTAAATTTCATCAGAGCGGAAGATGGTCGCCAACATAGGTACTACCACCAGAGACGCAACAGCTATAATGAATATGAAGATAGGCGGAGGAGCCGAGAACGTGACCAACCAAGGTACATTCCTGCTAGACGGAGTACCAGTTTAGATAACACCGAACGGCTGACCAACAGCGAACAGAGCGGCAGGGACCCACTCTAGGCATCTCGAATGATGCATCCAGCAGCGCGACACACCATAACAATGATGTCGAGCATTTAAACGGGAGGAGGCAGTAATAAATCACCGAAGCCCGTTGCTGCTCCTAAACCCTGGGTATTTAAATGAGTTAACACATACAAATGAAAATAATCGTATCACTATAATCGGTTGTAATTACCTAAAAACATCCGACATGAATTATTAAAAGAGGACGATACTAATCCCACCAATAACATTAATTATGAAATAATACATGTAAATGCGGAGGTAGAAGGAATCCCCGCCAATTTAATGATCGATACTGGTTCCAACGTATCCATAATTAGTACAACTGAGTTGGAGAGAATACAACGAGAATGCGGACGAACATTACCGACATTGCCGTTAAACAATATTATTTTGTTAGGTGCAACCGGCCGACAAAATAAGACAATACGAAGGCAAGTCTCCGCCAGTGTGATGAGCTGCGGTATAGCTATCGAAATGGAATTCTTAGTGGCGAGCGGGCTGCCATTTAACATATTGGGAGGGTGCGATGTGCTCAGGCGGAACTCCGCCATAATTGATTTACGAACAGAGAAATTGTCACTCTTTACAAACGGACACACTTGGACGGCTGACTTGGTTGGTAACGACCAAGTAATTCCCAACAATATCCACCAACAGATTCGTAAGATCAATTATATACATCAAAATCCTATTATTGAACAGAAGATAGACGATAACGCTAATGAGACTTTTGGTCCCAAAAGATCCAAGAAATCAGGGATTTCCGGAGCGGTATAACAGGAGAAAGATTGGAACAACACCAAGCAAACAAATTAATTAACATTTACGAACAGTATAAATCAGTATTTTCTGACGAGCCCGGTAAAGTAAAAAACTTCCAGTGTACTCTACTATTCCGAGACACAGTGCACTTTAACCGGAAGTCATACCCCATCGCGCAATCACGAAAGGAAGCAGTAAGAGCTGAAATAACAAAGATGATTAACCGTGACATTATAGAGAGTAGCCAATCCCCATACACAAGTCCTATCGTGGCTATTCCTAAGAAAAACGGACAAGTCCGTTTGTGCCTAGATGCGCGGGAGATTAATAAAATGATTATTAATGACAGGACTTCGCCCGGTGAGATTGAAGAGATTTTGAAACGGTTCCACGGTACCAAGTACTTTAGTACCTGGGACACGGTGTGCGGCTACTGGCAGGTGGAATTACATCCACAGAGTCGCCAGTATCTGGCCTTCAAAGGGCGGAACTACCAGTTTAAAATATTGCCCTTCGGACTGGTGAATTCGGTCGCAGTCTTTGTACACTGCATGGACCAGATACTTGGCCAGGAAGCACTACAATTCACCACCGTGTACGTAGATGATCTGCTAGTGTCCTCAGAAACTTGGGTGGAACACTGCTACCGTGTGGAACATGTGTTAAGAAAATTAGCTGCGAATAACATCACGCTAAAGCTAGAAAAATCTCACTTCATAGCCAAGGAAATTCAATTCTTGGGATTTATATTGAACGACCAGGGAATCTTACCGTCGGCTGAAAAAGTAGAAGCGATTCAGAAATTTCCAACACCGAAGAATCGAAGGCAATTAAAGTCATTTCTGGGACTCTGTAATTACTACCGCAAGTTCCAGGAAAAGTATTCTGAATTGACCGCCAAATTTCAGCCGCAACTGTCATCCAAGAATAAATGGATATGGGGTATAGAGCAGAATGAAACCTTAACGCTGATTAAACAAAAGTTCCTTGAACCAATAATACTACGCCATCCGGATTTCAGCAAACCGTTCTACCTGAATTGCGATGCCAGTGACATTAGCCTCGGCACTTTGTATCTTTGTATCAAGAGGATGAGGAGGGCGAACATCTCGTGATTTGCTTTGCCAGTAGAGCATTAAATCAATGCGAAAAGAATTATCACGTCACTGAAAAAGAGTTGTTAAGTGTAGTGTTCGCGTGTGGAAAATTCCGCACCTACATCCTTGGTTACCCCGTTACAGTCCGGACAGACCATAAGTCCATATCGTTCTTAAGGAGATGCAAGCTCAGTCACGGAAGGTTGACCCGGTGGATACTGTTACTACAAGAGTATGATCTTAAGTGGGAGTACATCCCCGGAAAGAAGAATGTCGTTGCGGACGTGTTGTCACGAATCGACATTGATAAACTAACTTTCGAGGGGGAGAAAGAGAGTGTACTTAAATTATACCACATTCTGAGTAACAGAGCCAATCTAGAATCATTATTGGAAAACCTGAGCACCCACCAACAAGCAGACCCGAAGTTATAATCCATTAAGACAAGATTGGAAGCAGGGGACGAGACTATCGCCCGATATTGTAAACTTCATAATAATATACTGTTCATACTACCATCTTTGAGGCAGGAGAAATGGAAGGTTATCATTCCAACCCATATCGAAAAGGAGATAGTAAATAACTATCATGTTCGATATGGGCATATGGGCGTCTTAAAGGTGATAAAGGCCCTGGAAGAGAGCTACCACCTTAAAGATATTAACCGGAAGGTCCGAAAATATATAAACAGTTGCCGCATTTGCCAACTCGTGAAATCGAATAACGAGAAAAAGGAAGGGCAAATGATTCCAATAACATCTCAGGCGAAGCTAGAAAAAGTATTTTTGGACATATGCGGGCCATTTCCCCGCAGTGGGGGTCGTCACAGATACAAGTATCTAGTCATCGTGATCGACCATTTCACGAAGTTCATCAAGCTATACCCAGCAAATCGGGCGACTACAAATGAAATTCTCGACATCTTAACCAACCAGTACTTCCCAAACGTCGGAAAACCAGTTTCGATCATCACCGACCACGGAACCCAATTCAAGGGGAAAAAATGGCGGGATACCCTACTGTCGATGAGGGTTCATACCTATAAAACCTCGGTATACCACCCGAGCAGTAACACGACAGAGAGAGTATTGCGAGAGGTGGGGCGAATATTACGAACTTATTGCCACGATCAACAGAGGAGATGGCAAGAATATCTAGAGGCCACAAAAGAATTCCTCAACCTGGGATACCACCCAGCCATAGGAATTACCCCATACCCCGCCATGTACGAAAGACAACCCCCAAGGGAGATCGAAGAAATATTGGAGTTCCCGAGTGAAATTCACTTTGTAACAACTTCTCGATTTTTTCGTCATAACCAGCAAAACTTGAATACATCTAAATAAGACAATTAACACCAGTGAACACTGAACACTTATCCAGGATACCAGAACAACACAATAGACAATATACACTATCACGGAGACCAATAAAACAGTTGGGAAAGTGAATTTATTATCAGAATTTCCAACCATCAATTCACAGTAATATTCCACAGCGAGACGTGCCGCCATTTTGATCTTCCCGTGATGCAAAGTATCAACCAGCACCAACGTCGTCTCGTCAACTATTGGGTATAAAGTGTATACTACAAACATTATATATTATTAACAGATTGTCATTTTTTTACTTTTAAGACTTATATTTTTGTACATGTTATACATTCTAGGCCTATCCTTCTCTGACTATATAAATATAATCGTTATAAGAACCTTTTTTCAATATTTATATAAAAATAACCTGTAATCGCAAATCGATATATCCCTGTGAAAGAGTCGACCAATTGCTCAAAATCGATTTAAAATCGATTAATAAGAATTATTATTAATAAATCAAATTATTTCAATTATCTGGATTTTACAATTATTTCACATCTTAAATTAAGAGTTTAACTAACTACAGGACTTACTGGAAGACGATAAATCTTAACTGAAGGTGATATACTGGAGCAGCGCTGAAAATCACTAATCGATTACAGCAAGAAGATAATCTGATTAACTCCGGATTTAGTTAAGGTCTACCAGAAGTGTAAAAATTAACCAAAATAAACTCACAGAATTTTAAAATTTTAAACAAAACACAGAACCAGGATTATTTCTAAATTATTACAATAACAAACAAACATAAAATTTTTTTTTAACAAAAAAAATTTTTTTTTATAAATTTTTTTTTCTTTTCTTTGAACCTACACGAAGAAAGTATTTATTTGTAACCAGGTAAAACAGGTCTTGTTACAATTTGGAGCTCACAACGGTGGGGCTTAACATAGAAGAACAGCGGCTTGTTACAAATCGACGCTCAAGACAGTGGAGCGTAACAACGTTGAAGAACAAGAAGGTTTAAACGAACCTTACATTATTTATTTGTACTGTTACAATATATGTATATATATATATATATATATATATATATATATATTATAACGATTCATAATAGCGTCCTATCTGAGCGTTATATGAAAGTGTTTGACTGTACGAGTATAGCAGCGTAAGCAAGAGAGAGAGCGTACAATCGCAGCCATCTCACTCTATTCTCATCACAGGGACGTCCGCTACCGGTACGAACATGAAACTTTACTCAATTCAAATTATCAGTTCAACCTGCAATAACTTCCAAACTAATAAATATAGGGCAATTCTGAAAACAGCATTGTGTTCAGCAAGTAAAGCTTTATAAGTAGCCGCAATCTCAGTTAATATAATTAACAATTGAAGAAGTTATAAGGACGACGAACCCCAAAAGGAATAACAAGAGAATTATACTACGTAGGAATTAGGTGTTTTCACACACACACACAGATAAAGACCTAAGCAACAATATTCTGTGTTCAGATCTTTGAAAACACATTTGCAAATACCTGAAATCAATCAATTTGCAAATACAGGAAGTACGATTTTTAGTAGAAATTCTCTGCCGTTTCAAACCTGTCATGGGGTGTTTGCTCGTCCTGTTCGAGATTGTCAAGACTGGAAAAACGTATGATTTATTTGAACAACCAATCAGAAGCCCGTATTTAAAACAGACGCCAACTTAAACCGAGGGGTAGCGTGACTCTTCGATCGAATCTTCAATACGCTAGTTGTGTATAAATTACGTGCAGAAATTTTACAATAACGCAAAGTTCTATTTAAGTGCAAAATTCGAGAAGTAGTCCGCAGTGAAGATGAACTAGTACCGTTCAACAACACTCGCTGTGTAAAATAACACGTTAATTAATTAAATTATTAATTAATTAATAAATAATCAACCGTGACGTGATCTGAGCTACAGAGAGCTACAGCATCTGTAATTGCCAGAGCATCTTTCTACAGGATTGATCAACGTCTTTTCTTCTGTGCTAAACCATCAAAAGGAGGATCTCTACGGATTCCTATCTTCGGTCGACGCATCAAACAGTAAGAAATAGATTCATTGATCAATGAAATAAGCACTAAACAAATAATAAAAAGCAATAAACAAATTTTAAAAGACACTAAGAATCACACACTTTGTATTTATTGTGTAAGATTAGTCATAACATAGTATAGGAGTGTAGAATGGAAAGTGAGTTGTAGTATTGGACGTACAAATTATTGTAGACCTGTTCTTTATCACTGGTTTGGGAGATATCAATCTCCTAATTCAACCAGATAAGAGCAATAGGTCGTTTGAACGTCATAATCTTGACTTTTCACACACACTCGTTAATTATAAGTGTTAGGGTAGAAACAAGTCCTACAATTAACATTTTCAAGAAGTTCAAAAATAATTAAAACGTTAATTAAACATAATCAAGCCAATTTTCAAGTGTTATTTGTAACGATTCCCCTTGAATCCACAATCACTGAACGAATCTTGAGAAATTTGTGTCTCTATGCTCTGAGCTAAGCTGGAACCGTGTCATTAGTATCTGGGATTTGTTCTGGCGCCCAGGTAAAGTAATCTCACGGGTAAGTAACGTTTTATCTATCATTCAAATATTAGATAAGAGTGTTAGATAAAAAGTAGCATTGTAATATATATATAAAAGCCAAATACCACACATTCATTCATACACTCACTCATCACGAAATCTCCATCCCTATAAAGCCTATAAACATGAAATTCGGCACGTATGTGCCTCTTGGCTTCTAGGTGCTCGCTAAGAAAATGTTTTGAAAACTGTAACGCCTAACCTCGATAAAACGCGAAAACCCGCTAAAAACCGTGACACCGATAATGCAGTTTTTTTCAACTGTACGTTTCCTGGAAATCTAATGTTTATTTTTTTACTTTTCTTTAGGCTTTTGGGAGTTACTAAAACAGTATTTTTTTATCTAATCTATAACCACGAGGAGGCGCGAAACTGTTTCTCCCATGGCCACTTGTACATGGCGTTCTCCAGAGTCAGTTCACTGGTCATCTCCAGCCAGAGAGCGAAACCAGGAATGTTGTTTACAGGGAGGTCCTGAGCACCTAATCTGAGGGAGCGATTGAAACTATATGCTAAGCAAGTTATTATCCTGGCTACGTAGATCAAAAAACTAGTGGTGGTGGTAGGATCAAAGGTCTTAAGCCCAGCTATTATATTGTTGTTATACTTACAATAAAGGACTGTCTTATTCTCTAACAGAAACTTAGCTTACCCTCTCTAACTAAATAATACAGCGTCATTTTTAACACCTCATTAATTTTTACGTTTTAATAGTTGATTGATCAAGCTTGATCAACTTGATCATCTTCAAATTGATCGAGCTTAAATAGCTTAAATAGTTTCTCTTAATTTCAAAATACCGGTATCTAAGCTTCACAAATAACTTATATCTATTTTCTGATTTTACATTCTGCTTTTTTCTGATAATCACCGTAGCGAAGCACGGGTATCCAGCTAGTGTGTGTATATATATATATATATATATATATATATATATATATATTGCAATGGAACATCGCAGAAAAGGGTTTTTATAGCTACACAACTCTATACTCAAGAATACATACAAATAAAGTTCTATGAGCCAATTTGATGACTATGGACATGAGGAGGAGCTGCTTCCATCGATGTAGCCCATACTATTTTCTCAGGTCAGTCAGCCATTTTCTTTTAAGTCGCCTTGTGATGCCTGTAGTGGTCAGGTCCCATGCTAATCTGTTGGTGTGTCTCTGCAGTTTGTCATAATGCTTTTGTGCTCTGACTCTGCATTCTTCTTCTACCAGGGGTATGTTGAAGTCCGTATGAAGTGTATGATTTGATATGTACCATTCTGCACCTGCTATTGTTCTCAGCGCTTTTGATTGGAAGCGCTGAATTATGTTGACGTTTGACTTACTTGAGCAACCCCACTACTCAATTCCATACATATCTTTATTCAATTAACACGTAACAAGTATCTGTATCTAAAGTTGTTGTTGATTTCCTCACAATCATGATAGGTTATTCGTAGTAATTTCGTTTCTAGTCTCGTCTTATTTTCATCGTCGATTGTCTACATTTGTCTTTTCTTATTCATTTTATAATACTTTGGTTTCTCCTGATTCGTGGATGTTGTCTCTTTCTTTTATATTCAAATAATAAGTTCGTAATTATATTTAATAAGATGTGCTTAATTCGTTTAGAATTTTGAAATTTATTCAAATTCGTTTATTCACTTGGTTCAAAATAACATTATCAAAATGTACTGTAAGTTGTCCTTACTATTTGTTTGAATTTTGAGATTTTTTCAAAAATGGTTTTAATTGGCTTCATAATACATTTTTAAGGAAACTTGGTTGTATGTTCTCTTAATCTTCTTCGTTTCCACATCACTGATTACATAAGTATTGTTGTTATTGTTTCTTACAACAACATATGGTCCGTTATAAAGTAATAATAGCTTTTTTGCTATTCCTTCCTTAGAACTTGGTAATTCGCGGTTTTTAACAATACTTTATCTCCAATCTTGTACTGGATTATTTTCTGTTGAACTATTTTGTATTTTTTCCTTCTTTTTCCCACTTGCTCATTCAGTTTGCTGTGGAATCTCACGTTGTCGAACTGGTAAGCTGGGTTGTTTGGGAAGTTGATTATTTCAATAATTTCTCGGGGTGGTGGTCTTTCATGCATTATAGTATATGGAGTATCTTGTATTGATTCATGGTAAGCTAAGTTGATAAAGCTTTCTGTTTGTGTAATGTAGTCACTCCACTTCGGGAGTTTATCGAAACAATAAGTCCTGAGGATCCTGCCGACCTCCCTCAGTACTCTTCGGATTGCTATTTGGGTGATAGACAGATGTTTTATATGTCTTGACACCTAGGTCTAACAAAGTCTCCTTCCATACCCTTCCTCGGAACTGAGTCCCGTGATCTGTAATAATCGACCTTAGAGTTCGTAACTCTGGTATGAATTGTTGGATTACTCTTTGCAGAATCTTTTTTGTAGTTGCCCGATTAATGGGGTACAGTTTTGTTAATTTGGAGTAATGGTCAAACATGATTATAATGAATTTATATTGTTTTCTCCCTCCACTACGAGGTAACGGTCCACACACATCTAAAAATACTCTCTCTAATTTACCAGTTGATGTAATTGGCTGCATTATTCCTTCTGTTTTCTCGCTATTGCATTTTGCCAACTGATAGATGTGGCACTGCCGAATACATTCTCTAACTCTCCGTTTAATATTCTTAATGCAAGTGTGTTCCTCAAGTGCTTTCATCACTTTTAATGCACCCATATGCCCATATCGACTATGGTAGTCCAGTATTAATTCTGTTTCTAAAACTTTAGGTATCACTACCTTCCATGATCCTTAGTTATTATTTGGTTTGTAAAATAATATGTCTTCATGTAGACAGTAATATGCAGTAATTTTTTCATCCTGTTGGATCAGTCTTTGCCTAAAATTGTTGATTTTTGTATCCTGTGTTTGTTGTTGCGAAATTGATTTCATGAGGTTTTCCAAATCTGATTTGTTTTTTATGATAATGTATACCATGACGATTGTTTCCTTTTCACCTTCAAAAGCTTGCTGTTCTATGTTAACCCGGGACAATATATTTGCAGCAATATTCTGTTTTCCTGGAACATGCTCCCAATTTATATGGTATTCCTGTAGTACAAGTATCCACCTTGTCAATCTTCCATGGTTAAGCTTGCAATTTTTTAAGAAAGGTATTGACTTATGGTCACTTCTCACAGTTATCGGGTATCCAAGAATATAGGTTCTGAATTTTCCACAAGCGAATACAACGCTTAATAATTCCTTTTCCGTTACACTATAATTGCGTTCACATCCATTAAGTATTCTGCTTGCAAAACTCACCACCTGATGGTTTCCCTCACTATCTTCTTGATATAATACAGATCCTAAACTTATATCACTGGCATCGCAGTTCATGAAGAACGGTTGGTCGAAATTAGGATGTTTTAATATAACTGAATTTAAGAAATTATGCTTGATCATTTGGAGTAAGTTGTCTTGTTCCTGTCCCCATGACCATTTGTTCTTGGAGGATAATTGTGGAGAAAACTTCGCTGTCATTCCAGAATAATTTCTCTGAAACTTCCTATAGTAATTACAAAGTCCCAGAAATGATTGAAGTTGCTTTTTATTTTTAGGACTTGGGAACTTCTGGATAGCTTCTATCTTTTCATTGGATGGTGTTATTCCTTGTCTTGATAAGTTAAAACCCAGGAACTGGACTTCACTGGCGATAAGTTTGGACTTTTGAAGCTTTAGGGTGACGTTATTGTCTGATAATTTTTGTAATACTTGCCCTACTCTGTCACAATGGTCTTTCCAATTCACTGAAGTAATCAACAAGTCATCAACATAGACTGTGGTAAATGGAATAGTATCTGGAACCAACACCTGGTCCATACATCTTACGAATACAGCTACTGAGTTTACCAGTCCAAACAGTAGTCGCTTGAACTAGTAGTTCCTCCCTTCGAAAATAAAGGCGACGTACTTTCGACTATCTGGGTGTAACTCCACCTGCCAATACCCACAAACAGTATCCCAGGTTAATAAATTGTATGCCATTAAATTTTTTCAGTATCTCCTCAATCTGTCCGGGAGATGTTCTGTCATTAACTATGATCTTATTGATCTCTTTAGCATCCAAACAGAGTCGTACTTTGCCATCTTTCTTGGCAACGGCTATTAACGGACTAGTAAATGGGGACCAGCTATACTCAATAATATCTTCTGCCATCATTTTGTCTAGTTCAGTCCTCACTGCTTCTTTTAATGCATAAGCAACGGGATATGATTTCTTATTAAAATTTACAGGCTCCTTGAATTGTAGTGTAAATTGATAATTTTTTACTTTGCCAGGTATATCAGAGAAAACATAGCGGTATTTATTATATACTGATATTAACTTTTCTATTTGTTGTGTAGTTAAATTACATTCATTTTGTTCTGACCGAAATTGTCGGATCTCCTCTAATTTTTCCAACAAAAACTGTCTTCACTCCCAAAGTATTCCCTTCTTATATTCCCTGAATCATCTTGATCATTATTGAATTTTCTTATACTATTAATACTATTGCATGACGGTACATTTTTATTTTCTACTAATTTTGCTGTCCATTCTATATTATCCATTTTTAATGACACTATGGCCTGTCTCATGTCAATTATTGCTGAGTATTTTCTCAAAATATCACAGCCTATTAGTAGATTAAATGGTAGGTTACTAGCTATTAGAAAAATCATAGGTATAGCTACATTTCCGCTGGTCACTGCTAATGATACCTGTTTTCTTATTGACTTGTTTTGCCTTCCGGTGGCTCCAATTAAAATTATATTCTGGATTGGTAGAGTCGGTAAGATGATCTTACTTAATTTTTGAATTTTGTGGTATTCGTTGTTATCGATTAATGACACGTTTGCGCCCGTATCTATCATGAATCTTGTGTCTAGTCCATTTACTTGAGCGATAATATAGGCAATCTTATTATTCAAATTATTGTTCGTTATTGTATCTTCGTTTAGCAATTCTTCTCTCACATTTTTTAAGAAATGATTATGCACTATTGTTCTGGTATTGTCAGTCGTTTTGTCTCGTCCTAGTAAGTACCTAAATTGTCGGTTCAGTGATGGGAACTGTTGGTTTCTCACTGCCGCGGTCCGTTTAAATCAGGGCTGATCTCCTCGGTCCTGTTGTCTGGTTGACCGGGTCTGTCTCTATTCTGTGATTCTTGTGTCTCAATGGCGTTATTATTGAATGTCACTAAGTTTCTGTTATTCCTGTCATCGTCGCAGCTCCTACTACGCCTATGTTCATCCCGGTAGCGTCGGTTATTCTCCTCCTGAAAATTTCTCTCCCGGTTCCCATTATAATTCATTCGTCCCTGATACGAACGTCTTCCCATATCTCTATCTTCGGTGCTCACATAATTCACATGCCTTCGATATGTTTGGTTTTGGTTGTTATAATTGCCATTATTATTCTGTCTGTATCGGTTATCGTAATTGTTTTGATGACCTCGGTTGTTCTGGTAGTGATTGTCTCTATCATTGGCACGCTGGTATCCGTTATTATGATTCGTAGGAGAGCTTTGGTAATAGTGGCTGTTGTTATTGTTATTATTATTCATCGCATTATTCCGTGGATAGTTATTATTGTTATTATTATTTTGGTAACTACGTTGATAGTGGTTACCGTTGTTGTTGTTGTAATTATTATTATTAGGTCTATTCCCGTTGTTTTCATATCTGGCGTCGCGGCGACCATTATTTCTATCCATCTCGTCGCTCCTTCGTCTGTATTGTAAAGAAGCTTTTCTCTTGTTCCATTTCCGCTAACAATGCCGACATCTCCTCAATGGTTTGTATCCGTCCGTTTATTCGGCCTCTCGTAATTTCTCCACCATAGTGATAAGCCAATAGCCTCACTAAACATTCAGTAGGAATTCCAGGCTCTAAATGTCTGGCTATGTTGATCTTACCCAGAAAGTATGCGGTCGGAGTTTGTTTGCCGTGTAGATCATATCGGCCCAATCCTATGTCACTTCTTATCATGTGTTGTGTGGCATCAGACCAGTATTTGGATTTAAATTGCCTTTTAAATTCTTGAAAATTTTGTATATTTGGACGCTCAGTATCTCTTGGTTCATCCGCTCACACTTTTCCTTGGTCTCGGATTCCACCCTTTTAATTTCGGTCACCGGTTCTTCTAGCTTCTTGTCACATTCTTCCTGCAATTGCCGGTTATTAATTTCCATCTTGTTATTCCACTCTTCTTTTAATGATTCTTTGTGTTCATCCAATTTTTTCATGGTTTCCTGGTAATTTCCCTTCAATTCTTCCCTCAATGCTCTATTATTTTCGTCTATTTTCTCCTCCATTTTCCTGCTATTCTCTTTCAATTCTCCCATCTTTTCTTCCATTTTCTTATTAGTCTCTTCCAATTTTCGGCTTATTTCCTCCATAGACTGTTTATTGTCCTTTTTTAATTCCTCCTTCAATTTTTCTAAATTCTTATTACTATTCTCATTTAATTCTTCCTTCAATTTTTCTAAATTCTTATTACTATTCTCATTTAATTCTTCCTTCAATTTTTCTAAATTCTTATTACTATTCTTACTTAATTCTTCCTTCAATTTTTCTAAATTCTTATTACTATTCTCACTTAATTCTTCCATATTTTCTATCGTTTTCTTACCAGTTTCCTGCATTAATTCCATCATACTTTTAATCATTTCTTGCGTCTTCTCGCCTTCTGTTTGTGTGGGTTCTTCTGGTTGTTTCTCCTGAGCCTTCCTTATTATAGATTCTACTTCCTCAACCGGTGTTGCTTCCTTGTCTTCCATGCTTAATTCGCTTTCTTTCTCGGTTTCAGCCGCTCGTTTGCGCGATGTTTCTCGCTTCCTCATTTTCGTTTATTTTTTATTGTTTGATTATAAATTATATTTTAATTTATCGCCTCACACGTTGGTTCGCCAATTTGTAACAATATAATGACGGGCCGAATTATTTATTATTCCGCAAGTTGGAAGCGCCAATTTGTATCAATTATTTTGTATATAGTATAATGAGAATTCGTTTATTCACTATTCCCGCCGTTCGCTCTCACCTCGGCGTCCAAAACCAGTGACGTAATGCGGAGCTGCCAACTGTCGCTCCGTCCGCTTTGCTGTGCTGTCGTATTTTTTAATTTTAACAGTAATAATAATGCAAAATAAAAACAAACAGATGTACTCTTTCTATCAATCTTTATTCAATTGAAGGATTGATCAATTACGTTTCTCTTTTTTCTTTATTTTAAATACAAATTGTGACAAAAGTATGTCATCTTCATTCATAAGTTGGTAAGTTGGAATCCAACCAAAATAATGATTCTTGTTGTTTTTATTCTATTAAATAAAATAATCTCAGGGCGTATTCGGTCCGTATATTATGGTTAAACAATTAATACAACTCTTAAAATCAAAATACAAACTTTACAATAGAAGGATATAAAAAGGTTTTGAGTTTTTATAGTGCAAACTAGGAGTCGTGTGTGTGTTATCCACAGTTTTAGGTTACGAACAGTTTTAGATATTTGTTAGTTGTCGTTCAGTTTTTTGGTATTCAAAAGGTGTAATAATTAATTTGTGTTATCTTCAAGTGTTCTTTAGTGTTGGTGTATTATATTGTATGTGATTTTTATTATTTAGTTTTCTAAGTGGTTCGTGTGCTCGTATGTGGGTGTTGTTGTTAAATAAGGTTATAAAATTATTCAGATTCACCCAGATCCTCTTCTTTTATTCGTTCAGGACGAAGGTGAGGTCCAAATCTTCCTCGATTCCTCTTCCAGGATTTGTATTCTTCCGAATTGGTGTCTGGTCGTTCTTAGGTTCCTATAATGTTCTTCAATAACTGTCCTGATTCGTTTTACTATGTTTGGTTTAGGTTTACTCTGTTTAAACTATAATTAGTTAAGACGTTTTAAAAACGCGTCTGTCTTCAATGATGGTTGTTAAAGAAGTCCTATTTTATTTATCTGAATTTTCGGTTGGTAAGGTAAAACTTGAAATCTAGTTGGTTGATTCAGATATACATTGTCATACAAATTCATTGTTTTATTACATGAACTTGGCCAAAACTTTTAAATTAGTATAACTCTGTTATACTAATTGGGGATTTAAAACTAATAGCATCATTATTTTGGTTTTAACATTTGTGACACATAGACACCAAACATGCCTATTTAGCTTAAGAAATCCTGATGTTACATTTTTGCTATTTGAATTTTCTTAAATAATTTAAAACTGATTATTTCGATTCCATATTTGCTGTGTATAGGCCTACTATTAATTATAAACCTATTCATATTACAACATTTGTTTTATAAAATTCTAAATGTATTTCCTAAAATTTACAAAATTCCGAAGTTTTTATAGGCCTAGGTCTTGACATGTTAAATTTCTATTTTCTGTTATTGTAACACCTATTAACTATGCAACTACCATCAAAACTACTCCCTATAACTCTATTAGTATTATTATTTAAAATTACAACAATAATTATTACTGGAACATTATAAAAAAACATAATTCACATTTTGTGATCAAACCATCTGTATATGCCTGGTTACATAAATCCTGCATAAGACATATCATCCACTCATTACTTAACAAAACTATAAATAACATGAACACAACTTTATCCTTACTTTTGAACATTTAAATAAAAAGTTTAATCATTGAATAATGATTTTCTATTTTTTCTATTTTTCTTAGGTGGTTCAGCCATTGCTGTACTAGGTACTTTTACTGTTTTTTCATCTTATATACATTTGATGATTATTATTTGATTGCACAGTTTTTATCTTATAACATTAGGTCCACCATTATTCACACTATTAATTGTATGTTTCCATGTATCTA
This sequence comes from Magicicada septendecula, assembly GCA_034769895.1. Taxonomy (NCBI): domain Eukaryota; kingdom Metazoa; phylum Arthropoda; class Insecta; order Hemiptera; family Cicadidae; genus Magicicada; species Magicicada septendecula. The sequence goes on along the minus strand of CM068367.1, from coordinate 1,266,176,317 downwards.
TAATGATTGTGTTCTTGTATTATTCAATTATATTGGTTAGTTAACATTTTGGTATTATATTATTTTACATTCTATAGTATTTGGGCCTATTATCCCTCAATTTGTATTTTGATTATTATTATATTATATGATACTTTTAACAAAACAATTTGTTTACTGATGGTAATGGTCCATAATGCTGTCGTCTGGCTTTGTAAGTATTATTATTGTAATTATTTGGATTTTATCTCATCATCGGGGTATTTTACATCACTTTACCTAAACATTAATTTGGGTATGGTCAGTTATAGTCTAAGTCAGTTTAAATTTGTCATCTGTTCATCTTCACTATCATTTTTAAAAGATATGTTTCTTCTTGTTAAGTTTCTTATCCATGATCTTCATTAAATCTGGTACGATATCAAGCTGTGCCAAATGTAATGTTACAACATTAATGTATCTATGGATGGTTATGCAGATAAGGAAAACGACAGATATTACAGAAATACTGAATTATGACATTCGTAAACATTCGGATAAACTCAGCTAAGGCTGTAAGTTTCACACACACACACACACACACACACACACACACACACACAGAGTTCATGCGAAACAAGTGGTACAGGAGCCGACAATGATTAACGTTCAACCAGTTATCGTGTTATCGTGCTTTGGTTTGATGTTACACACTGGAGACCTTGGCTACACCAAAAACAGGACATCGTGTCTCTCAACCAGCCAGATAATACGTGACGTTACTCTTATCGCCCTGCGTTAAAAGTATTTGGTTTCTAAAGAACGACAGATGTAAAAAGTAAAAACAACTGAAAGTACACAGACTAAAATTATTCTATAAAATTACCTACAACATGTGCGCTACAAGGTAGTAGCCCGTACGTACTATCCTCTAATGGTTATAGCTTCTCTATATCTTCACCAGGCTGCAGAGTGAACGTCAGTCTACATTTCCTGGAATAATCTTTTGATCGCGTAAGCAAAAGGTGAATATTTTGGAAATATTTAAAATAAATTGTAAGCCTACATCTAGACACGCTTCTTGTGCGCGTGCGTGCCTGGGGATAAATGGACGCGGATGTTGGTACGCTTGTATGGACTAAATGTAAACGTGGAATCATTTTACGATTGACTGGGTCGTCGGTTGTCAGTTGTCAAGCAAATATTTACACATATTCGCCAAAAATATAGACATGAAAAGTTAACAAAAACAGTATAGTTTATCGGTAAATCACGTGTTTCATTCTGATGAAGTAAAATATTGTAAAAACTAGAAGATCAAAGACTTCCAGTCATTTGTATGAGATTTCTCAGGCTCGTGGCAGAATATACACTTCAAGATCGCAACAGAAATGTCGTTATACGGCAGGAATGGAATTATAAGCTTCTGTGGGGCGCCCTAAGAAGTGGTGGAGGGACCAGTTCTATGCTATCTGCTTGAGACCGGAACAAACCATTTTTTATTTAATCCTTGCTAAAATAATGATGATGAGAAGATCAGAAGTGCCCTTTCTATACCCCTGACAGGTTTGGAATTAGTATACGTCAGCCAAAGGTCACAATTAGGCACACCACGCTAAGGGTACACAAGTGCACGCAAACAGGTACCGGTACACGAGCGCATTCATTCAATACGGGTAATAAGGAAACGAAGAAAATAGCGAAAAACACCGAAAAAGCAAGGAAACGGGTTGATTATTTTTCTTCTTCTTTTATATGGGCTTAATCGCATGTTTTCATTCACGCATCAAGGGGATTCTGTAGAGGTGAATTTCAATTCCCCGGTCCATTTCTTCTCTTATTCGTATCCCGTTGATTCGTCCTGGTTCCGAGGTTTTGCGGGGTCCTATGAGCACGTAGAGTGTTTAGCCATGTAGTGGCATGTATCTCTCCTCTTTTTCCGGACTTGGGACTGGCATGAATATCCAGTGTGCTAATCTATCCACCCACCGAATACCGATGACAGAGCTTGCTTATTTTTAGTTATTCTAATTTGGCTTTGTATCTCCTTCCTTTTTAGTTTTTTTTTTTAATACGGAATGCTGCTTATATATTTATCTATATATCGTCAGGAAATTACAATATCATTAGTTACTAGTTACTAAAAATTAGTATTAAAGCTATATATTTCAACATACAAATAATTACAAGAGATTAAACAGTTAATCCAACGGCAGTGCAAGGAGTGAAACAAGAGATTTCATTGAGTTGAAAGAGAAAGGTAAAGTGTTGAGACGTTGTAGACAATATCGTCGTTCACAGTTCTATCACCAGAACCGCTCATACTGATGGTTCTAGTTTTGAACAGGAAAGACATATGCAAAAGACTTATCTCTATCAGTGTCAACAATTAATATAAGACACATTGGTTGTATAATATGAATATACGGTTGGTTGTATACATTTAGATAATTTTCGCATATTGAAGTGAACGCTTTGAAAAAGGCGGTCCTACTTAATGTTTCCAAAAATAAAACAAAGGTAACGAAAACGCCGAGCAAACATGAAAACAGATGCACGCTGGTATTAATATCAAAACAAGAAAAATATGTTTACTGAACACAAGAATGTTAAAAGGAGAGAACTAAATTATTAAACACAAGACAACGTACAGAGGAGTCACGTTTATAAACATAAACACAGCTGGCGATTAACGTAAACGTCTGAATATATTGTGAATATTGCAGCCAATTAACCAAAAAAGTAGCTACAAATATTGTCGCTTGCAATATTACGCTACAAAATATTAGTTCTCACTCTCGTAGGAAACGGTTAAAATATGGTCTACAAAGAGTATGCAAATGTTGATTGTTCATTTTTTACTTGTTCTGTGGATAACTTTGCCGAACATTTCAAGTTAATTTAATGAAATTGTGGAAATTTTAGCAACACGTCTTACTTACTTTGCGAAAAATTTATGGTCCAGAATGTGAAAAAAGTGAATGGAGGATGCGTTATAATGAAGACTTATACGAGCTGTTTAGGAATGTAGACAGTATAAAATATATTAAATTGTCAGATGCGAGATGGGCTGGACATTTGTTGAGGGTGACGGAGGATGAAGTCTTGACGACGCAACTGGATGGATTTCAAATTGTTATTTGTGACTCATTAAAGCTGGTAATTACTGATTTCATTGGTGTCTGTATTTTGTTTCCACTGTGCAATCTATATAGACCTATATAAAACTCAAAGTCTGAGGATTTATGGGTAGTCAATACAAATCTACACCGTTACACCGACTGCCACCAAATTTCGACACAAGGCGAAAAATCCTGTCTAACTTGGAATTTGATGTTTTGCCCCGTTCGCACGATTTAGGCTCTTTTAATTATGCCTTTTCGTTGTTGCGTATAAAGATGTCAACAACACCATGGAGACCATAATTAATTACCATAGTAACAAGTAAATAAACAAAAGCTATTTAACGGCATCGGAACTGTACATTTATCCATTCCTGCAGTAAGTTTTCGATGTTTTATATAATTTGCGATTGTATTGATATATTACGATGTGGAAAAGAACAAGTGTACTAATTGTAAATTGCCCTATTACTTAATGCAAAGCGAAAATACGTGTTGTTTTCATTTCTGATGTTAGGTGACAACGGTTTTTGGTTTTTAGTTTACTGCTGAAATAAATAAAACCCATGGTTGAGGAAAACATAACGTTTAATGTGTTATACAATGCTTCTAACACAGTAATACTTAAAATAAAGAATTTATTGTTTTTGATTTAACAGGTACTTTATAAATATCTCCAAAGGCTTTATAAACGGGTACTTTTAAATCTCCAAAGGTTGTTGCACAAACATAATAATTTAGTACAAGTTAAAACAGTACAAGTGTTGAAAACAGCTTTGCAGGGAATTTGACTAATGATTACAAAATTATTATACGAGCTGACAGAACGCCATACAGACTCAGACAATAAAAATTATTTAAAAGTCAAATATTCGCGTGCATAGCCGCGGGTAACAGCTAGTATTTTTATAAAATCACAAACAATCGTGTGGGATATCAAAGTAAAGAGAATTTTTAACTAACATCTGAGTGTAGTGTTATGTTTCAAAAAGTTTAAAATTTAGGGGCCCCAAAGCCAAGGAGATCAAACATTTGAAAAAATAACATCCACTAGGGTGTCAGATTAAAATGAAATGTAACCCAAATTAGAATGTTTCGAATTCTTAGTGTTTATTGTATGATTGTGTGCTCTACTAAAGTGTTACTATAAGTGCCCTACTATAATTGTGTTACCATATTTCTAAAGCTATACTATTATATTACTAAAGCTATAGTAGAGTAATCAAAATTTTGTAATTTTCCTCATAATTAAAAAATTATTAAAAAATTAAAAAATAGTGAGCGAGTTCTCCAGCTCAGCAAGCATAGTAGTTACTCTCAGTATAAACAGAATCCGATTGGCTCTAAACTTGCACTGCAAATGGGACTGCCAAATGAGTTACAATAACGTTTGTAAACAGTAATATGGTAACATTCAGTATAATTTTATCCAATTAATCTAGAAACACCTGGTGAATGTGAAAAATACATGGATACGAGGTCGAATCCATATTACTTCTGGTTCTGGTTCCTTAAAATATCTCATTACAGCTTAGTTCACTGACTTGAAAGCTTAAAGAAGCGATTGGAGACAGAAAGGAAGCCGGCAACAAGAAGTCTAACGTGTGCATACAGAGAAGAATCGGTGTAAATTAATTCCAAGTTCCAACTAAAACTTGTTAGACTGTTATGTCTGAGTTAGTCGCTTAACAAGTTCGTGACAACTTCGCTAATACGGTTCTCTCATTTGTTTCCGGTTCATTGAAATGCAAAAAGAAAAATATGTTTTGCTTGGTTCCACGCTAACAGGAATTGCAAGAAATTCTGAAACGGTTTATCTGTGTGCTTGGTAGTTTTTACCTAACAAAGTTACATTCTAAACGATTTTCAAAAATCTGTTGCAAAAACAAACAAATTGCCGATCGACCGGATCTAAATCCATTTTACTCTTGTCCTATTAAAGATTCGGTTAATACCTTAATCTGTTTAGTGTCATCAGTAGCAAAATAAATAAATTTCAGTGGATATGTGGTGCAACTAACTCACGCAACTAAACTTTTATAAGGCGGTGGCAGTTACCACATTGTTGTATAGCTATCATATTGTCAGAAATTACTATACTGAGATCAGTGAAAGGCAGTGTCGCTGTAGGATAATGCAACCATTAAACATAAATGAAAAATTCATCCGACAGCACATCAGAAATTTATAAAGAAAACCAGAAAGAACACTTATGGAAATGCATGACGGAAGGATTGTAAGAAGACAAGTCTCGACATATCCGCCGATAGGTTGAAAATGTAAGGGAAGAGCGAGTGCTAGATTATGAAGCCGAAACTGGCAGAAGACAGCGGTTTTTTTTCAGTGAGAAGATAATTCCCAAAAAATAAAACAAAACTTTTCAATTTCGGTTGACCACCATACTGTACATAATGGAAATCATCCTGAACTGTTCATCTGAACTGCAATTAATCTAAATCTATGATTTTTGTTAAATGTGTTTTAAAAACGTTTTCGTCGGTTTTAGTAAAACAATTCTGAAATAAGGGTGTAAAAAACAACTGTCACTTGGTAAGAGAATTGTAAAGCCGCCTGACGAAATCCTGTTAGATACGGCTCAGCGACTATGTCCGGAACGATGCCTTCTAATTGCGCGACTCAGCCACTCTGTTTTGTACAAAGTGGGGGAATTTATATATAATTGTAAACCTAACAAAATTTACTTTGACATAATAAAAGTTTACCGTTTAAGCAGATTGCAGAAAAAGTGTTATTACAGTCAAAAACAGAGAAATGAATGGTATGTTTAAGAAACATAATCAATAAAGAATCATAAGTAGAGAGATGAAATATTTAGGAGTAACTTAACGAACCATTTAGTCGTTACACAGAACGCGTTAAACGCTCATAAACGAAGCATACTACTACTACTCCACGGCGCTGCAGCTCATGAAGAGCCCTGACCTCCAGAATGACGTGCCTGCACTCCTCTCTATCCTGTACGACTCTTTGCCACCTTCTGATCCCCAGTCTTCTCATATCTTCATCTACATCGTCCACCCACCTTCTTCTTGGCCTCCCTCTTGCTCTTCTTCCTCCTGGTCCTCCAGTGAATACTTTTTTCACTGCTCTTTACTCTGTCATTCTTTGTACGTGACCTGCCTAAACGAAGCAAAATAGTACAAAATTTAATCATTTTGTAAGGTAAATGAAACTGTCTTCTGTTCAAGTGTCCGTAATAAAACTTTGTTATTTTTCAGACTATAATTTTAAATCATTTACTACCAGGTACTATATTCCGGTTTAGTTTGTGATCTACAACAGTTTGTTTAATGTTTATAAGTTTGTTTGTATTCGACCTATTTATATTTGGCTCCAATTATTTGGCCCTCTCCACGTGTGCAGATTGTTTTTCAAACGCAATTTATTTTTGTAGATGAACGTAAGTAAGATCATCATCATTATCCTTGGTGCTACAACTCATTGTTGAGTCTTGACTTCCTCCGCCAGAAACCCCCGCTAACGGTACCGATTTGAAGCGCTAGCTCTTCAGTCCTTCAGTCCAAATACTTCGCCATAATTGCTCACACTTTCAAGCCATTGCAACTTTGACCTTCGTCTCTTTTTTTCTTCCATCCACCTGCATCGTCAAAAGACTTCATCCTCCGTCACCCTCAACAAATGTCCGGCCCTTCTCAAATCTGACAATTTAATATATTTTATACTGTCTACATTCCTAAACAGCTCGTATAAGTCTTGATTACGTGACTCCTCTGTACGTTGTCTTGGGTTTAATAATTTAGTTCTCTCCTTTTAACATTCTTGTGTTCAGTAAACATATTTTTCTTGTTTTGGTATTAATACCAGCTTGCATCTGTTTTCATGTTTGCTCGCCGTTTTCGTTACCTTTGTTTTAATTTTTGTAAACATTAGTAGGACCGCCTTTTTCAAAGCGTTCACTTCAATATGCGAAAATTATCTAAATGTATACAACCAACCGTATATTTATATTATGCAACCAATGTGTCTTGTATTAATTGTTGACAGTGATAGAGATAAGTCTTTCGCATATGTCTTTCCTGTTCAAAACTGGAACCATCAGTATGAGCGGTTCTGGTGATAGAACTGTGAACGACGATATTTTCTACAACGTCTCAACACTTTACCTTTCTCTTTCAACTCAATGAAATCTCTTGTTTCACTCCTTGCACTGCCGTTGGACTAACTGTTGAATCTCTTGTAATTATTTGTATGTTGAAATATATAGTTTTAGTACTAATTTTTAGTAACTAGTAACTAATGACATAGTAATTTGCTGACGATATTTAGATAAATATATACGCAGCATTCCATATTTAAAAAAAAAAAAAAAAAAAAAAAAAAAAAAAAAAAGGAAGGAGATAGAAAGCAAAATTAGAATAATTAAAAATAAGCAAGCTCTGTCATCGGTATTCGGTGGGTGGATAGATTAGCACACTGGATATTCATGCCAGTCCCAAGCCCGGAAAAAGAGGAGAGTTCCACGCCACTACATGGCTAAACACTCTACGTGCTCATAGGACCCCGCAAAACCTCGGAACCAGGACGAATCAACGGGAAACGAATAAGAGAAGAATTGGACGGGGGAATTGAAATTCACCTCTACAGAATCCCCTTGATGCATGAAGGAAAACATGCGATTAAGCCTATATAAAAGAAGAAGAAAAATAATCAACCCGTTTCCTTGCTTTTTCGGTGTTTTTCGCTATTTTCTTCTTTTCCTTATTACCCGTATTGAATGAATGCGCTCGTGTACCCGTACCTGTTTGCGTGCACTTGTGTACCCTTAGCGTGGTGTGCCTAATTGTGACCTTTGGCTGACGTATACTAATTCCAAACCTGTCAGGGGTATAGAAAGGGCGCTTTTGATCTTCTCATCATCATTATTTTAGCAAGGATTAAATAAAAAATGGTTTGTTCCGGTCTCAAGCAGACAGTCTAGAACTGGTCGCTCCAACACTTCTTAGGGCGCCTCACAGAAGCTTATAATTACATTCCTGCCGTATAACGACATTTCTGTTGCGATCTTGAAGGGTATATTCTGCCACGAGCCTTTGAAATCTCATACAAATGATTGGAATTCTTTGATCTTCTAGTTTTTACAATATTTTACTTCATCAGAATGAAACACGTGATTTACCGATAAACTGTACTGTTTTTGTTAACTTTTCATGTCTCTATTTTTGGCGAATATGTGTAAATATTCGCTTGACTACTGACAACCGACGAGCCAGTCAATCGTAAAATGATTCCACGTTTACATTTAGTCCATAAAAACGTACCAACATCCGCGTCCATGTATCCCTACTTCTGCCTTTTACGCACACATACACAGGCACGCACGCGCACAAAAAGCGTGTCTAGATGTAGGCTTACAATTTATTTTAAATATTTCCAAAATATTCACCTTTTGCCTACGGGATCAAAAATATACTACCCTTGACCCGTATATTCCAGGAAATGTAGACCGACGTTGACCCTGCAGCCTGGTGAAAATATAAGAAGCTATAACTATTAGAGGATAGTAGGTACGGGCTACTACCTTGTGATGCATATGTTGTAGGTAATTTTATAGAATAATTTTAGTCTGTGTACTTTCAGTTGTTTTTACTTTTTACATCTGTCGTTCTTTAGAAACAAAAAACTGTTAACGCAGGGCGATAAGAGTAACGTCACGTATTATCTGGCTGGTTGACAGACACGATGTCCTGTTTTTGGTGTAGCCAAGGCTCCAGTGTGTAACATCATTCCTTATGACTTACGTCTTTCGCGGCCTCCCTCTTTTTCTTCTTTCAGGAGGGGCCCATTTTAGCAATTTCTTTGGCCATATATCATTACCCATACAGCACAATTTCACGTACCATCTTAACCTTTATGCATCAACTGTGTCATTTATACTGGTAATATATTAATTCTTTCCTTTATTTCTTCACTTGTACTTTTATCCCTACCTTGCAGTATAAGCCTGCAGAACCTTCTCCAGTTTCCCATTCCCATCACTCGTAATCTTTTCATCATATGTTCTGTAGTTTCCTACACTTCAGCCTCATGTGTTTCAATACTTTCCACTATCGTCTTAATATTTTAATTTTTGTTTCTGGCCTTAGTTGATTGCTAAAAGTAACTGTCTCGTCACTAGTTTCCCCTGTTTTATACGGCGATTTGTTTCTGCAAACACTTGTGCCGTTTTTTGTAACCACAACACACAGGTATTTTTGTATAACCCCCACTCGCTCCACAACTCCCCGTTCCAACAATAGACCTCTGCATGAGTTTGCGATTACAATGTATTCAGTATTCTTTGAACTTATCGTGAAGTCCCATGTCTGATAAACTTCATCTAACTTCCTAAACATATAACAGATGTCATCCTTATCTTCAGCTGTAAGTACTTGATCGTCCGCGAAGTGCAAAGTGAAAAACTTTACGTTATTGATAGCCATCCCCATGTTGTGACAGGTGCGTCTCCAACGATCAAGCAGGCCTTTGTCTCAAACGAGATGGGCGCTACACCACAGCCTTTTCGCAATCCCTTGGTGAGTTGAAATTCAAATTCATCAGGTAAACTTGGGCCTACCTTCACTGCTAGTAATGTTTCGTATATAGCGCTTGCTTTATAAAATACTAAGCGAATACACGGGGTATAAAATGCATGCACAAAGAAGAGCAGGCTGTCGGAATTGGTCGACATTTACTCTGTTACTGACAAGCGTGCGATATATATTGTGGTTCAGGCGGAAAGAGAAAGAAAGAGAGAGTGAGAGATAGAAAAAGGGGGCAGTGGAATAGAGAAGTGTGGGTGCTTTCTATAGCGTACTAAGTGTGAATACTAAAGAGATGTGTCACGTTGGAGACAGCTCACCTTATTATTATAAAACTATTTTAACATGGTTAACTCTACTGTAATCTTAAATATTTTATAGTAATATAAAGTGTTATACAGGCGTTTAGATCCAAAACAAATAGGATAGAGAATACAGTATATGACACGATCGCGTTGACATCACAATGCTTAATAGTTGTAAAGTAACAAAATAAAAAAAATACCTACAAGAACAAACTGTATAAAATAGTATCAAGTCTAAAAAACATCGAATAAAAACATTTGGTGCAAATCGTGGGCTTCCGTTATGCATCCGTAATAAATAAAGCAAACCATTTGTTTCTATTAGTAACGGTTTGTAGTGGAAATAAATAAATGAGTTTACATAGGGAATTAGAAATAATCTACATACTAGCAAAATCCATTTAACATGATCAATCATGTCAATTTATTATTATTTTTTTAATTATTATTAAGATGATAATTATTATTATTATGGAACCTCATTAGTATATGCTTTCTGAGCCTGCAGAACTCGCTCACTATTTTGAATGAAGGACCTATATTATTGAAAAATTAAGAAATTATTAATTATGAAAATTGTGAAAAAATTACTATTTTCAATTATCAAAAAAATTACACTAATCCTGATTATTCTATTATTTTTTTGTTTAGCAAAATAACAATTGTAAACGAATCATACAATAAACAAAAAAAAAGCCGAACAATAGGATTTGTGTTAAGATTCCCTGTACTGTGATACCCTGGTGGATTTTCATAAATTTTTCAAATTTTTGATCCCATTTTTGAGTTCTAGCGACACAAAATTTGAAATTTCAAAAAATTAAGAAAAAAATTAAGACGAAGTTCAGATTTTAGTTAAAATTCTTTTTAATTTTACGTGCCACATTAATTCTTGCGATTTTATCAAAATTTTCACTGTTGTCATCTGGCGTCTCAAAATTTTGAATTAATTCATTTTTTTGGTTAAAATGTCATTTAATTTGATACCTCATATGAACTTTTGAGAATTTTCACAATTTTGTCCCTGCCCCTACTTTTTCAGGGGATCAATCTCAAAGACAATAGGGTTTTCTAGGGTAAAAGTGTAGTCACGCGTGCCACCTTGATCAATTACAGTACACACATATAAGCCTGTTTGCGCATGTTACACATTCAGTTAACCTACTTTACTCCAAAGAAACAACTCTTATTTTGGTCATGTTCATGCAAACTTTTGTGTTTCAAAGTGAACAAAAACATCCATCCATCAGAATATATTATACTCTGTGAATATTTCACATATTCACTGTGACAGCTTATACCCTCGTGACTACAATGCTATTGGCTAACGTCAGGTTTGAAATTAATTTACTTCACAGTAACAGATACGCTATACATTTTTATTTTTTATTTTTTGCAATTTTAGATTCTTTCTTTATGTAACGCGACATTGAAAATTATCACGAATTACATTTAAAATGAAAGAAATATGTGACGCGGGATTGCACACTTGCGGTGGTTTCGTTTGGAACTCATAATCGCAACGCATGGTATCACATTGTTTAGCACTTGCATTACTAGTATAAAACTGAAAAATAAACGAGGTAATGACAAGGTAGTAATTTGTTTGTTAACGTTATGTAGGCTGCGTAAATATTCCAATTAGAAGTTTATAAAATGAAATAATCTGTAAACTGTGTGACACACTAATTTTTTGTCTTAAAGAGTGTTAAGATATAAATGACAATATTATTTTATATAATACAATTGTAAAATGTCTACAAACGATGCAATACCTGCGAAGAGTTAGCGATTAGTCAAACGTTTTGTGAAAGGTATTTTACCCAAAATAATTATCTTCTTCTTAAACACTACAGCCCAACGTGAGCCCTGGTTTCCAACACGAATCTTTTCCAATGTCTCCTATCCATTGCCATCTCAGTGTAACATCCGTTCTACTTAGATCTTCTAGCGTATTATCCAACCATCTTATCCTAAGTCGACCCCTCTTTCTGCTTTTGTAGACTTGCGCTCTCAGGATTTTCTTTGGCATACGCTGATCATCCATCCGTTCTAGGTGACTTAGCTATTGTATTCGTTGAGCATTTATAAATCTTACAAAGTCCTCATGCTTCAATAGCTCATTTATTTCCTGGTTATTTCTTGTTCTCCATCCATCATCTTCTTTAAGCAGGCCATAAACATGTCTTACGATTTTACTTTCAACTTTCTTAGTGCTTCTTGTTCCTTTTGTCAATGTCCATGTCTCGCTTCCTTAAGTAACAACCGGTCTGATAAGTGACATTCATTTTTATTTTTGTGTTGTGTCTAATGAGTTTGCCTTTCAATATTTGCTGTTAGCATAATATGTCCTATTTCCTATTTGTATCCTGTCATGTATTGGCCCTTCTTTATCTGTCATGTTACCCACAGATTTCTTCTCCTTTCTGATGCCAAAATCAGCATGATTTACTTTTGCTGATATTTACATTAAGTCCTATTCTACCGGATTTTTGATTCAGCTCCTTGTATACCTCAACTAGCCGTTGCCTTTATCCGGCTATTATCACAACATCGTCCAGTGTAAGCATATTTGGCTTATCTTATTTTATATTGTTTCTCGTTCAACTATGTCTTTATTGACATAATGTAACACCCAAAATGACTATAAAATACATTAAATAAAAAATTTTCTCTCCCAGTAATTGAAATGTTTCTTGAAAAAGCACTCAGAATCCACTCGCTACTAAATATCTTTTTACATAATTTAATTGATGGATCCGGAATGCCTTTACACGCATTGATAAACCATCATTGCCAACGTTCAAAGTATATATGAATTACTCTTAACTGAAGACTCCTTCTAAGTAAGTAATAAAGTATTGTTAACGTTTGTTACTTCTGGCGCATGTTACTAATGAAAAGATGAAAAAAGTTCGACTAAAAAACGTTTTAAGCTAAATCAACTATGCTACTGATGAGTTGTAACTACGCAATTATTTCTCGACGAGTCATCCGGAAAGTGACGGATTTTTCTTTAATCTCAGCATGGCATAAATATAAGCGCCAACGGCTGGCCAAGTTTTAGTTTAAACCTGGAGATATTAAGTTTTATTCGGAGTGATTGTTATTGTGACTTGTAAATTAGTGTTACTTAGTGCAAAACTATAATATTGTGTGCGTTGGACAAATTTTGAATTGAAGAATTGTATAAGAGTGCCTTTATTTATTACTATCTGTGATTAAAATTGTAATTAGTGACTTCACTTCTTGGTGTTAGTTATTCTTTTTCCACTGTACAACACTGTGATCCGTTTGAATGTACCTAGCCTTGCTACAGGTTGGTATTGTTATTTAGTTTGTCTCTTATATTTATATGAACCAGGTTGACTGTTGCGTGGTTAATGAAGAAATTAGAAGCAGGTTTTTATGAAATCTTTGTGTCACCGCCCAAAAGAGCAAAGAGACAAATGGCACGAACATGTTTTTGAAATGTGTAAATAACCGCACATTTCAAAGCGCGATAAACTTCAAGCTGTGAAGAAAACGATATCTCGAAATCCGATTGATGGTAAGTGTTAGCGCTGTTCCAAAACAGAAATTTTGTTATTCATAAGTATTATAATGATGATGAAGGGAGTGTTGCTTCTCAAGTCGCGATTCATTCAAGTTATCAGATTGTACTTTGCTTCATACGTTTGATTGATTTGAAGAATTTTTACGACACTATTGTGTGAATTGTGTGAAATGATATAATTTGTCCAAAATAAAAAGAATCACATATTCGTTTAAATTTTAAAATGTCTTCATCTTTAGTAAATTTATTTCCGCAGCCCATTCATTTTACTTAACCCAACTCTTGTTGAAATAAAATGCGGATACATGTATATCTCAAAAAAATAATGCCATGGATAAATCTTGACAACATTAGTCAGAATAAACTGTTTATTATATTGAAAATAAAACTGAATTATTGCCAGTGGATAAGAATAATTACCAGGTTTCCCTTAGGTTGTTAAATATATATTTTTGAAGTGAGACCTTGATATATGGCAATTTGGTGCACGAAAAGTACGAAAAACTAAAAGTATTATGTACCATTAGCATTTATTCTCTACTGTGCTTAGATAACATTTTAGCTTTATGCATTAAGTATAAAACAAAAATATTATTTACGACGTAAAAACAGTACACAAAATACATATATATATAAAAGATTTTATGGTTAACTAGCTTCTATATATACATTGCATAGAGCTGCCTACCTTCATTTACAGGAGGTTTTGATATTTACAAACGCGACTCCTTGGCAAATTATCTCTCAGGATTTATTATTTCCGTTCCCTCGGTTCCATTTTCTTGTGCACCGTAAATATTATATTCTTCTGAAAGAAACTGTTTTCTATTCAGAGTGGTCTTTCTTTTGCTTTTACGTTGTTTTTTTGTTAGTTTTACTTTAATATTTGTAAACATAAAAATGTTCCTCAATTATGTTTTAAATAATCAAACACAATGAAATTACATAAACCAATTTAAGAGCCCTGATTTACTGTTACACAATTTTGGTACCTGAAACTATGACCCTTCTAATCTAGCCCGTACTGTATTAATTTTGTTAACTAAAAGAAATAATTAAAAACATCGGCAGTTTTTAATATAAACTGCAGTTGATTCGAGAAATTGTGAATGATGTAATTGTTGTCCGACCGGAGTCAACGTTACTAAAATTATTACATTCCTGGCTGCAAGCCCGTGGCCGTTTTTAACATTTTCCTAAACTTTTGGCCACATTTAAGGATGTCATCTTCAGTAGTAAAAAGAAATAAAGAAGGCGTGCTCAAGGATGACTGGCTGAACGCTCCTCACAGTTGAGGATCTTGCTTAATGAAGATGAACTCCGGAGGTGTGGACGAAACGTTTAGACACAAAAATTTAAGCAATCGACCACGGCCCAACGGCCTGGAATATAATTGTTTTAGTAACATGTAATTGTTATTAATTATGAAAAACCTATTGTCACTGTTCAACGATCTATCACAAACGCGACGAGTTATGCAATAAATGTGGTATTATTATATAATAGTAACATAATTAGTGATCATAATATTTATTGAAGTACTTTGAAGTTACAGATCACGCAATAAAACATTCGGTGCATGTTTGGCATGTAAACAGACTTACGTAAACACAGCCTCCATCCGGTTGGACATTTGGCCTGTGGTAGATGTCTTGGAGGCCCAAAAGATTTTGTGAATCAATACCACGGTTCCCTACGGGACTTAAATGTTTCGTATTAGTGTTTGTTTGAATCGTTATTGCACTGTACTGTACAGTTATGCAACCGTTGTGAAATAGTCAACTAGAATTGAATTACTCAACATAATTTTTACAGAAATGTTTTCAAATTATTACCTCTGTAAGTAAAGTCTGTGCATATTTGTTGTAGCAAACAACGGATCCATAAACAGAGCTCCATCTTGCTGAACATTTTGTCAGGGTTTTTGACTTGGAGGACCAAAGAACGTTGGGAAATAATGAAAAGGCGCCCTAGGGAACTGAAACCTTTTAACAAACATAAAAAATATTTGTTCACAATAACCCCAAGGACGTCTGTAAATAATTATTCTGACACTTAGTAAAAAGTATACATTGGTACATTTTAATATTGACTGTACTAAAGTTAATAATTGTACACACTGACTGATATTATCTTCTTGCAACTAATATTTGTTAGAATGCGCGGGGATGATTTTTTCTAGTTCTAAAAATGAGAAGATATCTTTAATGTAAGAGGAAACAATTGACTGACTAACGTTGTTATTCACAGACTGTGACACGAATATGGAATGACAAACGAATTTGTTCGTTCAAAATTAATAAAGAAGCCAATTTTTTAAGGGGAGGGAATAAATCCTTTCTGTTTTTTATTGATACGAATATTATCATATGCAAAAATATTAATCCTTAAATTGTCAAACTTTTGAGGGCGTGGTGGATGGTACAGTCTTTAATTAAGAGGCAGATAGACATGGGATGTACAGTCTTGTCCGCTGCCTAAAGACAGGCCAGGGTATCACGGGTCCGTAGATGGTGTCTCTCACACGGAGCGTTAGAGCAGAAATTCCCTCCCGCATCAATACTGGCATATGCTTACACACTGTCCATGTACATCACACTTAACGCTCACATAGACAGGTCGGGGCGACATAAATCTTGGCAACATTAGTCAGTATGAACTCTTTATTATACAGAAAACAATACTGGATCTGTACCAGCATTAATAGTGGATAATATTAAATACCAGGGTTGCTTTATGTTGTTAAATATATATTTTTGAAGTGAAAAGTCATATACGGCACTGTGGACCATGGCTCACTCCTGTACACCTCGTGTTCCTAGGGCAGTAAACTGATTCAACGTAAAACGAAACAGATGAAACAAAAAATGAAAAAAATCAGTGTTGACAGGTCATTCAAACCTCTATTCCCCGTATAGCTAGCCAAAATTAGTCTACTGCCACAAATATGTGCTTTAAACAAAGAATAATATTTTAAAGAATGTAGATATATTCTAAAATTCTGTTACAAGAATAACGTAAATATTATAAACAATTTTTTTTGTGATAATAGAAAATTCACTCACATAGTAAGAGATTCAGCTGAATACTTTTGAAATCCTTATCTTGTGCTTAGTTCATTTTTTATGTTTAATATGATGCGACGTACTTGCTTAATATTCATTTATTTTTCTTACTTGTATAATACAAACGTCTTAGTGATGTTTGCCTTTACAGTGCTATCGATTCCAAGAATTTTGTGTAGGGGTCGGTTCCGTGGCCGGTCAACAACCTATGCGACTAATCAGTCCGTGTATTCGACACCAGAGGACTCTTTGTGAAAGCTAGTATTCCAGTGGCAGAGATTTGCGTATTAAAATAAGAGACATGTTTGCTCTTGTTCGTGTAAGACGGTTGAATTTAGTTTCGTTTTTGATTAATTCCAAGATTTTTCGTTTAGTTAAGTGGTTAAGTGAGAAGATTTATTTCGCTTCAGAGTGATTCGTTGCGACGAAACTATTACGGAACAATGAAACTGTTTAATGGTAAAGGTTGTCGTAATTGTTTACTACAACATTTTAAGTAGATTCAGTTTTAAGGAAAGCTGAAACTTTTTATGCACAGGTTTTTGTATACGCGCTAATTTTGTATACCATATTTCTGTCATTACCTTTTTATTGGCAGTCTATAATTTAAAATTTATATTTTTGTGGGACTAGATTTTACGTAGCCTTAGTAATTCATCATGAAATAAATATGTCTTGCTCGTTTACATACTCGAAGTATTTCAACTAAAAAATACAATAAGAAACGGGAAATATATGGTTTTGAAGGTCGCTACACATTTGTTAGCAGTATTTGTAAAGTGACTCCTTAGTCTGCAGTATTTACAACATAATTTCCGTATTCCAATATTGTTTATTAGCTTAATATATTTACACAACTTTCTAATTGTTTAATTCATAAAGTAATTTAAAATCATTGACACTATTTTTAGTTTATACACATACACTTGCTATGTTTGGCTAGCATAGCACCATTTATAGTGAAACTGAAACTAAATTTACTTCGTTTACTTAAGACATTTTTGGTTGTAATAGGAAGTATTTGGTTACCTAATGTACTTATGAATTTATATGTATTAAGTTTAATAGCACTAAAAATTCTCTACATACACCCACTACTATGTAGTAAATTTTATATATATATATATATATATTACAACGATACAACGTTATAAAATGTAAGTGTGTCGGGCGCACGCTCATGAGCGACAAAATTATACAACGGTAAATAACATTTCTAACAACGTGTACATGTAATTAGGGGTTCAGGTGTAATTATAATAATGGTAGCCTTTTTAGGAAATTCAAAATGTTCCCATTTATTAATTTAAACAAACATATCAGGAAATAATAATATACAAATAATGATTACTTCGTCATATGATATTCATTATACATGGTTTCAACGTTTCTTTGTTTGCTGTAATCTCATCACCAACATAAAGCTTATATCATAGATATAATATTATTAATTTTAATTAAAAACATTTCATTATGTTATACTGTCTGGACTACTCAGTCTGAATGTGTGCTTTCAATATAAAAATATTTAACTAAGTTAACTATTTGTTCATTCTTTGAACAAATCTAATTGATTCTTTCAAATGTACATTAAAATATTTTCAATAAATTATCAATTCAAAAATTATGCTTTCATAATTACTCTACAATTTAAATTTAAATATTTTCAATAAATTCTTAATTCAAAATTTATGCTTTCATAATTACTTTAAAATTTAAATTAAAATATTTTCAATAAATTATTAATTCAAAAATTATGCTATAATTTTTTATACAAGACATTTATATTTATAAGTTATAAATTACACTTTTTTTGAAATTATTGTCTGTCTTTTGACAATGTTTATCAATCTTTGATAAAGTCTTTTGTTATGAGGAATACATGGCTTTCTTTCACCTTAATTGTAGCGGTTCCTCAGCATACCCTCTCCTGGTCCTGAGTCCTTGATGTTGTGAATCCTGCATAGTCATGAAGTCCTGGATCCTTTCCTTCTTCTCCGGGTCCTCTCGGAAATCCTGGATCCTTTCCTCTTCCTCCGGGTCCTCTCGGAAGTCCTGGATGCTTTCCTCTTCCTCCGGGTCCTCTCGGAAGTCCGATGACTCGTCCTTTACGTCTGGAATTTATGTCATGTAGTGCTCTCGTCCTCGGTCTGGAGTAATGCTCTTAGATGTACATCACTTGTAGACATCTGACGATTTCTTTGTTACGGTAATTTTTAATTACTGTTTTCCATTACTATTTTAAATTGAATTATTTATCGTAATACTTTGTAAGTTATGCTTAACAAAAAGTCTTATTGGTGTTAGACATATTGTCTAACTCTGTCCAAAGTAATTAAAATTTTGCGTCTCTGACGGACATAGCGTTCCGCCACGAATGAAGACTGTTAGAAGAGAGAGATTAGCTCTCCTGGGCTTGTATTTATATTCACCAAGAAAACTGTAGCTGTCGATTCAGGAATTAGCCTGTCGACAGTTGAACCATGGCGTGATAGTCCCCCACTCTCGTCCTATTTCACATTTTTGCACTTTTTCGCCAATCGCATTGTTTAACGCGGATTTCACGGCGATAAAATATTGTCTAATTTAATGACCTATGTGATGTGCAATTATCATGATGCTCGCACCACTAATGTAATTATAATGCTTTAAAAATCGCGCAGAATTCGCACTGATTGTCCGAATTACGTAAAATTCGCACTGCACTTGTGTCTGATTTTTACCCATTTTTAGAAGTTTTTACCTTCTCGCTAACATTTATGGTTTGCTTAATATTAAATATATTCTTAATTTACCATTGACTTGGGGTTAGGGTTACCATATGACCTGATAAATCCGGTCTAGACCGGATTTTCAGAGAGCTGACGGTATTCCGGCCGGATTTCATTACAGACCGGATTTTTTCTTATAAGCACTGTTTTTGCAAAAGAGCCTCTCTTCGGTAAGAAGCAAGAAGCGATGTCTGCCGTCTGCGACGATCACCGAGATTAAGAATCTATTCCAAACAAAAGGAATTTTATTTATACTACCTTATTATGATGTTATAATTTCTATTTCTAAATAAGAAATATAATAGCTTCGATAATAACTTCTTATTTAATTAAGACGAAGCGTCGTAGATAGGTAGAGGGGATCGCGATCGACAGCGGAGAATCGATTATCTTTTGTAATGTCGATTACTAGCGTTAGTAATGTCGCAGTGTCGCAGAACGTTTCTTGTTTCGTACCGCTAAAGGCTCTTTTACAAAAACAGTGCTTCGGGTTTTCGTTTTTAATTGTTTGCGTGGTTAAATATTCATAAGTATTGAATGCAATGGCTTCTTCTAGTAAAAAACGGTGTAAATTTACCGATATCTTGCGAACAAAATATCGTTCATTTGTAGAGGGGCGAAGTGATGAAGAAGTCAGGTGTACTATTTGTGATTCTTACATCTCGATTGCTCACAAAGGAGGCGCTGATATTGAAAAACATTTAAACCCCGACAAACATAAGAAACAGAGTAGGTTGTGTGCATCGACAAGTAAGTTGGACAGTTTTATCAAGCAACCAGATCATAAAAAATGTAGTACACCCGCTGAAGCCACTCTTGCTTTTCACGTAGTAAAACATCATCAATCCTACAAAAGCATGGATTGTACTTCGTCTTTGTTAAGGCAATTGTTTAGCGATTATGAAGTGGCTAGAAATTTAGCATGTGCAAGAACCAAAACGGAGGCTATTATAAACAATGTTATCGCGCCATATACTATAGAAATTCTATTAGAAAAATTAAAAGATGTTGTTTACTTGGGATTATCGACTGATGCAAGCAACCATAATGCTGATAAAATATTTCCTGTGATTATTCAGTTCTTTGATTGGAAGTTTGGCACTGACTTCAAATTATTAGAATTAGCAGCATTACCAAACGAAAATTCGCAGACCATTTCAAAGTACTTACTTGAAACTCTCGCCAAATACAGCTTAAAAGAAAAATGCGTCTCTTTTACCGGAGATAATACTAATTTAAATTTTGGCGGCGTTAACAGAGTTGAAGGAAATAATATATTAACATTATTGAACAATAGTTTAGATCAACCGATAATGGGAGTCGGATGTCCAGCTCATATTCTTCATAACGCAATACGACATGCTACAGATCTGTTGGAAATTGATATAGAATCGTTAGTCATGAAGATATTCAATCACTTCTCTGTATACACTGTGAGGACTGAAAAATTAAAGAAGTTTTGCGATTGCATAGAAATAAATTATGAAAAATTGCTATATCATAGTAAAACAAGGTGGCTTAGTCTTTTTCCTGCAATAGAAAGGATCCTGAAACTATACGAAGCACTAAAGGAGTATTTTTTGACAACAGATAAAATACCAGTGATGATAAAAAAGTTTTTCGAAAATGATTTAAATGAAATTTATTTATGGTACTTACATTCTTTAATGGCCATATTTCAATCAAAAATAGCATTGTTAGAGAGAGAAAAAAACTCGGTTGCTGAAGTGTTATGTATATTAAATAAAACAAAAGAGTCATTAGCTCAAAGGAAATAATACAACTTTATTCCAATGAAAGTAAGAGAACTATTTGAAAAATACGAAATTAATGAAGAAAATAAAGACAAAACAAATAACGAAATTAATAATATGTACAAAGAATGCATAGACTACATAGATAAATGGATAAAACCCTTAGACTCTTTTACATCTTTTGACTGGCTAATATTTGTGGAAAATCAAGAATTTAATTTTGATGACATTATTCCTTCAATTGTGTTTTTAAAAGATAAAGTCGTCATCATTGATGATGTAAAATTATTTGAAGAATGTTGCCTTCTGAAGAACTTTCTTTCAACTAGGACTACTGACTATTTCCAAGAGCTTGCTGAAAGACAATGGTCAATTTTCTTTAATTATATTAAAGATACCACACTATTTTCAGAGTTATTGAAAATTTGTCAATACTTTTTCAGCATTCTTCCACACAATGCAAATGTGGAAAGGGTATTTTCTTTGATGTCGTCTCAGTGGACCAAAGAAAGAAATAGATTGTCTGTGGAGTCGATAAGAGCATTATTAATCTCACAGTATAATTTACGTAATATTAATTGTGAGGACTTTTATAAAAACATTTTATTAAAAAAGGACTTTTTAAGTGCTGTGTCTAGTGGGAAAAAATATAACAAACACTAAATAATTGTTTTATAATTTCTTTTTATTAATAAATTTTAGATACTTTTATTTGTGTTTTATTCATAACCAAGTACAGACAGGACTTTTTTCCAAAAATCCGGATTTTTAGTCACTTGGGACCGGATTTTTCATTTTTAGTGCTGGTAACCCTACTTGGGGTGAGGTTGCAAACTTTCAGGCTCAAACAAGCTTCACGCACACACACTATTTACTTGTGTACACGCATGCAGCGGTAATCGCGTGATCCTGCGTGTTGACTCCTGTTTGCAAGCCAGCTTCCAATTTCACACCTGCTCGTCTATTATATATTATTAAAATTAAATTAAATATTTATTTTATATTATATATGCGCATTACAGCCTATGCTTGTATTGTCGCAATATATATATATATATATATATATATATATATATATATGCCAAAAAATTATTAAAAGCTATGAATATCACCCGTAGTTATGTATTTTTCACTTCCTTCTAAAGGTTAATAAACA
This sequence comes from Magicicada septendecula, assembly GCA_034769895.1. NCBI lineage: Eukaryota > Metazoa > Arthropoda > Insecta > Hemiptera > Cicadidae > Magicicada > Magicicada septendecula. Next base: position 1,266,154,070 of record CM068367.1, on the reverse strand, counting down.
TTCAGCAACACTTGTATAAATATTTATATTCCTAGGGATATTACGTTCCCTGTCAATGTCTACAATGTCTATTTAAATACTTTTCTTAAAGGTTACTGCTTCTGAAGCCAATGACTGAATGTACATTTTTTCTGGCAACAAATTTTAATTTTGTAAAAATTGAACTATTCTATTGCGCATATCACATTCCACTTTTTAACAAAAGATTGCGTAAATCATATTGGTACATTGAAAAAAAAATATTTGTTACATATTATTTGTATACGTATGTATACTGAAAATAATATGACGTGTTATGATTCTATTTATGTTCTTTTTAAATATCGATTTCTTATAATAAACTACATATAAACACCATTATACACTGCCTCATTTAATTATCCGTTCACTCATATTTGGATATCAATTTTTTATAGCAAAATCTCTCTTAATCCAAATACATACGAGCAACCATTTACACGTTGAATCAGTTCACTTCGCCACTGACACTAAAGTTCTCACTTCTGACGTGTGCCCCGCGACGCACCCATTTTTGTTGAATTTTTTTTAATGTTTCCTAAGTACAAACAAGAAGTCACTTTATGGAAAATACCGAATTTTTTCTTCATATTCTGGTCAAACACATGTATAAACATAATATAAACGTAATATTCGAACTCTATTGCATCTCTTTTACCTACATTTACTTAACGACTGAGATTCAAATACGTTTCCATGCACACTTAATATACACACAGAATACTGTTGTATTATAGGCTGTATAGAATATTAGCCAAATTGCTGCTCAGACTACGTACGTAAACAGGTAATGGCCTAATCTTATCACATAATTATTACACATAACATATATGCCACTCATTACACATTGCAACATTACATTTGTGTAAATGTACTGTTAATACAGAACACAACTGTAATGTTTTAATTAAAATATTTACTTCACTTCAGTAAACATTAATTATTGTGGATCCATTTTAAATGAAATAGAAAAGTTATTATAAAACAAACATTAAAAATACAGTCAATGAATACAGTTTATTTAAAACTTTGTATTTACAGTATGTATATACAATTATATATTCATATTTTCTTTTATTTATATCATGTCTCTGTTTATTTATTGTTTGTTTTTATTAAATAATAATTGTTCATTTTTACACACTTGTTAACTGCCACGCACCAATAAATGAAGACAACAGGAAGAATCCACAAAAAACAGAATAATTCTAGGATCTTTTAGAAATTTAAATATCCAGGATCCCCAAATCAAATGTTATAATACTACTGGGAGATTTCAATGCTCAAATAGGCAGAGAAAAGAAATTTGAGAAATCGTAGGGCAATATCCAGCCCACAAAAGAACTAATAAAAATGATATGAGACTAATTAATTTATGTAAACGTTTTCAATTGAAATTAACGTCTACTTTCTTCAGAAAGCTTCCAAGAAAGGCTAAAACGTGGATATCTCTAAACCCGATGTTAGGAGAATTTCAGTTAGATCATGTAGCTATTTCTCGAAGAAATATAAAGGAAATTATGAATGTGAAAGTAATAAGAAATGGCGAATTTGATTCTGATCACTACTTGTCTAAAATTAAACTCAAACTCCTACTTAATAAAGTTCATCGAAAATTACAAAAGCTATTAAAGTATAATACAGACAGACTTGCCATAACGGAAAAATCAATAAGAAAATATCAAGAAAAAATTAAAATAGTTAAGCATGGTAACTGGCAAGAGTTATCTATAGTAATCAATAATGCAGCAAAGGTAACATTTGGTTTAGTTAAAAATAAAAGGCAAGTATGGTGGAATGAATTGTGTGAAGAAGCATTAGCAGAGAGAGCAAAAAAATGGAAAAAGTGGAAAATCTCAGGGAAACCTCAACATTACGAGCAATTTAAGCAACAAAGAAAGGAAGCAGCAAGGATAATAAGGGGAAATAAAAGATCTTTTGAAAAATTAAAACTTGTTGAAATGCAGGAAAATTTTATAAAAAATAATTGTCGAGGTTTCTAGCAGACTTTAAAAATAAACTAAAGCGTTACCAAACACCAAGTGTTTGTTTTAAACATGAAAGTGGTAGAATTGGCCTAAGCAATGCGGAAAATTGTGAAATACTTGCAAAATATTTTGATCAAATTTAAATTGCCCGGAACCGGTTCAGAGATTGGAACTGTCAGACATTTATGAACATTTGGAAGAAGATACTCCTCCGACTATCGAGGAAATTGAAGAAGTGATTAAAACTTTGAAAAATAATAAAGCTAGTGGAGAAGACTCCATATCAGCTGAACTTTCGAAATAGTCTCTACCAAAGATCAAAATTATCTAAAATTAATTTTTGAAGAAATTTGGAAAACAGAAAAAATCACAGAAGAATGGAAGGTGGCCTTAATACATCCGCTGCATAAGAAGGGTGATAAGCAAGAGGTTAATAACTACAGAGGAATATCTTTACTGCCAGTTGCATTTAAAATATTTTCAAAGATTTTATTGAAGAGAGTAGAAAAAACATTGGATAGCCATTTGGATGAATATCAGGGTGGCTTTAGGAAGGCAGATCCTGTCCAGAACAAATATTCACTCTGAAGTTAATAATCCGTCACAGGTTACTGAATTCAAAGGAGATTGTAATAACATTTGTTGATTTCAAAAAGGCCTTTGATTCTGTTGATAGAGAATCTATAGATAGAATAATCCGAGAATTTGATGTTAAATCTAAATTGGCAAATCTAATTCGTGAAACCCTTACGGACACAGTCTCAAAAGTAAAATTCATGGGAGAAATATCTCAACCATTCAAAATAAATACAGGTGTAAGACAGGGTGATGGTTTATTCCCAATTCTTTTTAACTGTGTCCTGGAGAAAGTAGTGAGAATTTGGAATGAAAAATTAAAGGAATGCAAAATATTACCAATCATGTTGGGAAGAAGGAACAAACGTATTGAAGTAAACTGTTTGGCATTTGCAGATGACTTTCCTATACTTTCTGAACATCTGACATCTGCAGTAACACAAGTTAATTTTTTAGAGGACATAGCCAGTAGAACAGGGTTAAGAATTTCTGCAGGAAAAAACAAATTTCTCACAAACATTAAAAACGCGCCAAAATTTCTGGTAACAGATATTGGTCGAATAGAGAGGGTTCGAAAATTTAAGTATTTAGGAGAGATAATTCAAGAGAACGGCTTGGAAAAATCTGCTATAGAAGAAAGGATTCATAAGATGGAACGGGCATATGGTATAACTAAAGATATTTACATTAAAAAGTGCATATCTAAAAATGCGAAAATAAGGCATTACAGTACAGTAGTGAAGCTAGAATGCCTATACGCAAGTCAAAACATTGAATTATAATTTAGACAAATTATAAATTTTGGAAAAACGAATTATTAGGAAAATATTAGGCCCACGAAAAACTTCAGAAGGTTGAAAATTAAGAAGTAATGATGAAATATATCAAAGTATAGAAAGTATAACAGAAACAATAAGAAAAAGAAGACTATTACTTTTTGGACATTTATATACGAGTAGAATGGACGACAATAGGTTGACAAAGCAAATCTTCAAATATCTGTGGGGGAAGAAGTCAACATCAAGTTGGATTAAAGAAGTCCAAAAGGATTTAGAAAAAAATAATGTACACGTAGAAGAAGCAATTGAAGTAGACGTTTTTCGGGCAAAAGTGTTAAAAATGGAGGGAGTCCAGGGTATGAGAGAGAAAAACCGAGGTTCAAAGTGGAGTGAAGACAGGAAGAGGGGACACAGTGAAAAGATGAAAGAGTATTGGAAAAAAGGAAAGAACAAAGAGTAAAGAATTGAAATTTGCATGTGGTCCCTAGATGGCCGATACGGGGAAAAAATTGTTCACATTTCACCTGGTTTCAACCGTTACCGTGGCGAAGTTATCGTTGTGTGTGTTGCTACCTGGATGATGGTAATGAAGAAGATTCTGACGTTTCTACGTCAATAATCTGAGTGACACATCATACCGTTTTTATTATCAGACTCTCTGCTTTGCCCAAAATTATCCATGGTATTTACAGTGTGCTGTAATTCGACTTTTCTGGATGCCATTCCAGGCTTGTCAAATTTTGATAAGTCCCGCATAAAGCATCGGTTTCAAGAGACCACTTTTTCTTTTATGTTATAACTGCGTTCATGTTCAAACAAGTAATTGCATATGATTCGTGATTTTTCATCTGTTCAGTGCATATAAATTTTCATAACTTATTAATTAACAGTGTAATTAATTTATATTTAAATGGTTTAGTTTTTATCGCGTAGCTTGCACTCATCTTGTATCTATGAAGGTAGTCCTCTAATAGTTCTAATGGTCTAATGGCTCGGTTCGCAAAATGGCATTTAAATGTGGAAAGCTTCATTAAACAACATATAAAATTATTATTAATTATTTCTGTCCCGACCGGAGTTACTCACACGTTCATAAAACAGTACACACAGACGCAGGAATCCCTGTATTGCATCCTCAGCTCACCAGATTGCACACAGACTCGTAACCCCGCTCCTCCCCGTTTGAATGTCAACAATCGTTTCATCTCACATGTCCATTCCTCTTTCCCACTATTTAAACCTATTTAGAACAATTTATATCAATGCATTTCTTATATGTTCAAAAAAGATTATTATATGCGTGTATCGAAATACGTACCGTTGCAATATATATGTCACCATGATACAGAGATACGTTTCATGTGTGCGTGTAGCAGTGTCGTATGTTATGAAATCCTACGTAGCCTTCATATTATATAAAAGACAAACCATAACGTTATGATTATGGGTTATGGGTTAGATTATGGGTTTTTGTTGCTTACAAGATCTGAAGTAACACTGAAGAAAACACTTATTTAACATCGCCTAGAAATGTATGCACCGAACACACACGATAATCCGGAATGTTTTCATCGTGCCCATTATTCAAATGTGGAGAAGTAACCGGTAAAATCCAAGCGTTCCGTATTTGGATCCGTTATCCCCAACTTTGCATTAACTCCTTTAATTCCTAGTTGATACACAACGGTAACATAAGAATCTGAAAATCATATTCGTAAAAAATTCTTTGAATATTCAACCTCCGCAAACACTAAAGTATCTGTAAACACTGATTCAGGTTGAATTAAACTCAAACTCCGTTGTATTACAGCAACTGCTCAATAACAAGTTTGCGTGCCAGCTTTACCAGTACATTTCTTAAACAGTTCCGGTTGGATTATATTTTAGAAAAGAAGAAATTTTGTTTTCTCGTGCGTCAAAAAGGATTGTACGTAATTCTGTGAGAATTCTTATCATCTAGTTTAAGAGTTTTTATCTGACTGAGGTTGTTTATAAGACACTAAAGATTTAATGTAGACGTAACGCAATACAGGAATTATAGGAATTGGGCCTTTCTTGTTTACTTGTTTAGTATTCAATCTTCAAAATTCTTAAAACTACAGAAACCAATGATATCTAAAGCTGCCCATACACTATCAATATTATTGCACAATATATTGCACATATTGCCTGGTGCCTCTAGACGGTGCAAAATTATTGTATAACCTTGATCAACCAGAAACTTCATTTTATTCATGGTACCATAACGTTGGTTCTGCCACGTCGTCTTCTCTAGCCCCACTTTTTTCTGAATCATTTATTCTTTTTAACTCTTTTCTGAAGTTTCTTTCCTCCGACAGCGACATGGAGAGAGCGAGACGATGTGCACTGGCCGACGAAACCGGGGCAAATGAACCGATATTTTTCAATCTCGCCCATACACTACGAAATATTTTCCTTTTTGTACAATATATTTCAAACCTTTTTGAATTCATACAATATATTGTGCAAACCAGTTCAGACCTTCAATCTAACCCATACACTGTCAATACTATTGCACAATATTTATATTGTACACTATATTGTGCAATAATATTGATAGTGTAATGGGCAGCTTAACTAAAACTAACATGAATTCTTTATTTCACTTACTATAGACACACACGCGCGCGCACACACACACACACACACGGCACGTTCCTGAATATTGCATACTATTTCATATAACTACATTTGACGAAGACACAACATATCGTTGTTTTAAGCACACAAAAATGAACGCACGTCTCGCTAACTTTGATAGCTAGAAAATAAAAAACCTGTCAAGAAGAAATAAGTAAAAGAATAAGTATCAAGAAGAAACATTAAGTTCTAAAATGAAATGATGGCCAATCAATAAAATAATGAAAACAAAATAAAACAGACGTACGCATTAAAAATAATATGACCTCGCTGAACTGATGTTCATCGATATCATACGTCTACGGAAATACACAATTAAATCTGGGTTGGAGTGACCCAACACGTCCAATGAGTCGGAGGGAGCTCGACAAAGAGAGGCAATTGATGAGTTTAACGCCGTTACGATGACGATAACGATGATGATGATGATGATGATGATGATGATGATGATGATGATGATGATGATGATGATGATGATGATGATGATGATGATGATGATGATGATGATGATGATGATGATGATGATGATGATGATGATGATGATGATGAAATAAGAAAGTACATGACATTCTACTTAAACATAATACGTTTTTGTATACGTTAACTATGTGTCATTGTATTTTTATCGTTCGAATTTCAACTAACGTAACCAATAGTTATTACATGTAATTCATAATTACAGATTTGATACGTTCCTGACTGAAACGTAGAATAGAATAGTCACTTTTCAAAACCTCTAAGCGATAGGTGATTTCTTACGGGTAATCAGATCCTCTATTCAGATCGCAATTGTTTGTCGCTTGACGTTACGGTCCCTGGAATCTGGGACCGTCCTCAGAAGCTCTTAGTGGCGGTTGTGAGGATAATTTCGATTCCAGGGATCGAAACGTCAAGCGACAAACAATTACGATGGAAGCAGTCCGCATAGAGGATTTACCCGTAAGAATAGTCACTAATTTGATGGGTCTACATTGTTGCCACTTGAATGTACTAAGTGTTAGTTTTTGCTAATCAGCTCCTGGAAACTCTTCAGAAAGATCTGGATTTAGAAGAAGTCTCACGGGTTGAAAGTCCTATGATTCGTGAAAATAGATTAGCGGCACAAAGACGCAGGCAAGCGACTCTCAGATCACGAGGTCCTACTTTACGATGGAATGCAAAATTAAATAGTGGTTTCAATTATAATCCAGTTATTAACTACGCGAATGAAACAGATATCGGGTTACCGAGTATGGTTTGCCCTCATTGCAAAGCTTTAAAGTGGAAAAATAAATCACATGGATTATGTTGCTCTGCAGGAAAAGTGCGATTAGATCCCACACTTCCTCCTCCAGAACCGTTAAAATCATTATTAAATGGAGAACATCTTTTATCGAAAAAATTTTTTAATGCATTAAGATCGTACAATTCAGCTTTTCAATTTACATTATTCGGAGCCAATGAAATAGTCGAAGGGAGCTTCATGCCTACTTTCAAAATTCAAGGGCAAGTATATCACCTCATGGGATCATTACTCCCCACACAAAACGAAGTACCAAAATTTCTACAGGTGTATTTCATAGCTGATTATTTACAGCAAGCTGAAACCAGAATGGATCATATTCGTAACTTGGATAAGACATGAGTAACAGAACTTCAAATTTTACTTCACGCAATCAACCCATATGTTAGTGAACTGAAAAGTGCGTTAGAATTTGTAACATCTGCGAATAATAATCAGTACAATATTGTGATTCATGCTGATCAAACAGAAAATAATGAAGAGCACAGGGGTCGCTACAATGCACCGACAACTAATGAGGTGGCAGTAGTTTTAGTTAACCAGGAATGCGATAAACTCGATATAATAATCCGTGCGAGGGATCATACGCTACATCGAATTGCAGAAACACATGAGCTTATGATGCTTTACAGTACCCTTTAATGTTTTGCAGAGAAGAAGATGGTTATCATTTTACATTAAAGATAGTCGATCCTCAGACTGGGTTACAAACTACTAACTCGACAGTTACCACAACAATCATATACAAATATTCGCGTGCGAAGCCGCTGGTACCTGCTAGTTTGAAAATAAATTAATAGTGATTTCGGCATTATTAATTGGATTATTGGATTATGCGGCTCAGTTCTACGTACGAAGAAACACGATGATTATAATAGGATTGGAATCTCAAGGAAATTTTCAAATAAATTCATCTTACACTATCACGTACAGATGAGCAGATACGAATAGGATTCTAAACCAGAAAATTAGGATAAACACTTGGCACAGAATAATTACAGAGGATTCCTAATAAGTAGAAGATATAAGTTTAAAACTCTTCGAACGTTCAACTATAACTTTAAACCTAATAGTACACATGACACATCGAAACTATCACATCGATGGCGATTTTCTAATTATGGTGACAGAAAATGAATTAATTTTCCGTATGCGCAGACATTACTGAGGTTACTGAGGTATACAAAACATTTAACGCAAGTCTGAAAAAATAATACCGCAGACAACGATATAACATAATTCTAGAGTAAATGATAAAGTAATGTAAACACAGGTTGTTTGTAGAACGCGGGGTGGGGAGAAGGGAGAGCGTTGCTAACGAAAATTGATGCCCGCGAGCGTAAAGGCTTATGTAATCCTGATTTAAATTGTTTAATTAAGACGGTGTCTAGATGTAATTTTTAAGCAGAACGTACACTGTTTTTTATTAAAGGCTTTATTCTATTTTGTTCGTAAGCAACGGCATTAACCATTAACCACAAGCAACCACTAACCATTAGCTAACCATTAACCTAAAATAATGTATGCGTTAATTAGCGTATAATTAAAATTAAGTGCAATAAAAAGTATTTTCGAGTTCAACGAGTAGACATTTATTGAGTGATAAATTGTTCGCAGTAGATCTGATTGACTTTTTGATATCTGGTTGTATATAAAAGCAAGTTTAAACTCCGACTTCGAATTCACACGATGGTTAATTATTCACACGTTTCCGGGAATTATTAAGAACTACCGTATTTTCATGATCTCTCGTTTATAATTAAAAAAAAGGAATTCATAGATCGTGATGAATGACTTATTGCCATCAAAATTATCAGTGTCATTTTTTGTACTCTTGGCTGTACCATTCTCGCTAGAAAAATAATTTGGATATAAGGACGGAACAATGGGTCAACCCATTATTGGAATAGCTAAGGAGTAACAAAAGAAGGTGATGTGAACATTTGGGAAGAATGCCGAGTGATAGGATTCCAGTGCTAGCAATGGAATATAGACCTGTAAGGAAGGGAGATGTAGGACGGCCGAGAGCGAAGTGGGTCCCGGAACAGGTTCAGGAAGAGCCTAATCCTTGAGGTTGATAATGATGATTATTATTTTTCATACTCTATGCATTAAATTTGATTGTCTGGCTTCATTGATAATATGTGCTACATGTTGGTTTAGTTAACGTCATTGCCGCATTTAAGAGGTTTACATTCGAAGAGTCAGTAAACTGTTAGTGGCCCGTTAGTAAAACGACACGAAAATTATCACTCCACGTGGACGCGTCGTTGCCACACTTATAATACTCAACAAATTCAGCAAATCGTTTTCAATGAAGCCGACCCGTCGTATCGTTGTCATTCTGCCGTCGGCGTAGGTAATTATTTAAATTAGGCCTATATAATGTCAACAACGCAAAAACATTAAGGCGGGGCTAAAAAAAAAATAAGTTAAAACTGGTAAGAGTTATTTGATACACGTCGTAGCTGAGACTCAGGAGGTCTACTAATGAGACGACGACTTTCATTTATATTTCCCAATGACTTTCCTTTCCTTAAAATTTCTTTCAACCGGTAATACGTCAGAATAATAATGGCAAAATCATCACTACCAACTGTGCTGGTGCTTTCATGCTGTTTGCTCTCATATAAGAGAGTTTTACAAGTTTCCGTGCACCTTTAATGAATCCATACCTCTTTTCTGTGAATATGAATTCAAAGTGTTCAAAGGACTGTGAAAAGCGGTTAAAGAACTCTTAACAAATATATTTTGGTTATCAAGGTACCATGTTGCCGTTATGTGTGTCAGTAAGAAAGATCGTTATTTGAAGCTTAACGGATAATTGAAGCCAAAGATGAAAATCTTTAAACATTCACCGCTTCTACTTGTTCACATTCCACTAAGAAACACTAAGAAACGGTTTCCGATTTATTCTGTGCACGTTGCGTACTAAATTCATAAGGTTCTCGTACGCTAAAGTGTAGTAGTGGTAGGAATTTTATGTTTACAAACATTAAAGAGGAGCCAGCAAAGAATCGAAAGAAAGAACGCCAACTATTCTTTGCCATAGAGAAGGATTTCATTATAAAGAATTAATATTTACAACGAGAGCGAAGGCTAAAAAATGAATTAATAAAATGCCAGGGTATTTTTCACAGGAAACGTGAATGTGTCGCGTTTGTAAACGAAAAACCTCGTGTAAAATAAGAAATATGGTTGGATACATTGCATGTGAGTCCGCGCGCTAGTGTGCATTAAGCATATTAAGCAATAAAGAATGAAGTAACATAATATTTATGGTATTAAGTTATCGACTATTGGTGTAATTAAAAAATTTAGTTACAATATTTTCCCCATATAGTATGCAAATGCTGTTTTTATTTACTGTTTTTGTTAAAATGTTTTAACTTTACTTACGACATGAAAGTATCTTATATAAAAGTAAACCAACATCTAAACTGGATAGATTTTTGTTCATTTAGTACTACTGTATTTTGTTACTACATGAAATTATTAAAATATAATTGAATTTGATTAAATTTCAAAAAGCGTTTAAAGAAAATTTAATAAAATGATCTTAAGGTTATCTTCTATTGTAGGGTATTTATTGTTCATAACCTAAAGATACCACACACATGATTTATAATAAAGTTTTAAATTACTCACATTCTTAATTTCTATTTATTATTGATCATAGACCATCGTCAGGATATTTACACAATACACCCGCGGTCACGATTTTGCGATACAGTTACTATTTACAGAAAAAAACGAATTTTACAGAAAACACTGATTAATGATCGTGAAAAGTACGTTTGTGCCCAACGTTTCTCGAGAACTGATTTTGTTGCGGAGTGTTTATGTTTACATTCAGGTCTATATTTTATATCAGCTGATTATTTTGATTTTCATTTTGCCGCAATATCTCAAATGTGATTCGATTTTTGAAGTCCGTCATGATGTTCAATAGATTTTCGTGGCCCTCTTCTTTTACATGTTTGTATATTCCGTATTGTTCATATATATTAGATCTTATTTCATCATTGCATGTTTTCAATACCATTAAATGTTGTTGTATTGGACTACATTCGCAAGACTATTGTTTTATGCGTTTGGCTACTGTTGAGTTCGGATTTGAACGTTGAGAACGTCTGGTGTGTTTTATACGAGTATATCTGTGTTTAAAGGATCTTGAAGTGAAACCTATGTATTTTTTGATGCACCGCACATTATATTCTGTAGAGTTAGCAGGCTGACATTGATATTGATAGACTACAGCTTTTTCATAAATGCTTTTTTTTGTATTGCTTATTTTCAGATTGTTGTAGATGTCACTGTTTGTTCTGAACGCTAATAATTGATAGTCGTATTTTGCAAATGTTCTGGCTAATTTAATCTTGAAAATGTTCAATCCCTTCTATTTCTTTTTTGTATTGGGGCGTAGGGTCCTTATTTACTTTTTCTACTTTATTCTTTTCTAAAAAAAGTGTTGACATTTCGATCGACTTCATTCTTCTGTATGATTACCGTTATACCCTTGACTTATCTGCAGTTATAATAAGGTAGTAAAACCGGACAAAATCTTCAAACCAATTAAACTTTTAAACATGTCAAATTTTATTACATTAATCAAGTTACTTTTACGTTGCCAACATTACAACATCGTGGTAAGCGAATTCTGGTAATTCGCATTATAATTGTGACTTAAGAAGTTCAAGACTATGTCAGGTTCGTGGAGTGGTATAGCTAAATTTAAAAATCTAAACATACTTAATTGAAAATTCATTATGATGATGTATATTTTACAATGTTTAAAACTCCAAATAATACCCCGTATTTTACTTAAAATTGAGAGAATTTAGATTTTACTAGCTACATAATCGGACGTTAAATATTTCATGACGACGACGACGACGACGACGACGACGACGACGACGACGACGACGACGACGACGACGATGATGATGATGATGATGATGATGATGATGATGATGATGATGATGATGAAGCTGATCCTTAGTTCTTGTAATGTACTCTCTTGTACATCCTTTGACCGTTCTAAATGCCTCAATTTTAAGTCCCTTATCGTTTCAGCAGCTGTGTAATCCAGAACGACTCGCCAGCGCCTTTCACAGGTTTTGTCACCAAGATGAATTAGTTTAGACTCGTTTTATTGTAACAGCTTTAAACAATTATTAGCTAAAAAATAAATTAAATAAATCTATAACGATTTCGTAATATGTAAGAGGCTACATATAACAGAAAATCACACACGGGTAAGAGCTATTTGAAGCTGGTTGAGCCTGGTACAAATATCCACAAAATGGACTCCAGAAAGTCCCTTGTATATCCTTGGCTGTCATTTGTATAAACTGAAGGAGATGTGGGAGCGTAATCGTATTGCTGGTACTGAGATGAGGGACAATTACGTGACGTGACACTTGTCACGCGTCCGAGACTGATCCAGATTTCACCAGTCCGCGCGCGCTGTGTGCAAGGCCGCAATAAATTACGTTCTGGTGTTTTCTAGTAGCGTTCTTGACGCGTATTTCAGCGTGGTATAAATATAGGCAGTCAGCGGCGCTTAATTCAATGATTGTCGGGCGATTTACACAGTGTGGTTCGAAGTATTGTGGCGAAGTGTTATAATTGTGCGGGAGAATTGTAATACAATTTTATTTCATATTAGTTGACATTATTATTGCGTGTGAACAATTTTTATTTGATTTGTTGTAAAAGACTATCTTGTGGGTTACAAACTATTTAATTGTTTTAATTAAAACTGGTGATTAGTGAGTTAATTGGTGTCTTGTATTTTGTTTTCCGGCCAGTAGACCGTCGTACAGTAACAATATTATATACTCAAGAATAAAATACTTGTTACATACTGTTTTTAGTGGCTCAGTGAATCAATATCTTCTTAGTTTGTTCAAAACTGTGTTTATTTCATAGTTTCCATTGCTGTAATGTATGCGTTATTATGTATTTATTAGTTTATTATCACTTTTAGACAATTTTCAAGTACGTAACTCGACTCCACAGAATGGTATCTCTACGATTTTATTATTTCAGTTTCTTTATTTCATTTTCTTGTAATTATCAAATACTATTAAATTTTCATGGTTATGAAATATGTTTACCGGGCTATTAGGCCGTCAACCATTAATAACTTACATCAATTTAGTCTTATTATTAATAACTGATTATTAAAGAAGAATCAATTTATCATTTAAATCTTTATTCCTTTAAAAATAAATTAAAAATTAAGAATACATAATAAAGTATAAACTTATTCTTTAATTATTTATTTCTTTAACAATAAATTTAGAATTAGAAATTAATTTTATTCTTTAGCACTCTTTAACACCTTGGTCTCACTCCACTGAAGATGACCGCCGTGGGTGCGGCCGAAACGTCTGTCGTTCAAATGAATGTTTGTAATAGACCACGAGCTAATAGCCTGGTAAACATGTTTCGTAACCAAGACAACTCCAGCCGTTAGCGAGTTAGTTTGCGTTCACTTATTATTAAATTTTACTTATTAAAAACTGTTTGTAATCAAAGTGGGTTACGTTTTTTATGTTCATTCATCCTGTTGTTCCCTTACCTTTAATCATCGTCTACATATAAAAACTTTCAGGTTACTTTCCTATAGCGTATTTCAGTTTCAAAATTTGAATCTACAGGTACGAAGAAACTACAGGAAACACGGTCTCTGTTAAAAGAAATATAAAAATATGAGACACAGAAGCGGTTAAAGAAGCATACGTACATGGAAAGATGTAAGCGATGTATTGTCTGTTACAGTTATATTTCACCGTTTACTTGATTCCAGTTCCATTTGGAGTTTGCTTTTCTATAGTTACAACAATTATAGGCAATAGGCTTGTAACATTGATCTAAGGTTTCAAGGCCGGCGTCAACATTATTACAACGAGTGTAAACCGGGCACTTAGGCCGTGGTCTCGTGGTGTAGCCGGGCGGTTAGGTCGTGGTCTCGTGGTGTGAGCCGGGCCCTTAGGCCGTGGTCTCGTGGTATTTAAACCAGACGTTTCGGCCTCACCATCGAGGCCATCTTCATTGGAGCTAAATATGGTTTTGTCTCAGTACTGGGGTAACTTGGGGAACTTCATCCATGTTCTAGTTTTACCACTGAAGATGGCCTCCGATGTCGAGGCCAAAACGTCTGGTTCAACTATCATGAGACCATGACCTAACAGCCCGGTTTATACTAGTTTTAATAATGCATGAGGGTTTTTTAAAATGTGTCACAAGAGACAATTTGGTTTAGTATTTTTGCGTTTGCTTCTTAAAAACACGTTAATACTTGTCATAGTTTACTGTGTTGTACGTTTATGTTCTTAGGCACCAAATTTAACCCAAATCACACGAAATTTGATCAGAGAATTAATAAAATTTATGTTTTTTTTATTTCCAACAAAGGTCTAGTAAAAATTTATTTCTCAGGTACTTTTGTGAACTTCTATAGTTATTAATTTCCGTATGTATTAAACGAGACCCGTACATAAATTCCATCTAATCACTAATATCAGAATGAAACAGAATTATCACTGTTGCACACCACTATAGAAACATTTTTCCGATTTCAAGCTTCACAGCTTCATTTCCGATCTGACGATGAGCTGTGAAGCTTGAAAGCGCTAATCGGGATAATTTTTCTATAGTGATGTGCAACAGTGATAATTCTGTTTGTGATTATAACCACTAACACAACATTCTTAATTAAATATCAGAAACGTTAATCATGCCGATTTCTTAACAGAATAATTAAAATTCAAAACATAACCTGGCCGAAACTAACCTAATATCAGGCAAATAAACGTAATTCAATCCCATGTAACCTAATAAAATAAAAAAATCTAAGCCAATCTAATCTAACATAACCTAAGACATAACTTTACCTAATGTAAATTAACAAATACCAAAGAAATTTTGATTAATATTACAGCGGGTTCACTCAACAGTTGTTTTTCAATTGCACTGCGGTTGAACGTGATACTTGTATTTTACGTACTCACAAGTTGTGAGGCCAAAGAAATTAAACCATTATTCCATATTTATTATCCACCAGAATATTCAATTAGTTTAGAATATATTTGTCTTGACTACCGGTCCTGAGTTATAAAGTAATTGTAATTTGTTAATTAATAATACACTGACTATTTTATAATAGATCACACGCATCTTTAATCAACATTTCTACAATAAATATTTCAGGAAAAATTATAAAAGAGACTACGATTATGTATGATTTCTCTTTGAACTATTGTATGCATTGTTTCTATCAAAGGGTCATAGCTCTGGAAGTCGATTACTGAGACTACAACATGTAACTATGTTTTCCCACGGCTTTCGTTATCCTTACCATAAGTTTTAACCGAAAGTAGTTCAAAACTGTCATGATAAAATTACCACGACAAACTAGTCGAGAACATTTTTCAGGCGGTTGGCGCAAATACGAGAGCGTTTGTCAAGTTGTTATGCAACACAAATCAATTCTTACTACTGCTTCTGTGAATAAGAACGTTTGAACGTTCACAGGACTTTTGACAAATGTATTCTGGTTATCAAGGTTTTATGTTGCCGTTATGTGTGTCAGTAAGAAGGACCGTTATGTGAAACTTATAGAATTATTGAGGTAAAAGATGAAAGGCTTTAAATATTCACTGCTTCCCTTGTTCACTTTCCACAAAGAAACGGCTTCCGATTTACTATGTGCACGTTGCGTACTGAATTCAGAATTGTACGTTTTGTACTGAATGTTATTGTACTATAAGAACGAAGATTAGGAAATGAAATAGTAAAAGGTGAGAGATAACTAACTGAACCTGTTGGTGTCATGGGATAAACGATAATATACTGCTGAAATAACCAATTGTTTCTTTTGTTAATAATGTATACAAATAAATGTTTCGTCAACTACAGAAAAGTAGTTTTAGGGTATTCGTCCATTAAATAATGCGAACATCTTCGTTTATATGCCTCTAAGTCTTTTAATTTCTCTACCCAGACATATGTACGGGAAGAATATTGGTGAAATTAGGTACTTTCCCAATAACCGCACTATATTGCATTTTCGTTGTTTATAGCACGCCTATAAATCGACTTCCAGAAGCCGTAGCGATGGCAGACTGGTACCGTCGTCTGCGTCTCGACGCCCGCTACAATATCCACCCATCAAATCCGCTTACCGCCCCATAGCACGCGCGTGACAGTATCAATACAAAACGCAGTTAAGAAGAAGAAGTTTACCAATTGTAAATGATTAAATTGCTGACTCTAATGAGAAAATATGTAGGGTTAATGCAAGAGGTTAGGTAAGAATGTTTCAGTTTTTTAGCTCATAATTTAAAGTAAACAAAACTCATGGTTGACAATATATAACTTTTAATAAGATTGTCGTTTACTAAAATAATTGCTTAATAACGATTGTAACAGATTGACACTCGGTGACAGTCTCAGCACGTATAAAAAACCCCAACTAAAAGCAAACTGAAGCAAGAATTGTTGTGACATTCAAGCGTTTTCTTCTCCTTCATTCATAAACATACTGAACCTACACTTAAAATGTTATTCACAACGATTGCGTTAGTCTGGGATTATATTTAAACCTAACCTAATCAACTTTACCTTGCGAGCGAAAACATTCGTTTTTTTGCAAAAGTGTTGCGATTAAAACAGAATATATATCTTTACAGACTCTATTGTAACTGCATACACGGTATACATAACCATTGTAAAAACAATAAATTTAGTGCACGATCAGGCAAAACCGGCAACCACAAATAGATTTCGGCGACAAAAAAAAATTACTGTTCAAAGCGAAAAGCGAGTTCTGTCACAAAGATAAAGACATGTATAGCAACCCCGCCTTATTTAGAATTTTTTTGGCGACTTACATAAAAAGCGAGTATTGTTTTAAAGATTTTAAAGTTTTCCTGTCACCTTTCAGTTGACAAGTTAACCTAACAAGACCATCTTCCGCAGCAACAGGGCAGATTTAACCTAGAAATATTTCGCATGAAACATATATTACAACCGAAAAAAAGAGTCTTTAACATAAACCAATAAATTAACACGCTTTATATTTTTTAATAAAATGATATGCGATATTCACTACATATCGATACTGACTATCGCATAATCAAAATTTTGAAAATTAGTGTTGGTACAATGGGAAAGTACCCATCGAACGTAAACAGTCCGTGCGGAGGCACACGTTGCGAACATGGAGATAATACATAATGCATGCTTGACCTACTTGTTAATATGTAACAATGTAATTATTTACACGGCATTAATGTTGTTTACACAAAGTAAACTGGTACAGTTGATTGTTGGAGATGTAAATTAAAAGTAAAATACAAATTATAACAGCTGAAAAAATATAAATTAATTTCTTCTGTTTTAGTATACCCAAAGTTTAATTTATGTTTTGTTTTCCTACTCCTGTAACTTACTGTCGCCTGAAAGAATTATACATGACCGGTGAGGCAGACATAAAAGTAATGTAAGGTGTAACAGATTGGTTTGACATTGGAAGGAGAATGAGATAAGGATGTTATTGTGATTTTCATTTATTCTGGTATTTGATGATTTATTCTAGAGTCCAAAGATCACGAGCTATCTTAGGTACAAAATTGTAGGAACAAGTATGTGTAATTAACTGAAGACTGAATTACACAAGGTTTTAAATATAATTTAACACACTCTTATGAGCAGTTTCCTGTATACCGACAGCAGAATGACGACGATACGTTGGGTCGGTTTCATTGAAAGTGATAATCTGCAGTTCATGAATCCTGCAACGCCACGTCCACGTGCACTAAAAGTATTCGTTCACGAATGGGGCGCATACATACAGTCTTAATTTTCGCTAAAATCATTATTACTTCAAAGCGTTCCAAACGTTTTTTCTGTGGCTATTATAGCAAAGTATAGAAGTTGTTTCCCGGCGTTGGGATACATGTAGACGTAGCCAGATGTGTATCGCGGAGAGTTATGAACTGTCGCGTAGTGGAATGGTGGCAAATCGGTGTAGAAAATAATACCTGTCTTAGTATAAATACAACAACCGAAAGAAGAATCCGAAACGCAGAAATTAATTTCATAAGAATACGAAGTGATACGCTGAAATACGGGAGGGATTCAATGCAGAATAATTACAAGATAAAGTCAGTGGTTAAGAAAAGGGTTTTTCGTTTGTTATGTGTGTTTGACTTTAAATACGGTTTTTCTTTATGTGTTCTTCAGGCTAGTAATGAGAGATTTCTATTATTATTCTTCAGAAAATGTATACTAACTGTTTAAACAAAAAGTACATATTATTTACACAGATGTATTTACCGTAGTTAGTAAATAAACTTTATTCTATTAATTGATGAAGTTATTTTTATTGAACATCACTTTTTTGTTGTTCGATTTTCACTTTCTATTTAAGTTTATAATTTCGGTCTTTACATAATAATAATGAAAATAATGTATATTGTTACACTTAAAGTCAGGCAGCTAGCATAGAAGCTGTGCACAATAATCACGTAACGCTGAAACGCATTTTCAAACTTATTTCATTTCGTTTAAAAAAATCCTTATCCTATCATTACATGTAATTTAGTATTGTATTTCTGAAGTTTAGAAAATCCGTTTCGTAAGAGAAGTTTCGTAAGAGATCTTGACAGTTTCTTTGTTTAGCATTTTCTCACTTACATTTGTCTTACGATATATTATATGACATACACCCTACTGACACTCATAGACCTATTATTTTTTTGTCTTACATACGAGTAGGTTACGAGACGATCCTTATTCCGAGGCTGCTTTGGGTACCATAAGTATTATAAAGTTTTACATGAACCTGTTGCACAACCACCTACCAGGAGGACCAGAGACTCTTCTGTCAGGGATACCTTAGCAGAAAGACTCCTGTTTTAGGCCGCAGGAAATAGTAAAGTTTTATCATTTTATAAGTCAATTGCAATACCCACATATACATATTCGATTAAGGCGTGAGTCGTGACAAAAAAGAAATGCTGCAAGATTCGGAGTGCTGAAATGCAGTTTCTTCGAACTACTTTAAACTATACATTGCAAGATAGAATACGGAATGAGAATATCAGAGCAGAACGTGAAGTAAAGAACATAAATGAAATTATTTCAGCTTACAGAAGACAGTGTTGGGATCATTTGCAAGGATGACAGAGGATCGATTGCCAAAAACCGCACTGAACTATAAAGCCATTAGTAGAAGAGACGTGGGTTGTCCGAGGATGAGATGGTTGTCGGAACAGGTTTATATAATCTAATCCTTGAAGTGAAGAAGAAGAAGGCTACGAGTCAAACTAGTTATGTAGGTTAAACAGTGCTAGATTAGTCAAACTACAGATTAGTCAAATAGGGCTGTATAAGTAAATATGTAAAAAATATTACACGTTTTAATAACTTTTTAAAGTATTTGTTAGACTACAGATTAAAGTATACAATTTTACTTATATATCAAAATAAAGTTGAAGTACAGTAGGACCGAACGTAAGAATGCTTGTCTGGTAACAGCCAATGGAGTAGTTAAAACAAGTTTAGTAGTACGTATTATGGTTCAATAAATTGTTACTTATGGCTTAATATAATTTTGTACGCTGAATTCCCCAATCTGTAGGATTTAGTTTTTCTTCGTCCTCTCCCACAAGCATTAGACCGTTTGGTTCTTGATGCTCGGCCGATCAATTTTCTTCGTTTAGGT
The DNA here is from genome assembly GCA_034769895.1 of Magicicada septendecula. Lineage (NCBI taxonomy): Eukaryota > Metazoa > Arthropoda > Insecta > Hemiptera > Cicadidae > Magicicada > Magicicada septendecula. The sequence continues at coordinate 1,266,134,027 of CM068367.1, read as the reverse complement.
TTTACCTTTGGTTTTATCGCAACCTGAGCAATCGCGATTCTTTTTCAATTAGGGGACAGTAACTAAATCTTACCTGCCACCGGTACCAACCCTGCGCAAAGATAATTTGGTGATGGCGTTGCCACCTTGCTGGATCCAATCAGCAGGATTTGCGTGAGGTTTTCTCCCCTAAACAGATTGCTATCTCCGCAGTTTATTACGTCGATATTTCTCTGTAAGGGAGTAAAAAGGTAATGGAATCAGGGGACTGGATACAGTTAAAGAGGCGAATACATGCAGGTGTTAGTTGAGTTAAGAAGGGACACCCCCGAAATGTGAGGGGTGTGGCAAACCAAGAGCTCGAGTGAGCAAGTGCGGTATCCTGATGTAGGTCTACCATCCAGTGTGATCGTGAACGAATACCGCAGCGTTTGGTCACACACAAAATGTAGTACTACGTACAGGTATCATGTTGAGTAAAACTGGAAAAAAGTTTGGACTATGTAAAGGATGATTTGAGAGACGTGTGAACGACATGCTGAAGAATCTTACGTGGTGAGATAACGTAATGTTTAAATATCTTTGAGAAGGCTGAAACTCTAGGTTTTACGTTGAGAAGCCAACGGAAGACAACGATTATGCACGTATCCTGTTAATTAATGCTGACATAACCAAACGTTTATTATGTTTTTCTTGTTAGTTTTTATTTATTTATACTGCAATTACTTGCAATCTATCAAGGAATTTTATTCTAACAACTATGGTAGCAGAGTGTAGAATGTGCCCCCATTGACGCACACCTCGCTATAGATTACACATGATTTTTGTGTAGATATTTCTTTAAACACTTCACTTTCCTAGACTCATTCAAATGGTTTCTGTCTCTACAATCGCCACGCAAGTCCAGCAGTTGTAGTATCAGGAAGTTGTAGTACTTCATTTTTTTGATCTTTATGAAGCCTTTGTTCAAATGGTTTCTGTCTCTGCAATCGCCAAACAAGTCCAGCAGTTGTAGTATCACGAGGTTGTAGTACTTCATTGTTTTGATCTTTACGAAGCCTTTGTTCTTATTTAGCTGCACACCGTTTCATCTCATCAGTAACCATGGGTATTTTCTGGTGTCGATGTATGTCATCGTTCCTTACATACCGCGATGCATCAACAACACTGCGAAACACTTTATTTTAAAAAGTTTGGACTATTCTGATGTTGGATTTCTTTGTGCAATCCCGCAGTTGATCTTCATAAGGTAGCGTGCTCAGAGCGCCAACGATGAAATCTTGCTCTGAGCGCCGATACTGATAAACCCGTGTCTATGCATCATTAGACACCTGGCTGCATATCTGTATTCTGTATATCCGCTGTTCGACAACATCGTAGCCAACACTAATGGTCCAATGAAAATTTGTACAAGTCATTATTAAAGCCATTATCACAGCACAAGCAAGGTCCCAGAACAAAATACATTTATTATTAAGTTAGTTAAATTCCAGTATTCGACAATTTTTCATATTATCAGAAAAATTACGAAAACCCAACTATTCTACCATTTTATTAGTAACATAACTGTAGAGCAGACAATCATAAAATAAATACTGAACGTTTTGGATTATTGCGTTAGTTTCTTAGTTAAATTTGTAACCATACTAACAAATAACTTATAGCTTTTCAGTATATGTATTTTTCCGTCGATCTCTGTATCTAACATTATTCGCAAATATACATAAATGATAACAAAATGCAAAGCTTTTTTTAAACATAGTTTACAAACTTACTGAAAACGATCCAAAATTTGCAATGAGTGTTGAGACACATTAATTCTGTCAAATTACAAAATACAGAAACGACAGATATAGAATTTGTATTTTCAATGAATTCCTCATATCTTTACCCCCAAATAAACTATAATAATTTTATAAAAATTTTGAGTTTTATTTTAGGCCTTTGGTGCTTCTAGGTTTAGCTCTTTGTTTTGATGTACCTTTGACTGATGTTTTTCCTTCGTACATACCCAGAACGTAATACATTCATTTGAACGTTTCATCCTGTACTCATGTCACTCGTGAAGAAATAGAGGATCATTCTTACTTACTTTCTTGGAAGTAATGACTCCATTTAGATCAAAATTTACGACTTTAATACTTCTGTGTCGTATACAAAATTTAAGGTATGCGGCTATCTAGTATAGACGACCATACTAGCAAGTTTTGGCTTCTTATCAGCCCGCTTACAGTGTACATCCCGTGTTTACGCATATATACAGTTCAGGTCTCCGTCTCATAAACGTATTCTCATTTATTATTTACAGTTGTATTTAACCAAATTCTTTTATTTCTTCTCAAATGTGTTCGTCCCGGCCAAATGAGAAATTCTGAGATACTAAAGAAGATTATGTGCTGAAGATGCATGTGCAAAGGTATATTACAGGTAGAATAAAAAATTTCGAAGTTAAATTTGCAGATTTTTGAAAATTGGTTAAATATATTGGTTAAATGGTTAATAATTGGTTAAATATTGGTTAATAAAATAAAAATAATCGGTTAAATACAACTGTAAATAAAAAATGAGAATACGTTTATGAGACGGAGACCTGAACTGTATATATGCGTAAACACAGGATGTACACTGTAAGCGGGCTGATAAGAAGCAAAAACTTGCTAATATGGTCGTCTATACTAGATAGCCGCATACCTTTGTATACGACACAGTAGTATTACAGTCGTAAATTTTGATCTAAATGGAGTCATTACTTCCAAGAAAGTAAGTAAGAATGATCCTCTATTTCTTCACGAGTGATATGAGTACAGGATGAAACGTTCAAATGAATGTATTACGTTCTGGGTATGTACGAAGGAAAAACATCAGTCAAAGGTACATCAAAACAAAGAGCTTCTAGAAGCACCAAAGGCCTAAAACAAAACTCGAAATTTTTATAAAATTATTATATTTTATTTAGAGGTAAAGATATGAGGAATTCATTGAAAATACAAATTCTATATCTGTCGTTTCTGTATTTTGTAATTTGAGAGAATTAATATGTCTCAATACTCATTGCAAATTTTGGATCGTTTTCAGTAAGTCTGTAAACTATGTTTAAAAAAAGCTTTGCATTTTGTTATCATTTATGTATATTTGCGAGTAATGTTAGATACAGAGATCGACGGAAACATACATATACTGAAAAGCTATAAGTTATTTGTCATGTTAACTAAGTTAGTATGGTTACAAATTTAACTAAGAAACTAACGCAATAATCCAAAACGTTTAGTATTTATTTTATGATTGTCTGCTCTACAGTTATGTTACTAATAAAATGGTAGAATAGTTGGGTTTTCGTAATTTTTCTGATAATATGAAAAATTGTCGAATACTGGAATTTAACTAACTTAATAATAAATGTATTTTGTTCTGGGACCTTGCTTGTGCTGTGATAATGGCTTTAATAATGACTTGTACAAATTTTCATTGGACCATTAGTGTTGGCTACGATGTTGTCGAACAGCGGATATACAGAATACAGATATGCAGCCAGGTGTCTAATGATGCATAGATAAGCTCGGCGCTCAGAGCACGGGCGCTCTGAGCACGGAGCCCTTCATAAACCCGCAAAGGTTTCAAAACTTGTTTGTATAATAACAGTTTACTATGTAGTGACAGTACGGAGGGACCACATTCCAAGTAGCTACCACATTTTCTTGCATTTTATTCAAATTTTTTGTTTACGTTTCTTTACGTGTTTTTCCATCTAAGCTTAGCAATCATGCCCAAATACTTTGCTGAGTTTGGATTTAGAATTATTTGACTATTTTGTTATTAGTGATTAAAAATATAATTCACCCTATGCTAAGCGTTAACAGTTATTCCACTTAATGATTTATTGCCCATTTAACGGAAAGTTACCATGGAGCCTCGTACTAAAAACGTTAAGAAAAACTAAACGGTTGCGAATTGTGTAGTGAGATTATGTAAAAACAAAGCAAATTGTTTTACGCTGCTGGCAACAGGGAAGAAATGTTTACGTTACGTTATACGTATGAGATCCTGGGAAAATTCTAAACAAAGGAACTGTCTGACACAATCAATATAAACAAATATTTGTACTTTTTATTCACTGGAAATCTACGAACGCGTGTAAGTGTCTTGTTTATCTTCCCTTTCCAGAGCTTGTACATACAATCCGCACGTACGTCTAGGATTCACGTATGTCATTCACGTGCGTAAGTACGAGTACATAGTGCGTACATGACCTACATGTTAATACATAATACGTAGTCTGATATTCTACACATGCCATGTACGTACATTGTTGACGTAATGTAACTGACGTAATTATTGTTAACTCTGATTCTGTGCGAAAGTGTGGACGAGGTTAAAACATTTTAAACTATAAAATCTGTGAATCAAACGTTTATTTACGATCATGTGAAATAACATTTAACACCCGTATATTTATCAGATCTTATTCTTGACTAAAAGCACTAGGTTATATAAACCTGTTGTGGCTCCCATCAGATCACCCACGTCTCTTTTACCAATGGATTTTCTTATTATTCCTAACTAAAACCACTAGGTTATAAAGGGTGTCCCATAATGTACGCAATATTTGAATTACGCGCCACTGTCGTCTTGTTAGGTTGGTAGCACTGCAACTGTTGTATTGTTGTTGCCGTTTACTCGCCATTAGTCGTCATGGAGCGTTACACGAAAGAACAGCGCGTTGTTATTGTGAAAACACATTATAAGAACGGTGAATGTTATGCGGAAACCGTTCGTAAATTGGGTGGAATTTTTGGACGACGAAAAGCACCTAATCTGTCAACTGTGCAGAGACTGATTAAGAAATTCGAAGATACAGCTTCGTTATTAGACGTTAAATCGTCTGGACGTCATCGCGCTACCCGTTCTATTGAAAACGTCGCGGTAGTGAGAGATAGTGTCGACGTGAGTCCAGGGAAATAAATTCGCCGTCGATCACAACAACTGGCCATTCCAAGAAGCACAGTGCAGCGAATTATAAAAAACGATCTTCATCTGAATGCCTACAAAATCCAACTAACACAAGAACTCAAACCGTGTGACCATTTTAAGCGCCAAGAATTCGTCAGTTGGATATTGGGTAAACGTGAAACGGACGGTTATTTTTCCCACAAAATCATCTTTAGCGATGAGGCACGCTTCCACCTCAACGGGTACGTAAATAAACAAAATAGTCAGCTTTGGGGTACAGAGAACCCTCGTATCATTCACGAGAAGCCTTTGCATACACAAAGAGCAACTGTTTGGTGCGGGTTTTGGGCTGGTGGCGTGATTGGGCCGTATTTCTTTGAGAATGAGGCTGGAGATGCAGTAACAGTGACTGGCGAACGTTACCGGAACATGATAATGGAGTTTTTGTGGCCTCAACTGGAAGGTATGGAATTCGAAGATATGTGGTTTCAGCAGGACGGCGCAACCAGTCATACTGCCCGCGGAACAACTGCTTTGTTATCTGAAAAGTTTCCTGCTCGTCTTATTTCACGCAATGGCGATCAGAACTGGCCACCGAGGTCTTGTGATTTACCAACATGCGACTCCTTCCTTTGGGGATATGTGAAATCACGCGCTTATGTCCGCAATCCACGAACAAATTTTCAACTCAAGGAACAGATTCAACGAGTTATTGGTGAGATTGAGCCGGAATTGTGCATAGAAAATTTCGATCGACGGACAACAGTGTGCCAGCAGAGTCGCGGGGGACATTTGTCTGATATTGTGTTCCACATTTAACCGCAGTAAGTGTACTTTGTATTAACATTAAAACATCTGATATTTTTCAATAAATAAAAGTTTTTACAACATTATTAAATCTTGCGTACTTTATGGGACACCCTTTATAACCCTGTTGTGGCTCCCATCAGATCACCCACGTCTCTTTTACCAATGGATTTTCTTATTATTCCTAACTAAAAGCACTAGGTTATATAACCCTGTTGTGGCTCCCATCAGATCACCCACGTCTCTTTTACCAATGGATTTTTTCTTCAGCGTCGCTTTTGGCAATCGATCTCCGTCAACCTATCCAAAATTATAACACCATCGTCTTATGTAGGTTTAAATAATTGCATGTATATCGTTTATCCTTACTTCTGCTTTTATATATCCTCATTCCTTCTTCTATCTTGCAAGTATAGTTTAAAGTATTTCAAAGACACTGTACTTCAGCCTCCTCCCTTGTTGCTTCAGTTTGTTTAAATATGCGCGGAGTGTCTGATACGCTCTTCCTATTTGTTGACACTTGGCTATATTGTGTGCTGATTTTTCTATTACAGTTATTTTGATACCTCTTATCAGCCTTTCAATTTCAATATTAAATAAAGCTGAAGGTAAACCATCTCCTTGCCTTATATTTTCTTTATTTCTATTAAATCCCTCGGACACTCTTGTTTTGTCAACACTGTTGTCTTTGTGTCTTTCATTGAATGTTATCCACGAATATCTTCCCTTTATCCAACCAAGAAGTTAGGCTTACCTTCTGATAGCATATATATTATGCATAGGTTTATCATATTCTGGTGAGATTTATGCATAGGCTTGTGCATATATTAACATAAGCGATGCATTATATTCGTCTTTATTCTTAGTTGTTTTTTCGTGTTAGAAGTCCTCATCACTCCATCTTTGTCCTACTTTGTTTCTGAACTGATAGCTTCTGCTTGGACTTGACTTAGACTTGAATTGTCGTTTTGGACTTGATAATATTTATTATACCGAAAGTCCTTTCGTTTAGTATGAAGCAGCAGCTATCATCAGTTCAGCAACAATTTACCGCTCCGTTAGTTGTTATCAAGTTCAAGAATTAAGCCAAAGACCTGTGCCGGTTTCATGTGACTACCGCATGCAAGGTCATCTACAGTTTTTTTTTTAGCGGTGTTTACAAGAACATAGGTTGAGCATTTAGCCCAAATGTCGATACTACTGGTGTCTACATTCGGAGACGTTTATTTATTTTTTAGTCGACAATATTTAATTCTTACCGAATACCATTATTTTTTTCTAGTCTAGTAAGGTGCCCTTAGTAGTAAATTTGTTGAGATCTCAAAAGCCTTATTATTTATATCCGTTACGAGCTGATCCTTTCACTAATATGGTCACGTAATAAAGCTGACAATTGAAAATATTTAATTACATGTTTTTCAAATTTTTGTGATTTGTAACAATCGTTTTCTGATCTTTGCCGTTTAATTTGGTATGTAATACATGGTCACTATTACACTATTACGGTAAGTGTCCTAAAAATATATATTTTAAAGATGTCAATCTTCATCGTAGCCAACAAGCAGCTTCATCTGGATATAACAATTTAGTGCATATCCATAGTTACAAAACGTGCTGGATACTTAAAGACGCTGAACCAAAAGGTGCGGAATACAAATACAGTGACCATTTTTACATCCCCATAGGAGTAATGATGTAGATAAAAACCCATTTTCAGAGACTTTGTTGAACGTGAATTATAGAAGAGTAGGTCTGTCTTTTATCTTAGTTACCTATTCCGAAACTATATTTTTGTAACTTTATGTTCCTTTTCACATGGTCTGCAGAAGGCAGGGAACTGAAATTCTTTCGCAGTACTCTATGTACATATTTTAACTTTTAATATGAGGGTCTGAACTCAATAGTTTACTCAATAACTCAATAGTTTACTCAATAGTTAACTCAATAGTTTAAAATTTATACAATATTTTATGTCAAAAAACACGTGTAAAAATATATATTTACAAAAAAACATTTTTTCCACAAGCAAGCAAAATTTTTGAAATTCCCTACTTTAAAGTAGTTACAAGTCATAACTATATATATCTGTGCAGAATTTTATTATATACTTTTTACAGAGCCTGAGAAAAAGGTACATGAAAATCGCTGATTTAACAATTGGTTAGATAGAGATGACCAGATCTTAAGATATTACAACCTTGGGACACCTTTATAACTTCAATGTATAAGCTTGTAATAGAGGAGTTAAGACATTAAATTCTTAAGTTAAAAAGGAACTTGTAATGAACCCGTTCGATAAAAGCATGCGTATCAAATATAATAAACCCAAGACTCCTGATTAGCTAATCCGGAGGGCGATGTATTGAAGAATACACAATATAATAAGTAATGTCCCCTGTTAATAAAGACTTATATAAACACGAATTCAGTAGTGTCTAGAAATCCAGATTCTCAGAAACACGTACAGTATTCTAGGGTGCGATATGTATACATCAACGGGCCGTGATATTTTGAACAAGTAAAGCCAAGAAAGACATTACCTGGGTGTGAAAAAAGTTTAAAGTTTACCCACGGCTGATAAAATAATTTCCCAGTTAAGGTACAACACAATTTTCGCGGTAAATGACACAGCAGAGTAAACAAAGATTACTTTAGAGCGCGAAGAGCGTGCCGCCGCTAACTAAAATTGATGCCCGCCAGCGTAAAAGCTCTGCACGGTCCTGATTTAAAGTATTTAATTATACTGCCTCTGTTCTGAGTTAGAATTTTACACCAACGTCCTATTAGTCTTCAATTTTTGTGTGTAACCAAGTTATCATTCTGGATACGAAATCTCCCAAAGAGAGACATAGTGTTGGGAATATTAAAAAACTTATTGTTACCGTAATATTGTTACGACGATCTCACTGATCGTCATAGGGTACAGAGGAAAACAAAATACAGACACCAATGAAATCACCAATTATCAGCTTTAATGAGTTACATATAAAAATTTAATATCAACAAGATACTCTCATACAGTAATTCAAGTTACATTTGTCCACACGCAATAATAATGTTCAGTATTAAGAGTTCCCACTAATTATAACACAGTTATCGATCTCCATAAGCACTTGATCCGCGCTGTTAAGTCGCCACTTATAATTAACTTCTAAGCGGCAGTTGTTGCTATATATAACCTGCAGATGTTCCATAATTTATGCCAACAGGCACTCGAAAAGTCTAGACGGTACTTAAGTGCAGCCTTGACAGAGACACGCACGTGCTCGGCTAGCCGAGAAACGTCTTGAACGACACTCTCGACTGTTTGAGAGCGTTCCATCGTTACAATATATTGACTATATTGGGTCTGTTCTTTCTTTAAACACGTGATACAAAACTGGTTCATTTTATTAAATAATAATAACGTAAAAGGCATATACAAATGCCTTGAAAAGCAGATAAAGATATTCACAGTTACACTTTTACTCCCTGTCATCTAAAGTTTTGCAAAGTTTTAACACTTTCGATCGTGGTCATTTTCTATATATTCTCCTGGTATAGGGATGTTCCAGCGGCCTGTCTGTTTTCTGTATTTTTCAATTGTTTAAACAGTAAGATTAGTTTTAAAAAATCTAAAATTTTATGTAAAATTAAAGACTGTACTTTCTGTTTTATAAATAGTACAATAATTATTTCTTCTTTAGGTCAAAACAATTTTTAGTAACTGGAACAAAAGCATGTTTTTGAAAAATAACAAAAGTTTTATAAGGTATGTTTATATAATAAATGCTTCTTATTAATAAACTACACAAGAAAAATTATTTTTCGTATAAGACTGAGGCACAAAATGTAGTAAAAATCACTCTATTTACTAATCAGCTTGTGTGTGGCTAATATCAGAAAACTTACAATACAATATTATGCTTCTAAATACTGTGGCTAACATGATAGCTACAATCAGCAAATATTTCGTCCAATGTTAAATAAATTTCACTTTCACTTAGAACTTCTTTTGGATCCATGATACGCTAGTAAGCAACTAAAGTAACACTGAAAAAAATAATTACGAATGAGCACACTAAATATTTATAAATCCACATGGAAAGTAAAGAACACTGAGAAATATACAACAATAATGCACCACGTGGCAGATCGTATTTGACGATGGTTCACTGCAGACTGAGGTAAATGCAAAGTTCTACGAAACCTCATCGGAAACCACAAATATGATACGGTGCTGCTATCTTTGTGTTCAGTAAGCAACTAAAAAGTTCAGTGTAGACGCAAAAGCAAGAAACCCCGTAAATGTTTAGTACAAATGCTGTTGCATGCATGCCAAGTGAAAAACGTTGAATTTACGGGCGTCGTGTTTTTGAGTAAAATGTTGCGCCCGTAAATTTTTTCGAGCATAGGATCGAAAGTGTTAAAACTTGAAGCGAACACGAAAATAAAAATCATCAGTTCTTGGCACAGATTGTACACAGCTACATAAGACATTACGTTCGACGGATCTCTTTTGCTAGGACTGTCGCTATTAGCCATATTGTAAAAATACGGAACACTTTGATTCACCCGACAACGGTAACAGTTTCTTTATCATTGTTTCGTTCTGCAATTTCTTTTAACACTATTTCAATGTGTTTTTTTTATCAGGTTATCTTAACTGATGCAGGAGCAATCAGTAATGTGCAACAATATATCCAGTTTTGAAAAACGTAATTTAATATCCGAGTTTCATGACTCATTTATACTCTATGTGTGAGGTCGCCAAAATGATTTTAACAAATTCACACAGTAACAACTTACCTTCAGTGTTATTCTCCGCTTAACATTAGTAAATAAAAATAAATTATTTCAAACATAACCAGTAAAGATTTTTTTAAATTGTTTTTTGAAACTTGTCTCTAAAACTAATTTTACAAAATCTGTCTAATTACTGAGGTAATTATGTAGCCTTGCTTTAATATGTGTCTGTGAACAAGCATTTTTAATTATGTATAGAATTAAAACAAAAGACAATTGTAAACTCACAGGCGCACACATGAAAAATGTATTCGAACTCTCCGGTTTACAAATTCACCTAAACATAAAATAAAAAATATGCTGTGTCTAAACCCATTTTGGGTAGTTTTTACGCTAAAAATGAAAGATAATTAATGTACATCCAATTCAATATGCTTTTTATTTAAAAATTTGTAAAAAAAAAGTATTTTTAGTTTTGTAAATTAAAAAAATATTTGTTTGCCTTTTGTAATTTGTTTTTATGTTTACTTTTTAAAAAACTAAACATATTTTCAGTTGTAAAGTTAAAATTTTAATACTATAGACTGATTTATTCAGTAGATTAAGGCCCACTTCATTCCAGCCTGTAAATAAAAACGTTCACTACACAGTTGGCCTATAACACAGTTTGAAAAATCTAGACAGAAGTTGAATACGAAAATTTTTGAAAATTGTTACAAGTAAAGCTATTCCAAAAACTATTCCAAAAGTAAAGCTTAAAAGCAGTAATTAAGTTTATATTAGGCATAGTTGTAGTAGTATTTTAATAATACGATACTTATCTATATTTCACTCACGTCTCGTGGTACGCCAGAGTTTCACAATCACAAACGCGGTCCGTGGAGCAAACAAGTTTGGGCACCACTACAATACGTAGACTATGTGCAATGTTATAGTGTAATAAAACATACTACATAAAGTTTAATTTAACAGTCGTTGTAATTATTGGTAGATCTCTGCTTTCTGTTAAAGAAGCCTTCCTAAATCTGGATGAAGATGCGTGCAAAATAGGACTTGGTCTGAATGAAAGTAAGACCAAAGTAACGGTGTCAAGAAGGAAGAGACGCGTACAACACCGGCAGCATTAAATTGGTTCTCCTGTCAGTGAAGACCTTGACGAAAAGGATGAAGTAAAGAGAAGAACTGCAGTCGGGAACGAAGCATACTTTCCCTTGAGTAAACTCTTGAAGAGTAGGATAGTAAGCCACTCAGCGAATTTCAGGTTGAATAAGATCGTGATTAGTAGACCAGTCGCTGCTTACGGCGGTGAAACTTGGACCGTTAATAGGTCGGCAGTGGAGCTGCTGGGCAGATTCAAAACAAAATTTCTTAGGAGGACTGCAGGCCTAAGATGTAAAAATAGGATACGACGGAGGAGAAAAAAATAAAGAATTGCATGCATCATATGATAATGTCACCATTATAGGTATACGACTTTGAAAACGACCTGCACAGAACAAACCTTTTTGACACACTTGGGACATTTGTAGGAGAAAGTCACGTGACGCAAAGCAACTGTGTGGAAGGGGTCATTCACTGGCCGAACACCATATGTGAACTAATACAACGTGCCGTTGATTAGGAAGGGAAGGGAAACAGACAGACAGAAGGGGTATGACAGAGAAAGTGGGAGAGGGAGGTGCCTTACTTCTCCACTCCGCGTGTACTGAAATCGGTGATAGCTTTTCCAAAGTTGTGAGGCTATACGTCCTTCATTAAGATACAAAGATTAAAATGGATTCAGAGAATGGAAGACAGCAGAACAATCAAAAAGCTGTACAAGGGTTCTCCTGGTGGAGTGCAACCAACCTAGAGGACAGGCTAGCAGTCGGTGGGGAAACAGTGTCGTGGAGTCATCTCAAGCAGCTTAGGATAAACGTCTCCCTTGCTCAGGATCGATGTGGATCACGATAATGTTTGAACAGGCCAAGGTCAGCTACATGCGTCTGTTGCTCCAATGAAAAGAAGAAGTATGATAAAACAGACTATATATAAAATTTAATTTAACTTTCGTAGTTTGCAAACTCTCTTTGTTCTAAGACCCTATACGTTTTCAAGTTCAGTTTAAGTACGGTCTTAGTTGCTTGCAAGCGTTTATAACGAATATTTAGTTTTTTATTACAGGATATGTACACAGTATGCTGTACAATTACGCCATTAATTTTTTTCCCAATCATTAATATACTTTTCTGAAAGTTTGTTTTCAATACAAACAGACTAGGTACTCATACCATCACATTTGGTGCAGAATAAGTTTTCTGTTCACTCATAACATTGTGTTCAATATACACAAAATAATTTATACAGCATTCTGACGGAAAGAAACATGCGTATGAATGTGTGTACGAGAGAGAGAGAGGAGAGAGAGAGAGAGAGAGAGAGAGAGAGAGAGAGAGAGAGAGAGAGAGAGAGAGAGAGAGAGAGAGAGAGAGAGAGACTAATGTTGCATGTTGCATTTGTGTGTCTGTAACACACATCTGCTTTAAAAAGCTGTGATTTTTAACTGTGTCCTCTCACACGTTTTGTTACGAAGCCCAAACCGCATTACAGAACTCCCACATCACTTTACTGCAGTCCACATATATACAAATAATTGATTGTTACAGCTTCCCCGCGGCCAGCACACGCTTGGCTTGCTTCTGGTTTTAAAAATAAATTACCTTTCGTTTCCTGATGATAATGGAACACTTTTGCTATCTTACTACGTATAAGATTCCATTAAAGTTAATGCTACACGTTAACAGGAATAAACGTTAAATTTTTAACTGATAGAGAGACGAATCATCTTGGAGTCTCACCTACTTCCACTTCAAGGCTGTTTCCTAAAAGTAACATTTTTTTCTTAAAAGTTTTTCTTAAAAATGCCTCGGAGCCACAGCACGGTATCAGGAAGGGTAGATCATGTTTAGACTCCATCTTTACAACAGATGGAGATGACCTTCCCAGGTCATCGGAAAGCACATAAAATATCAGTTGCTCCCATACATAGCGTTCATCGATTTTGGAAAGGCATTTGACAGAATGAATAGGGACACGCTGTGGGCTATATTGGCAAAGAAAGGGTTCCCGCAACACCTAATTAGAGCCATAGAGAGTCTTTATGAGGAATAAAATTGGGACAGGAATCGAGCACAGCTAGTGTGGCCCTGATTAATTGTGGAGTAAAACAAGGGTACCCATTATCACCTTCTCTTTTTAATTTATATAAAGACAATGTCATTTGTAGATGAACCTTCCGGAACACTTATGATATGTAACCGTGCACTGGCACGTTGTTTGCTAATGACGGTCTATCCTGTGGAACTCAGAAAGCGGCCTGCAGATGGCTGTACACTCATTGAGTAGAATCTGCAAGGATTTCGGATTATGGATCTCAACATTGAAGACCAAGGTGATGGCTTTTCTTTAGCTGATCCCACACGAGCAGCAAAAATTGTTGTAGATGGTACTGTTCTGGAGCAGGTCAGTGATTTTGAATATCTGGCTTATGAGGCGTCTTACATTAGAAACAATGACGTGTGAAGAAAACACTCGAGTTCAACTATATGTGGGGAACTCTGAACCATCAGAAGAACTCTAAAATCAACGAGAACAGAAACACGCCTGAAGTTGTACAATATAATGGCCCTTCTCACAATTCCCTACCGGTCTGAGATTTGGACTTTATCTAAATCTCAAGCCAGCTGTATCCAAGCGGTCGAAATGAGATTTCTCAGTCACGTGGCAGGACATACTCTCCAAGATTGCAAAAGAAATGTAGAAGCACAGCAGGAGCTGAATATTACATAGACGAATGAACATGATATGAACGAATGAACTAAGACGATTTACATAGTTTATTGAGAGATCTAAACCTTTCAAAAGCCAAGTCATAGCTATAAGGTCCTTTGAAATCTTCTGGATAAAAATGTAACAGTGGACTCATGTCGACACAGCAAGCAGATTTTGAAAATTTTGTTTCTTCCAGCAGCAGTATAATGTACTGTTACGTGCGGTTGAATTATTTTTAGCTTTAAAACGGACTCATATTCCATCAGAATGGCGTTTTTTATCGATTCTTCAAAGTTGAGCTTAAAAGATACTTCTACACAACGGGAACGCCTACTCTTCAGTGCTTTTGGCCTATTCCTTCTACACATGAAGGAGTCGTATGAAATTATGTACCAGTTGTTACGTTTTATTGGACTACAAAAGCACAAATAGCATATATGTGAAGATTTAAATGATAGGGTTTGTACTAGCTAGAGTACATCAAGTTTGTTGTTCTTTATGTGAATGGAACAGTCGCGACAGAACCAACAATTTCATTGGTAATGACTGGCCTCAAAGGAGCAATTTTATTCCAGGTTTAAATAATATATCGCATAAACTGTTAGAGCATACCAAAGAATTTCCTTCATTACACATCAAACTGGGATTGATGAAAACATTTATAGAGGCCCTAAGTAAAGAAGGAGAAGTGATAATGTACTTAAGGAACAAGTTCCCACGAACGTGCGGCGCATAAAATAAAGAGGGTGTTTTCATCGGGCCACAAAAAAGCAATGCTAAAGGATAAAGAATTTAAACCTAATTAAATAATTTAGAGAATAGCACTTAAGCTTTATTTAAGTCTGTCTGCCATTAAATAACAAATCAAAAGACTGGCGAAAAACGGTAAGCAAAACTAAAGCCTACGACAAAATTATTTGGAATATAGTATTCAAATTACATTTCCTTCCCCCATACCTGGCTTTCTCCCTCCAAATTCGTCTGCATTAAGTGACGAACATGAGGAAAGATTCCACCAAGACGTCCCAAACATGGAGAAGTGGAACGTCACAATTGCTGAATATTGTTGGAACATGATAAGAGGCACTGTAGAAAATGTCTACAAAAGGAAACATCCAAAGAAATCATTTTAATGTGGCGATTGTAATTTAATAATCATTAGCTTATTTCCTTTGTATTTAACAAAATTAAGCTATTTTGTAAATAAAAGTGGAAAAAGTAAAATGTTGCTTCCGTATTCAAAAAAAAAAACTATTGTTACAAGAAGCCTACCGAACAACCCAGAATATTCTCCACTCCCCCCGTCCAGTGTGGCAGCTGTTGCGTCATTCAACTACGTGATTCTAGCGAGTTCCAAGAACACTTGAGATGCTACGCATTAAGCCGCTGGCGTCGTGCAGTAAGGAGACAAAGCTGTACTGCACCTCTCCTGGGCCTATATAAAGCCGTAGCAGGCGGATTGTCAATTCAGTTACGGAGCGATTTTTCTCTAGTGCGGATTGAGCGTTTGACGAAGTGAACTAGTATTGTGTTAATAATTGTGTGAAACGCTATTCATAGACATTGGAATTGCGTGTGGACAAATCTAACTGGAAATATTGTATATGAGTTAATTACAAACGGTGTAACTGTGAAAATTAAAGCTGGTGATTAGTGACTTAATTGGTGTCTTGTAATTTGTTTTCCACTGTACCGTTGGAAATGCACAGTTTTTCTTTCAACACGCTTCTTCACGGTTGCCCAAGTCAGTTCCATAGGATTAAAATCCGGCTGATAGTGTAGAAGTTATAAACAGAATGTCCTTGGTTTGCCAAAATAGCATCTATTTTTAAAGTTTTGTAAGTTGGTTTGTTTTGTTTAATTAGTGCATACAGCTCAGCCTTTAACATAGATGGACTACAAGGAATGTTATGGTTTTTTAACCAGTTAATCATGTGTGCCTTTTTTTGATAATGATGTTGGAGGTGGATTTATTTGTACATTGTGGTAGGAGGCATTATCTATTACTATTACGCTGTTCTTATTAAAATGAAATGAAACTAAACGCTTCATATTTGATGAATACTGATGTTTTTTGAATAGTACTCACACAATAACCTCCACAGCGTCTCAGAGAAAACTAAGCTATGTTTCTCTGTTGACGCATGCGCATTACATAACCTGCGCTGTTAGCACAAAAACGGTTGATTCATGTATAGTAAACTGTACTGTACCGTTGTTATAATCCGTTGTTACGGAGTCCCTTGTGGCTACCGTAGGCTTGGATTTAAAATTAGCCGCGGCAGATTACGAGAAGATTACGACAGATTACTTTTCTCTCTTGTTTTGATAGACGTTGTATTACAAAAGGGTACATAAGTTTTAAATAAGACAAAAGTTAAATCTTCTGTTGTCACATTTCTGACATCAGAGGACGATACTGCAGTTGCAGTTCCTGCGAAAATTGTATCTGAACAAAAAAATATTATATTTCCCTGAAAAAGATAGTTAGTTGTTCTGTAAGGAACTGGACCACAGTGTAACGGTTTCAAAGATTCAGGATTGATAATACTGAAACTATTGTTTTCCCACAATCCGGAAAAGCCTCTAGTATGAAGGCGTACACGTTGGGAGACCCGATTAATATCACGTCAATATGTATCTTATTAACTCACATGAAGGTTATGTAAATTTATCATACAACATATTGCTTAAAAAGCAAATGGTACCGCAACCCTAGAAAGAAGTAATATCTGTAAATGTGTTTTACGATTTACTGAACATCTACAATTTAAATAACATCTTTAATTTTAATCATCATCATTATCTTCACATCACGGCATGGGCAATGTGAAACCGTTCACACCTGTCTTCATGACCTGTCTTTGTCCATGGTCAAAGATCCTCAGCCATCTCTTCCTGGGTGTACCCACACACCTATGTCCTACAGGTTTATATTTCTAGACTTGTTTAGACAGTCTTGATACTGACATTTTTTATAAGTGTTCTTCCCACCGTTATTTATAATCTTTAGTCTTTCATTCAAGTTAAAAACCTGTAAAACAACTCTTATGGCCTTATTTTTTTTACGGTCAAGTTCAGAATACATTTTAACTTCTCTAAATAACGCCATTTCTGGGGTCTGTATTTTACTTTCTTGTTTCTTGCTTGTTGTCCATAATTCATACCCATAGGACAGTACAGTCATAACTTTGTAAAACTACATTTTGTATCGATGTACCTTGTTTCTAAAAATACTGTTCATTAACCCACAGATCGTCTATAACTTACCTAACTTAACATCATAATTCTTATCAGCGACAGTATCATTTTCCCAATACTTAAAAGAGCTCACCAGCTCTACAATTTGATCATTAATCATTATTTTTGTTTTTATTGGTTTCTTGCCTCGAAATGGCATTACCTTTGTTTTTGTAGTCAAGGTTTTCCTATTGCATGATAGGTTTAAGGTTTTGTAAATATTGTGAAGCTGAAAAACAGATTTTTGTAAAGCAGATTCTCTATTTTAATAACAAACAATTTGTCACAAAATAACAGCACAATCAAATATCTGGTCCGCGATATCTTAATACGAGGGTTCACTAGATGTTTCTATTTCCTTACCAGATCGTTAAAATAAATGTTAAAAAGAGTAGGTGATACATTTCACCATTTTCTAACACCTTGATGGACAGATATTTGTTGAGATATTCTACAATTATTTGTAACAGCTATCTTGTTCCGTTATATAGGCTTTATATTGCTACAACACAAATTACTAAACTATTGGCGCATAGGATATGATAGTATGTGTATCTCAAATTAAAAGTCTATATTGGAGGGTTTAAGATTATTTATTGCACAAACACAAGTAATTGTTTATATGATATATTTGATATGTACAGAATGTAATGTTTGATATAGAGTCTTTCTTTTAAAATGTTAAATAATGTTCATACGCAAGACGTGATACGTTACATAAAGAAGATTCCCACGATGATGTTGTTGAAGAGAAGGGCAGGTCTTTGCGGTGTAGTTGGTTCGTCAGGTGCGGCTTATAAATGACAGACGTTTCCCCAGAAACGTTTACAGCTGGGCTGGCGTCCTGTAACAGCTTGGCTGATGTCCTGTAACAGCTTGGCTGATGTCCTGTAACAGCTGGGCTGGTGTCCTATAACAGCTGGGCTGGCTTCCTGTAACAGCTGGGCTGGCGTCCTGCAACAGCTGGGCTGGTGTCCTGTCAGCTGGGCTGGTGTCCTGTAACTCCCACGATGAATCTGACGCTTCGCACACACAACGGTACTACGGATCTTACAACTCGTAAAATTAATATAGAGTTTATGACAAGTAATATCTCAGGTGACAGTGAGTTTAATCTAATAACGGTATATTGAACTTATACCACTCCGGCTTCTTCAAGTGTTCACGCGAATACCAAGGTCTACCGCGATCAGCAGACCACCCTATGAGGAAATCTTGCACTAGCACGGAAACGTCTTGATGAAACAACTTACTATTGCATAACTATTAATGATACTGACACTGCGGAAAATCTCACACAGCGATACAGTTACACTCACTTATTACACACTTAGTACTACAATATTAATAATACCGTGTGTAAATAGATAATATCAACTGTTATGCGTCACACGCGTTACTATCCCCGAAAAGTCTTAACAGATCCTTGCAAGCGGTAGAATCTTGTACAAGGAGTGCACGACCCGTTCGTGGTAGCAGCAGTGAAGAACTGCCTGTAATTATACGCACAATGCGTTAAAACAATATTGTGTGCAGGTGTACTACACACACAGTTCTGAGTCTTCCCGTTTCACTAACGACGAATAGTTTTTACAACACCTTGCAAGCGGTAGAATCTTGTACAAGGAGTGCACGTCCCGTTCGCGGTAGATGGCGTAGAAGAACTGTCGTAATTATACGCGCAATGCGTTAAAACAATACTGTGTGCAGGTGTACTACACACACAGTTCTGAGTCTTCCCGTTTCACTAACGACGAATAGTTTTTACAACTATCTGCGACTCACACGTTGCTGATTTTATCCTTGTGTGACTTACCGGCAGAATCGGCATTTGTATAAAGTGGTTTTTACACCTCTTTCGTAACTGCTCGTCCAACAGCGATATTTCTGTGCCACTGTCGGACAACATCTCGTCAACATAACCACTGATTTTTGCTTCGACAACAAGGTCGGTGCAAGTTTCAATACTAATATTTCCCTCATGTTTATTACTATTATCATTATTACACACTAACTTATCCCTAATTGCTGCAGGATATAGGCCAGACATAACAGTTTCATTCTTATAACTAACATTTTTCATACTTGATTGATTGAACTGCTTTTCAACTGAATCATTTTCAGCAGCTGTTGCTAATAAGTTGGTATTAATTTGCTGAGTTGTATTTTTATGTTGTTGTGATTGCGGCTGATTTTGTGGTGTTTGAACATGAAACTGATTACGCGGCGGTTCATTATTATTTATCATAATTGTTGTCACCTTATTGTCACCCGTATCATTCACCTCTCCATCCTCAGTATCTGATATAAACTCATCAAGTACCTCCTCATAACGACATGTGTCAGAAATACCTGCACCGTTATTATCAATACCCATTTCAGGTTCTACTACTGGTTCGGGATTTTTATGTGTTATGCATAAACTGTCCGAATCAATAATAACTTCAGATTCTATGATCCGTTCACGGCTCTCGCATGCTATATCTGTTACATTATAAACTATCACCTCCTCACAGCAATTATCTGAAGTATGTTCTGGACTAATAGTGTTGCTATTACTAATTTCACTTTCGTCATCATCACTATAATGGCATGCATAATCTAGATATTCGACCATATCGAATAATGAAATACTATGCCCTAAGCGAGTTGCCTCATTAATATTACTTTCAATTTTATCCCACAATTTCCGCCTAATGGCTCTACTCTCCTCAGATATGGTTTTATCATCAAGTGACATGGCCCTTAAAGATTCTATAAGCCCTTTTGCCTTCGACATAGTGATCACAAATTAATTTAAAATTTAGTAAATTTAAATTCACTGATTTATACGCAAAGAAAGTTATTATTATCACCAGATTATTAACAAAGTGTAATCAGTTTATACACACAGAGAAAGCCGTTCAAAATACCAACATGTAAATAAACCTTATCTAACACACAACAACTAATAATCTACCTCCAATATACTGATAAAATCTGTTCATATATGACATACAAGAGAATATGCACAATTGTTAAATTATATCCTCAGATTTTCATATGAACTATACACATACAATTATTACGTTAATTATAATTATACGTCGGATTTTACCAACAAATTTTATACTCATAGACAAATATATGATAGCGTAAAATTACCGCTATTTTACTAGCCCTACGTTGCTAAGCGCCAAAATATCTCTATGCGACAACACAAATTACTAAACTATTGGCGCATAGGATATGATAGTATGTGTATCTCAAATTAAAAGTCTATATTGGAGGGTTTAAGATTATTTATTGCACAAACACAAGTAATTGTTTATATGATATATTTGATATGTACAGAATGTAATGTTTGATATAGAGTCTTTCTTTTAAAATGTTAAATAATGTTCATACGCAAGACGTGATACGTTACATAAAGAAGATTCCCACGATGATGTTGTTGAAGAGAAGGGCAGGTCTTTGCGGTGTAGTTGGTTCGTCAGGTGCGGCTTATAAATGACAGACGTTTCCCCAGAAACGTTTACAGCTGGGCTGGCGTCCTGTAACAGCTTGGCTGATGTCCTGTAACAGCTTGGCTGATGTCCTGTAACAGCTGGGCTGGTGTCCTATAACAGCTGGGCTGGCTTCCTGTAACAGCTGGGCTGGCGTCCTGCAACAGCTGGGCTGGTGTCCTGTCAGCTGGGCTGGTGTCCTGTAACTCCCACGATGAATCTGACGCTTCGCACACACAACGGTACTACGGATCTTACAACTCGTAAAATTAATATAGAGTTTATGACAAGTAATATCTCAGGTGACAGTGAGTTTAATCTAATAACGGTATATTGAACTTATACCACTCCGGCTTCTTCAAGTGTTCACGCGAATACCAAGGTCTACCGCGATCAGCAGACCACCCTATGAGGAAATCTTGCACTAGCACGGAAACGTCTTGATGAAACAACTTACTATTGCATAACTATTAATGATACTGACACTGAGGAAAATCTCACACAGCGATACAGTTACACTCACTTATTACACACGTAGAACTACAATATTAATAATACCGTGTGTAAATAGATAATATCAACTGTTATGCGTCACACGCGTTACTATCCCCGAAAAGTCTTAACAGATCCTTGCAAGCGGTAGAATCTTGTACAAGGAGTGCACGACCCGTTCGTGGTAGCAGCAGTGAAGAACTGCCTGCAATTATACGCACAATGCGTTAAAACAATATTGTGTGCAGGTGTACTACACACACAGTTCTGAGTCTTCCCGTTTCACTAACGACGAATAGTTTTTACAACACCTTGCAAGCGGTAGAATCTTGTACAAGGAGTGCACGTCCCGTTCGCGGTAGATGGCGTAGAAGAACTGCCTGTGTAACGACAGGCTTAAGGAAATTTCCAACCACCACTCAGCATTCTATTGGTGGACGGAAGTCACATGGTTAGTACATCGTGACATGCACTTTTCATGCAGTAGAGTGCATTTACTTTGTAACAGCATGCATAGCGGTAATCAATCAATACCCTTATCACATGCATAACTGCATACTTTACTAATATCATACATGAACGTAAACAATAGTCAGAAATATATAGGGATTGTAGCAATACATATGTCTAAGTTCAGTTCAATGTCAAACACAACGATAATTAATTCACGCACCGCCCGGGAAACGTTTACCACTCGCGCATCCGCGCACATTTCCACAAACACAGTACATGAATAACAATAAATAAATAATGCACAGTTTTACAAAACTAAACCCTTATCCTTACTAAATACAACTGATAACATAACTAAACTTAACCATCTACCAATATAACATGAATGTCCATTGTCTGTGTAATATATGAGCTTGCCCCGCCTATCATGATCCTGTGATTCGTTGCAATATAGTTCTGATAAGTTGTTGTGGATATTCCGTTTCTTTATTTTTAATTAAAACGTATATTAAAACTTTCTAACGTCTAAATTTTTATATATCTGCACTTGTGTTTTATATATCTAATCTTTGATACAAAGTGGATGGTGATTTTACAAATATACTTGTAAAAGAATACGTCCTTTCCCCTGAAAAAGATATTGAAAAATATCTCAACCTCTTGAAAGGAAATCATTTTATTTATATATTTTCTTTTTTGGCAAGCTTAGTTTAATTGTATAATGGTTGAACAATCCTTTTAAAAATATCTGAAAAGTTATTTAAGTTTTAAAAAGTAGACATTTAAACAATCTCGTTATTTAATAAAGTTAAATTAAATATTTCACTTACCTGTATTCTGATAAGTGTTTTTCATTTTTACAAAAAGTTTTCTTCTCTATAAGACGTGGTGTGTGAGACGCTCATAATTTATAATTTTTTCCAAATTTTCATAATTTCCCTCCTCTTTAAATTACTCGTTGGATCCGTGTCTGACACTTGTGGGACGAGAAACTCACACACGGCGTACGTATACATACATATATGCCTATAATAAATGATACATTCGTATCTGCAGTTACAATAAAGTAACAAACATATTGGGAATTTAAGGTTATTGAAGAATATTTACTTTTAATATTCTTTCAAATGACAATAAAAACTATGGCTTACACAAATCTCAAGTATCATTTGTACTAACCTCTAAATTTAGAAATTGTGTAATTCATTATAGTAACAGGATTATGAAGTAACATTTTAAATATAACTAACTTATCACAATAGGCAATAAGATAAGAGATTCTTTTCTAATCTGAACAAAGAAATCAGTAATAGGTCAACGCATTTTATAGTTATATTTTATAGTAATATGGCTCCTTTGTTTTTTAAACTGACTGAAGTTTAAATCAATAAGAAACAATGTCCTACACGCGCAAAACAGAGCTGAAAACGATCACAAAATGCATTTTAAAAATCAGTGTCATGAAAAGGTCTCATACAAATTTTTAACATTTTCCAACAAAACTTGTAAACTCTGTTACAGCTAAAATGCCTGATAATTTCTGAACACGCCTATCATGACAACAGCACTAATACTGTTCTCATGTGCTTCCTGCCCAATGAAATTTTTAAAATTAACAAATATTTTTCATTTCCAAACTAACAATGAAAGAATGGGCCGAATTCAGAGTAGGTGTTACCGTTCTGTTTTGTACTTAAATAAATCTCCCAGCGTTTCCATTCAAAAGGCATGAAAAATTGTATATATTTTATTTTATATAATGGTACGATTTGTTTTGGCAAAGTGACTCAATATTGACAAAATTTATGTTCGGTAACTAAATACATCAGTCTAAACCTCAATTTTAAACTAATCAGCACTTTTTGGTAAATATACCCATTAAAACTAATGTAAGACACATTGTTCACTTAAATCTTTATCAAACTATCTATTTAAAACTATTTTAAACTCTTCCTCTTATTTTAAATAGGCCTACACTCACTGTATTAACTTATACTATTTGCCATTACTTAAACATAAGGAAATGAATGTCATAGCCCTCGCATATACGTAAGCAGTTGCGTAAAAGCACTAACACACAAATGAAAGCCGAGAGAACCCAGATGATACGTTTACTTTTTAGGTTCTTAGGTAATTCTTAGATGATGTTAATTCAGGCCAATAAGGTGGTATCTACCATTTGGCGCTGGAACATTCGAGAATATTTAGCTAGGAAGAAAAAGTTAGCGTGTTTTGGAGTAGGCTTTGCTTGCCCTGTAGTGAGCGTTACCGCCCCGTAGTGAGTACGGCAAAACGTGGGTCACCAAGTTACGGTTAGGCTATATATAAGTGAGGTTTGGTCTCCTCCGGCTGTAGCCCTCTAGTCCCTTAATACCTGACTTCGTCTCCTTCTTACATAAACTCAACCGGCGATACACCAGGAATGCTAGACTCCGTGCCACCACTAAGTCCGCTGTAGTTTCCATCAACCGGCCTGCTAAAAACTCACAAAGACCCATCTTCATCACAAACTGCCTGCTGGCTCTTGTAAACACACCACCTGCAAACGACAGGTAAATAGTATAGTACTTCCCTACAATTAATCCTCAACTTAGGTACAACCCTATTCCTATCTCCCGATCTCTATGCCACCCATTACCTAATCCTCCGCCGTTCCGTTAACATCACTTTAGACGCTTTCTTTTATCTTTTATGTCCGCGCTGCTCGTCCATGCCGTTCTAACACTATCGTTAGACACAAAGCACAAATAGAACCTCACTAATCCAATTGGCAGTCCAACTACATTACAGGCACAAGCACAATTACTTTCACTCTCCTTTCTCTTATTCTTGGTGACTCCATCTTCTCAGCGACGGGCCTGCACTGGCTCTCCACCGGTTGAAGAGGGCTACTCCCCAGAACACTGAATCTTCTCCAAGCGGATACATCTCAAATTTATAATTTATTTATTTATTCTCATGTTATTTTCATTTATGATTGTCAGTTCAGATTACGACGTCTTTTATTGTACGATGGATAGTCTGTTTTAATTAATTCTTAATTCCTCACCTGAAGACGACCGTTGACTTGCAGTGGTCGAAGCTTTGCGTTAATTAAATTGTAACTATGGCCATAATTCAATATAGTATACTTAGCATAAATATTATGCTATCCGGTATTACCAATTTTGTCGTCTGTTGTTAAACTGCTACCTGGCATGTTCCGGACGAGACCTTTCAGTGGCTTCACCATTGCCAAGTCCTGAACCAATCTTATCTCATATTAGTTTTAAGAATCGTTTTAAATATTATACTTTGGTTGTTAGTAAACAAATTTAATCGCGTACTAGCATTAATACAACACACTCTGAGACAGACAGCTCTCAATGATCGCACAGGAATGAAAAATGCTTGTAGATCACTTGGTTAGGAAGACAGTAAATTCACGGAAGAATAGACAAGAGAACATAGCTCCTAACAGCAACTAATATAACGTGAGAGCGGAACTGTTGCGAGACTTCTAAAGAATCAGATGACATTAGTATTTGATACGGATAAGATGAATAAGAGTTCAAAGAGTTACGTTGATTCTTCACTGTAGCTCTGATTAAAATTTGCAATTTAAAAATGGTTACTTTATCGTTACGTCACATTGAATCCTCGAAACATTGCCGTTTTGACTATTTCTAAGTAGTATACATCGACGAACCTTGAAGACCTATAGACATCAACTCACGAAAGAGAGTACTATATTTGTTTTATCTTGCCTGGGATTATTAGTCATTTATTTTCAATTATACGCGAAGTAATTAGTAAATGTATTCGTGTAGAATGTCATTATAAGAGAAATCGTCCACCCATGGTACAATTAGGAAGGTGCAGGCAAATTTTAAATAATTTTATCCATTTAGAAAAAAATTATTGCCCAGGAAAACATAATTAGCGCATTAATGACAAAGTAATGTGAAAACGGATTGCTTTTACAGCACGTGTAAGGGGAGACCAGGTCTGCTGATTACAAAGATTGACGTTGACGTGCGTAAAAGTTGCACAGTTCTTATTTAAAATATTTAATTAGAACGTTGTTCTGTGACATTTTTTTACAGAACTTAGTCTGTTTATATTAAAATCTTTATTTTTTTATAAACAGCTAAGTTATCATTTAGTTATCAAAATCTAATATTGTTATAATTACATTTTATAAATCCACTAAAAAGATGCAAATTAAAAGATAACAAAACTTTTAAAATTGTTATAATAACTTAATTAATTAAGCAAGTTTTGTTTGTTAATTTGGGGTTTTTTAATAGCTCTTACTTGAGCTGCTACTCAAGGCAAACGTAACTTTGTAAGTGCATTCCCAATAACTCTAGAAAAACTGTGTTTAATATTATTTCATAAATTACATGCTATCGGCTCTGTACTACTGCAGAACTACTGCATTCAATGTCCTGTAGTACATCCCTTGTATACGTTTGACTTTCCTACAACCAAAGTCATAATGACACTCCAATCTTTGTGACTCCACCTTCATCATCATCATCATCTAAAGGTCATGCCTTGTCGAGTTAGCCACGTCTCTCTCTCCATCATTGTCCTTTTTAAATCGCAGTACGATAGAAAGTTCAACTATTTTCCCATGTCTTTGAAGAATACTGCTCTTGGTTGTCCTCTTGGTTTTCCCCCAAAATCTTTCCTTAAAAAAGGTTACTTAAGAATTTGCCCGTTCTTCTTCCAATCGTTTTTAAAAGTGATCTATCTTCGTTCACTTCTGCGAGGAGTTGCTCATTACTTTTCTTATCCATCCAACTTGTTCTCGTCTTTCACCTCCAGACCCACATTTCCGTTGCTTCCAGTTTTCTCCTATCTATTTTGCCGAGGGTCCAGGCCTCGCACCCATAAGGTAAGACACTGCAGACAAATGTTTTTGCAGACCTTTTCCTTACTTCCATACTTACGTGGTTATTCGTAAGTAAATTCCTTTTGTTCTGAAACCCCCGTTTTTCTAGAGCTATTCTTCCCTTAATCTCTGTCCCATATATATTTCACAAGTGAAGGTGCTCCCCAGGTAGCAACAACCTTGCTAAACCTGCTATAACCTGTATTACCCAATTTAACATCAAGTTTTACATTCTCTTTCTTCTTCCCTATTATCATTGTTTTTGTTTTATTCTTCTTAATGTTTAATTTAAGTTTCCATAGGGTTTCAGACTAGATTTCTAACATTCTTTTAATTTCTTTTACAGAATCTGCAATTATCACTATATCATCTGCAAAGCGGATATTATGAATGCATTTTCCATTAATCTTAATCCCTTTGGTTTTTTCTTTCATTCTTGAGATAAATCTTCAATAAGTAAGTTAAACAAACATGGAGACAAAGGACATCTTTGTCTGACTCTTCTTATTCTGGCTTCTTTTTTTGCAACCGCTTAAATCAATTTCAGTTTTCTGCAACTCTACCTTAGCGTTCAAAAATCTACAAATTCATCTCACCTCTGACTGAAGAAATGGTGGATCAAATTTAACGAAGTTCAGTCAGCGCACGTTACTTCTTCCATCAGCAAGGAAACTTGTCTACCGGTCCAACTCAATGACGGTGATTGGCAACTACCACAAGCATACCATGTAAAACATTTATGTTTTCACCCGACAGTCGTCGTAAACAGCGCAGACGTTCGCTACCGGATAAAACAGCTTGGTGTAAAATTAAACTAATTCCGCTATTCATCGGACGGAGATCACAGCTAACATTGGAAAATAAAATTTTGCTTACAAGGTCAAAATCAGACCCGTTTGGCACACTATTCTGGGGTTCAACTGAAGATTCAAACAGCGTTGAATCCAGTGTTTTCAGAATAAAGCATTAACAGCCGTCGACTACGCACCGGTCACATACCCAACAGTGTTATACAGCCCGACATTTCTATGTTCTCCATCAGGGAAACAATCAAGAGATCCAGAGCCAAACACACCGAGAGACGTGTAAAACACCCTAACGTTCCACCTAACAAATGGCAAATACATGTGAAATGCTGTGAGATGCTGAAGATATCCAAATTTTCTGATAAGGAAACAGATTCAATTAATTCTAATGATGCTGTTGTCACGACGGTCTCACTGATTGTGAGACAGTGGAAACAAAATACCAATGAACCAATGAAATCACTAATTACCAGTTTTAATGAGTCACAAATAACAATTTTAAATCAACAAGATACTCTCATACAGTAATTCAAGTTAAATCTGTCCACACGCAATAATAATGTCAAATATAAAGAGTTCCGCACTAATTATAAAACAATAATCACTTCCCATAACAACCACTTGATCCGCACTTGATAAATCGCCCAACGTAACTAACTAAGCGGCCGCTGTTGCTTATACATAGCTTGGAGAGTTCCAGAATAATTTTCCATACCAGCATAATTTGCATAGTTAACAAGCACTCGAAAACTCTAAAGGACACTTTACTGCGGCCTTGACTGAGAAGCTGCACCTGCTCGGCTACCCGAGATACGGGTGGAAGGACGCTCTTGACTCTTCGAGAGGGTTTCATAATGGTCGTTACACTATATTATAACTTTTTATGTTGTGACACTTATTTATACATACAGTTCAAGATAAAGTCGTCTATGTTGTTTATTAAAACTTATGTTATATGATATATATTTATATGTTATTTATCTCAAAGTTTACGGAATTATGTAACGTTCCAGTTAAATTAGACATAAAATCTTGTTAACGTTTGTAGTGTTCTCAACTGAGAAAATACTCAAACACTCCTCATGACACTTTCGTGTTAACAAATGGGGCGCCTATCACCTTACTGAAAAGACTGCTAAATAAAGACTAAGAAATAAATAAATAAATAATACTGAATTCGTGGAAATAGAAAATTAAGGAAAATGTTCGTATTGGGGCGTCACGTAGGCCTATACCAGCAATTAGTATTTGGTTGACGTTTTTTGGATATAGTCGTACAGTAGTGCCAAATACGGAATTGACGTATTGTAACGGAATGCATGTGTTCGTACAAAGCCAGTCTGTTGATGTCTACTATACATGCTCCACTATGTAGCGATCTGAACACATATAGACCTAGCAGTGACGTACCTACTGGGGGGGGGGTCAGGTGGATCAATCCCCCTCATCATCACTAGCTCCACAGCCTACCGTGAGCAGGGCCGGCCCTGGGGTAGAGCGAGAGAAGCGACCGCTCTAGGCGCCAGGTGAGGGGCGGCGCCAAAATCCGATTGTGAAAAAATAAAATTTTGTTGGCGCCTTTTTGCCACATTTCGCTCTTAGCTACCTACGTCCTATAATGAAAAATAATTCTGTTATGAGTATCATTGGCGGCGCGGGCTTTCGATTTTTAATGAGAGTTGGTCTTTTATGTATGATTTGAAGCGACCAATTGATAAGTCCGAATTAGAGCAGTCGTGTTTAAATTTTGAAAATATTTTGACACATAATTCACAAAGTGACATTTCCGGACATGATCTGGCTCAAGAAATACTAAGTTTGCAAAATTTCTTAGACGCAGTCAAAGGACAACCGAAAGATGTTCTTGACGTTTTGAAAAGAAATGATTGGTGTGACTTATTTCCAAACGCTTGGACTGGCCTTTGGATACTACAAACTATTCCAGTAACGGTCGCAAAAGGAGAGCGTAGTTTTAGTAAACTAAAACTAATAAAAACACATATAAGATTAACAATGGCCCAGGAAAAATTGTCATATCTCGCAATTTTATCAATTAAAATGATATTGCTCAATCCATTTCGAATGTGGATTTAATTACCAAATTTGCAAGTATTAAAGCAAGAAGGGTAAATTTTATTTAAATTTATTTTTAGCGACATTTATAATACGATTAAGCTAGCAAGTTTGTATAAAATCTCGGTCTTCTTCACAACTGATGGCCTTGCACGGTCTCTTTATAATTAGGTACATAGAGTTTTTAGTATGTGTTTATTATTTTTATTACCATTATCATAGCAGTACGTAAAATACTACATAGAATATATCGATGTTCCTGTTTTTTTATTATGTTATCTGATTAGTTTTTAGTTTTAGAATTATTCAAACTGATCCAAATGTTCAATACCAAATACTAATTAATAGTAATTTTGTTTATGTTGCATCAAGAGTGCAATATGAATAGCAACTTAATTTTGATTCAATAAACGTAATGATTTTTGAAAATCTGATGTTTTACTTAACAGAAACTGAATTATAATTGATTCGAAAGGGGTGGACCAAGGGGCGACGAACGGGATTCTCGCTCCACCCTAATAAAAGGCGTGGGCCTGAGCTTCCCTCAGGATTTTCCTCTAGACTTCCCTGTCCTTAGAAAATGTCCACCGATTTTTCACTCCAAGTACTTTCACATCTGCTAGGATTCCATCATCCCATCGTAGTCTAGGTCTTCAATATCCTCTCTTTTCTTCTGTTGTACATTTCGTAATCCTCTTAAGAACATTCTCTGTACATGTCCTACCCATCTCAGCATAGCTATCCTAATTGATGTCACAATATCACGTGATCTGTATAACTCCCAGAGCTCTCTGTTGTACCTTATTCTCCACTCTCCAACTTCCCTAATGGTCCATAAATTTTCCTAAGTATTTCCTTTCCTAAAAGATCCAGCCGAAACAGGCCGCACTTTGTCAGTACCCATGTCAGTACACACTTCCGTACATCACGACCGGTTTTACTAATGTTCTATATAGTCTAGCTTTGATTTCACGATGTAGAAGTTGTGATCAGCCCATGGTAGCAATTATTGATCCCCCTCAAGAAATATTCAAAATTAGCGCGAAATTCCATAACCACTTAACGTAGGCCTATTTCTAAGCCAGTTGGGTGTGTTAAAATAAGGCTTATAATATTTGTAGAAATAAAGGGACTTACAATAATTGTAAATTAATAAAATATATATATTCGGCTTAAAACGTCCTGCGACGTTGTCCGATGCCTAATTGCCAATATCTCCTGTCGTTGCAGTTTTCTTCGGTTGGACCTCGTACACTCATTGATCTCCTTACACCCTGTATCCATGTTACTTTTGGCCTTCCGCTTTTTCTGTTTTCCTGTAGTATACATTTCATCACTCTCTTTGGCAACCTCTACTCCCCTTTTCTCTCCACGTGCCCATGCCAAATTAATTGTTTTTTCTCGATGTGTTCTAAAACAGTTTCTTTTATATTCACTTGTTGCTTAATTGTTTAGTTTCTGACCCGGTCTAATTTTGTGTTCTACATATTCTTCTTAATTTATTGTTATATTGGAGTGTTAGTGGTCTCAAATATTCTTCGACTTAGTGGTTTTTCGACTTAATGACTAATATTGGAGTATTAGTGGTTCGGCTTATTCTTCTTAAGGCGTCCATTTCTCTGGCTTCTATTTTTCTTTTCAGATGTTCTTTCATTCTCCATATCTCAGACCCATATATTAATGTGCTCTTAATCATTGTATTGTATATTCTCATTTTCCTTTGTTTTCCTATTTCGGTGCTCCACAGTATTCCATTTAGAGACTTAATTATTGTTCTTGCTTTGTTTACTCTACACTTTATTTCTGTATCGTCTGTCCCTTCCTTGTTAAAATTTATTCCCAGATATTTGTAATTCTCACATTTAAATTAATAAAATACTTTTTTTAATAATTACAAATACTCAGTGTTTGGTCAATAGCGTATGTATTTGCAGTCTTGACAAAATAATTATGCGTTGAGCAGTGTAGTGTAAGTGGGAGAATTTGTGCTTGACCTTGGAGCGTTAACTAAATTCACCGCGAGACTAGCACTCATAAACGATCACATAGGACAGTCAGTCAGCTATCGAGCTGTTTTGTACCAATTAGTGACGTCAGACGTTTCCATTGATACCACAGTTGATACGTGACCATACAGTACCCAATCCCCCATGATAATACACAGTATAAAAAACAAGGAGTGATATGTGTATGTATCCTGCTCATAGAAAAAGATGATTATTTGCTCAATTACAAAATGTAAGAATTATGTGTTTTGTAAACAACTCTTATTCTATTCTTAATCATGTTTATATAGTTTTTAATCGTAAAAAAATATTAAAAAAACAGAGGGAAAAGTTTGTTGCCGCACTCGTGCGCGAGAAAGCGTGTGTGGGTGTTAGACAGCGGACAGATTGATAGGTAAATCGATAGATAGATAATAGATAGGAAGATAAACAGAGAGAGAGAGAGAGAGAATGAGACGGACAGGTAAACAGACAGACAGAGACGGAGATAGTTTCGATGAATTTTTACGAATAATGTAATGGAAAATTATTGAAAATGTAAAACGTTTGTTGACTCAGGCGAGCTCCACACTATGCGTGGTGTGGGCCACTATCCCCAGCCGCGGTTCAGCACAAACACGTGGGAATTTAACTGTGATTCAGATTCGATGTTGAACGTTGTGTTTGCCAATGTGCCGTGCACTTAATGACTGTATCGCGATACTGCAAACATTTTTATCTACGGATTTAAATATTCGTTTATTCACAGTTTTGTTGGATCAATGACGTTTCAGTCATTGCAGTGTAAATAGCCACTACGAACTACTAATTCAAATGGTGCGGTACGTCAACATTCGTTCTGACCTTTCTATGCAAATGTCTAGATTCACAAGTACGTAAATGAACAAGATTTAACCTTTAAAGTACGTAAACTTTAATATATTTTAAAGTCAGATTATAGGTTTAAAGTAAATAAGAATAAGGGCTCACACACACACACACACACACACATAGTGATTAACAGCAAAGGTAATTTAGAGGAAGAAATAAATGAAAGGGTAGCGAAAACAGGAAGAGTATTCAATAGTATTGAATCAAGTTTCCTGTGTAAAAAAGAAATACCCACTAGGATAAAAACAGAAATAGTCAGAAAAATCATGAAGCCAGTATTAACTTACGGAAGCGAAACATGGACAACAAATGAGAGAATAAAAAGCAAGCTATATTGAAATGAGGTTTCTTCGAAAAATAGAAGGGAAGACACAAAAAGATAGAATTCGGAATGAAATATTTAGGAAAAAGTTAGATATTGTTCCTGTAGCAATAACAGTAGAACAAGCACAACTTAGATGGCTGGGACATGTAATGAGGATGGGGGAGGAAAGGCTGGTAAAGCAAGTGTTTGAATCCAGAGAAACAGGTAAAAGAAAGAGAGGACGACCGAGAAAGATCTGGAAGGATGAAGCCCGCACAGCTGCAGAAAGAAGAGGAGTAAAATGGGAGAAAATAAAAGAGCTCGCAGGAGATAGAAAGAAATGGAGGGATATGTGGAAAAAGACGACCTCAGAGGACTCAACTCCAACATAGCTTTACACCGAAAGGTAGAAAAGCTAAGGATTAAGTAAGTAAGTATATATATATATATATATATATATATATATATATATATTGTAACACAACGAAGTTTTTACCTCATTTTACAAAATAAGATCATATAGGAAAAAAACTGAAGAAGTCATCTGGAAGGAGTAATATCAACTTAAATAAAAGTAGCAGAGAAAAGTAATTACAATCATCAATAAAAGAACTTAACAGAACTAAACAAATCGATTCAAAGAATTTATATATAGTCAATTTATAGCCAAAAGGTGTTAAAAAACAAATAGTATGAATATCATGTCAATAAAATAATTAGTAGACCCAGTAAGATACGGAGTAGTGAGGAGTAACTGCCCAGAATAAATAAATTAAAATGACAGTCTTCAAGATATGAAGTAGTAAGGAGTAACCACCCATAACCAATGAATTGAAATGGAATAATAGCAAAATACCTAAAAAACCTATTGTAAAGACAGAAACCTCTATAGCAGCAAACCACATAAATGGAAGAACTTAAACCATATTAGCTATACCAATTTAGAACCAAAACTAATAAAATAAGAGAATCCAATACAAATAATCAGAATAATGTAAACTTAATTACAATTAAAATAAATGTGATTAAGGGGAACACCCCGAACCAGTTTTAAAAAAAGACAACAAAAAGACAATTCTCAATATAAAGTTTTAATGTGTTTATTTATATAATTATTTTGTGTTATTATTTTTGTGTATACTAGGAAATACTAGATGTAAGTATATAAGAATTTATTGTATTTGAACCATGTTAATTAATGTTGTATTTTTGTAAAGTAAGGAAAGGCAAAATAATAATTCAAACGACCCATAAATAGTACATCAAAAAATATAAAACTAATGAGATGAATTCATAATAACATTGCTAGTAAAATTGAAAATTGATGACCAAGACAAATTCAACTTTGACCATATAAACTAAATCAGAGAATATAAATTTATAGAACCTAGATTAAATTGATATAAATTATAATCTTCAGAATACAAATATTTTATCCTAATGATAACAACGACATATAAGAGTGATTAAAGGAATCAACAAGTAAAAGTGACTTAAATGGTGATTGCACAAGAGAAGGCCTAACAGCAGTAAGCCAGCACTAGTAAAATGCAAATAACTTGTTAAATATTTAAAATAACAGCCAGACATAAAAGGTAAATTACCAGGGTTTAATTAGTAATCAAGTGTGAGTAAAATTGTAACATAAAACCTATTGGAAACCATTTACTAGGTATTTATGTGAATCAAAATAAGGCCTATAGATAAATTTCAAAGAATGTAATTCTGAAGCTTAATTCAAACCAAACCAGATCAAATTTAGTATTAACTTGTGTAAAATAAAAACAGGAATATTGTTCTATAATTAGAATTACATAAAAGTACTAAACAAATAATTTATAGCCAATTAAATGTAAAATATGACAGTTTTTTCAATAAGATTGAATTATTTGATAGGAACAATGAGAAATGATACCAAAATCTTATGGAATTTTATATATGAAGGAACAAATATCAGTGAGTTGATTGTTAAAAGCCAAACGAGACCGAGACAGACGTGTCAGAATACATCTCATAGAATTGTGAACGGAAATTTTTGACTAACACAACCAAGATATATGATGAGTTTACAACAGTTATAAAAGAATATAAAATAAAGTGACTAATAATATAATAACGATCAGTGAAACCTTAAACTAAATTAACCAATACTAAATAAAGCTGTCCCTACATATAGACATGACTGAAGAACCAAACTGAACTCAAATAACCAGACACCGAGTGAAGGGAACCTTTTTGACATAACACTACTATTACCGAACAAAATCCAGTGGGTGAATACAACTACACTCTACAACTTGTGGATATTCCCAGAACAACATCACTGAAGAGGAATTAACTAACGGAGACGTTTATTTGAAGGAAAATCTCGTAGATGAATTCACATCGCAGATCAACTCATTAAGGCAGCCATCTTGATTCCATTCGAAGAGGCTGATGGGAGCGTGACGAGTGACGTCAGAGAAACCATCTGTATCGTAATATTAACATTTTATATACATTATACTTTATTATTTTGTCTGTTTAATGAATAAGTTTTTAATAATTTGTAAGTATTGAATTCTCTTGCCTTTCCTGACTATTTCTACAGTTAAAAGAACCCTTATACTATTGAATATTTATTTATATGTATTAATCGAACTGGAACTTAATCTCGAATCAGACTCGAGCCAGTCGCGGCAATTCAAACCATTACTTTGAACCTAATAAACTTAATTATTGTTTAAACGTTGTTTTATTGATGATTATTTGAGTCATAAATTATTATTTGAGTCATAATTACATTAATTATTAAATATTAACGTGAACTTCTGAAGGAAAGGAACGAGCAGAAGAAGAAGTACAGATACTGAATCGGCCGCTACATGCAATCGGTTTGGCCACGATAATCCATTTAACGTGAAGAAACAAATAATTCTTCATCAGAGCTAACACAGTCATTAAACAGTATTTTTTATTAATTGAACATAAAACAATTAAAAACAACCCAATTAAAATTAATTAAATACATAATTAAATATAATAGAAAAATTAAAATCCATAATAAAATTTTATTTTTATTAATTATTTGTAATTAACATTTGTTTTATTACAATATATATATATATATAATGTCCAATGCAATGGACATTATAATTGCATATGGAATGTAGCAGCGAATAAAGCATATGATATCATGCAAAGGCGCTATATGAATAAGTAGAGATTGCAGGTTTGAACATTGTAAATTAGTTGACAGGCAGCATTGTGAAAAATGTTAGTTTTAAATATTTTTAGACTTGTAAAACAACTTTTAGTGCCAGTGAAATGATGCGTAAAGATGCATAGCCGCGTGTGTAGTCCGCGTGTGCGAGGGTGTGTAACTATTTTACGGGAAATTTGTAAACAACACTTTAATTTAAATTAGTTTTGAGATATGGGAATGTTTGAGATGGGAGTTATATCAGAATTTTCATAATAAAAGGACCTTCTTGATGACAGTAGTTATTTTAAAAAACGGTGTAACTGAATGTATGAATTTTGTAACTAAAAAGTTTTATAAGCCAAAAATTGGTCGTAAAATATTTGAGTTTTTTGGACAAGAATTATTCTGTTCTTTTCAGGGGTCCTCATCTTGTGGATACAGGTTTGGCAATCGCGATGTGCCCTAGCTGGATTCTGACTTTGCTTCAACTTGTTTTTGGAGAGATCCCTCCCTTTAATCTTTCCTGTCTAGTCTCTCTTGACTGACTCTTGTTCTTTCTGACCCCGAGGCTATTAGAGTACTCGAGAGCTAAGGTGTCTTTCTTTTTTCATTCTAATTTCTTAAGTTAGAATGGGCAGACCGGGCTCATCAGCCGTAGAGAAGGCGGCCGGTCTAGGGGTTGTGTGCGCCGAAATCAACGGACCTGGTCCTCCAGGTTGGGGGTTGTGCGAGGGGCTGGTAACCCTTCCATGTAAAATTTAGTTTACTCGAATACTTCAACAGAAGTTTTGGAGCAGATATCACATTTTAATTATTTTGGATGTGATATCTCATATAGGAAGAACAATAATATCGAGAGAAAGTTAAATAAATTTAGTTATACCTGTGGAACAACAATACCACTATTGTAGAATCAAACGCAGAGGGAGACACAGCTAAAGTTGTATAAGGTCGTGACTGTACTGACTTTAATGTATGGATGTGAAACATGGACTCTCCTGCAAAATTATATTTCAAAAATACAGGCCTCGGAAATTAAATTTTTAAGAGCAGTTAAGGGATGCAGTTTGAGAAACCATTTACGAAACGACGACATAAGGAAAGGCCTGAATTTACAGTCGGTTCTGGAGAGAATAAAGAATACAGCCAGAATTGGAAGTGCCATGTGTAACGCATGGGAGACACGCGTAGTCCTAAACAAGCGTTTGAATATAGACCAGTGGGGACAAAATATCGTGGAAGACCCTGGAAAAAATAGTGAGAGACTCTGTGAAGTCGGAACGGGCTATAGCCCATGCCATATAGTGAAGAAGAAGAAGATTATTCTATCCTGAAGCCTTCTTGCACAGAAAAGTTATTATCTGTAGGAAAATCATAAGCAAATGTTCCCGAAGAACCAATCAGATTATGAGAAATTCAGTTGATGAAAATGACTTTAAACGGATAGATCAGTCTGTGTTCGGAATCGATAATACCGCTTGGTCCATGGCGATCGGTCTACCAGTCGCGACGAATGTAAGTTAAAAAATTCCTGTTGAGTTACTGCGAGAAGTATTATAATAGTGCTAATCCGCGAGAGTGCAAGATATTCCGATAAGGGTATAAAGACACCTCAAGTTATTGGAATGTTGTAAATCCAACACACCAGTTAGCAGTAACAGTATCGGTTCGCGGTGAAAGCGTATGTAACCGTGGTACCCGAAAGCTACTCTGAAGCCGGACACAGTATATCAACCCATATATTCATCCAGATAGGATCAACTCGTCGTCTGAAGGATCTGCAGTTGACACTAAAGGGAAGCGAACGTATAATATTTATGTACAATTATAAAAAAAATTATTTAAAAGAAAGACTCTAAACAGTTTATGGTAAATGAGACATAAAGAACTTTTTAAATAATTTACTTAGTTTTACTAAAAGTCTTAAAGTACCAGTAAAGTCTTAGTACTTTAGTATAAAAAACACAGTAGATTGTCAGACAATAATAGCATCATTAATAAATCCACTTCATCGCAATAAGGTATGTATCGACTTATTCTACATCCCATATTCTATGCGACACCTATGCATCGCAATATATATATGTATAGGCTATATATGATAAAGTAATTACGTTTTAACAAAAGTTCTGTTAGCTTCTGTAGAAGATAGTAGTCCATTTGTTGGTCTGAGATAAATAACAGTGTCCTAAATTAGCTTAAAATTTACTAAAATTTATTCCAAGTATAGCCTTTCGAAATAAAATTTGCGTAAATTTATTTGGAGTCCGTTGGTAAGCAAAAAAGTGAGATTACCTATCCATGAAGTATTAAGAACTCGTAAACTGAGAACACTCTTTCGTAAACCTTCGTAGCTTTGAGTATTCCATTTTACGCTGCCGACGTCTGGATACTGTAAAGTCGATCTTCTGTGTAAAAATGTAACTCAAGGCAGCGACTTAATTAAACACTCTAAATCAGAATTACACGAGTTTTACGTTCGTGAGCATTAATTTTCTTTAGCTGCAGCAGTGTTTTCCTCCCCTTACACAACAACCTCTGCGCACCTTACTTTGTCATTTACCGTGAAAATTATGTTTAACTGGGCAATTATTTTATTATCCGTTAGTAAATGTTTACAAATTTTTTTAGGCATTGATAACGTTTTACTTTACCATAATCCTTAACCTTAATGCTCAACCTTTCATACTTGCGATCATCTTTAATATCATGCCAGAAGACCAACGCCTTAAATGTTGCTGAAATCCAAATTTGTAGGTCGTCTATATTTTTTATGTTAATGCTAAACCTAACCAAATATTAATTACTTGAATTTGGGGAGTAATGTATCGTTCACTTTGAAACTCCTCCGTGACTAATAACACTTAAATAATCTGTAAACGATACGCAAAAGACTCGAGCGGTGTGTTCGCCGCCGAACACTGACTCGTTCTATCGTTTCCTCCCGAACAAACGGTCGCGAACCACCGGGAGTCGAACTGCTATCTATTCGCTCTTTTGGCTAAAAACAGACAAACCGGTATGTGTTGAGTCGGCAGAAAAATTAGCAACCTTGAGAATATTCAAACGGAGCTTTCATGATCGTTCTTAAATTTGACATTACTTGTACAAGACTGTTGAAAAATATTTGTATGTATGTATTTAGACCCGTCACCTTCTGCGAAGGGCTAGTAACTCATCAACCATCACCACTCCAAAAACTAGGCCTTAAACCTGTTCCGGGACCCATCTCCTCCTGAGTCTACCGACATCTCTCTTCCCAGTAGGGTAATAACCCAAGGCAGCCACAGGTAGTCGGATATCAGGTATGCGATTCAAGTGTTCACACCTTCTCCTTCTGTGGTCTTCAATCTTCTGGTGCAATGATACTGGTAACTCTTCCAGAGTAATTAATTAATCGAATTCTTCACAGTAGAATTCGACTTTACCAGAAAACGAGTTTGGATGTTTTATTGTATGCTGACGATGCAGTCTGAATACAGAAAACAGAGAATGAGTTGCAGCATTCTTTGCATCGTTTATGTCATATTTGTAAAAATATGATTTTCAAATATCTAAGTAGAAAACATTTATGGCTTTTGGGGGGAGTTTTCCCATTAGATCAAAAATTTTTCTTGAAAAAACAGTTTTGGAACAAGTCTCTGACTTCAATTACCTGGGTTGCACTATAAGTATTGGGAATGATAAATGCCGAGATAACACTACAAAAATATCGAAGTTTCAGATGATGTGTGGTGTCATACATAGAAAGTTAAGGAAAAAGATAAGGAAAGAGGCAAAGCTTAAATTTTATAAAACAATGGTAGTATAATTCATATCACTATATGGATGTGAAACATGGGTTCCTACCAAGAAGATTAAAAGCCAGATTCAAACTTCGGAAATGAAGTTTCTGAGAAGAACAAAGGGTTGTACGAGACAGGATCGTTTGTGCAATGAAGATATTAGAGAGAAGCAACAGTTATTCTCCCTAAAATCCAGACATGTCGCAGTTACAGCATCTGGGCAGAATGGAGGATGGACGACTACCTAAAGTTGCGTTTCGATATAGACCCTTTGCTACAAGAGATGTAGGAAGACCGAGAGTGAGGTGGAGAGATACTCTGTGAAGACGTAACAGGGAAAGTGCCTACTTCGTGAGGTGCAGAAGAATAAGAAGTATTTTGACCAGGGGAGGTTCGTTCTTAGGGCGCTAAGGCGCGCGCCCCCCAGATTAAATCATGTCATTAAACAACCCATTATCACTACTTGTGGAAAGCCATTACATATTTCTTTAATACTTCGGACAAGAAAATGTTTTTGTATTAGGTAATAGCAGAAAATGTCTTCGGAACAGCATGCATTACGGCGCTCTGACAATTGCGCCCATTTCTCAATTCCCCCACTATATCCAAAGATGAACGAAGTTGTAAGCTTAAATACGGCGTTTACACTGTCGCTCGGCGCGCCGGCTTCCGCGCCACGTTTAGCAGAACGTGGAGTAATTCACTCAGTACAACTAATCGCAGACTATTGATAATAATGTGACATTTGCTCTTTTTAGTGTTTATAGTTTCTCTGGCGTGGTTAAATCAGTGCGGGCATTTGTTTAGGTTTAGGTTTTGAGTTTTTTTTAATAGCTTCACGAATAATTTAGGGAAATATTGTAGTGTCGAATTATTAGGTTCTGTTTTAACATTTAATCCAACATGGATAATTCAGTGCAGGCGCTTAAAGCAATAACTTTTGCAAGATCAAAAAATTGAACTAAAGTCATTAGGTAGGCCAACTCCTGAATTCTGCATGATGCAAACAGAAAATAAGAACAGTGGGAATCGTGTTTTCAGATGGCAACTGCTTTCGAAAGATGCATACCAAAAAAATGATTGGATCTGGGCGGCTGCGACGTTCAGAAATATTTGTTCTGTTTTCCATATACTTTATTGTCTCCCAGAGACAATGGTGCCAATAATGTTGGATGCAGCACTAGAATAGGGGATGCAAAAGAAGTGTGTGACATCATTATAACTTACGTAAAAGATAGATTTACGTACACGGGTCACCTAGAAGCAGCTTCATTGATGTCCAATGACTTATTTCCACTTTTTTCTACAAACTTTCCGGAAGAAATTCAAGCTAGTGATTCGGCATTAACCTTTCTTACAAGAAAACAAACTCCGGAGTGAATTGGAACTATTTTACAGACGGCATGATTATAACATTAAAGGCGCAATAAAGCTTCTTAACTTTATAGAAGAAAACAATCTTACGTCAATTTTCAAAGAAACGTTGATACTTCAGAAAATTGTCATAACTACCCCCATGACAACTGCCGAACCTGAGCGCTGCTTTTCGACTCTGAAAAGACTAAAGACTTTCTTGAGAAATATGTACAATGAAAAACGATAGACTGAATGCCCTTGCGATGTTATCTATCAACAAGGAACTTGTTAAAGAAATTAAGGACTTTGATGCTAGAAAAGTTCGTAAATTTAAAGGAAAGGCGAATTGTATGTAAATAAATGGTCTGTTTAAAGTGTAGGTATCATAAAAATAATATAATATAAATATAGTATATTACTTTTTTTGTGGAAACAGCATAGACATTTTTGTGGACACTTTCGACAGTTTGTGGTTATATTTATTAATAAAGCTGCTGACTCTCTACAACAGCTCACAATATTTGACGTAAGATCAATTTTTTAAATAATCGTTGCATGCTGCACGTGTTACTATTCTTATTTTATTAATGAATTATGTGATCAAATATTGGCGACATTTCCATTGTGCGTTAACTTCAACATTGATAAATAATTAAGAAGCCTAAAGGCCGCGCCCTCCACCCTCTGAAGTCACAAGCCGCCACTGATTTTGACTACATTATTCTAAAATATTTAACAAATTTATATAAAAATTAATATATAACATTTAAAAAAAAGGAAGTCCTTAGATTTTTGAAATGAAAACAAATAATGAATTCCTTACAGGAGTAAAACAGAAAATTTGTTATTCGTATCTGATGTCTATAACAAGGCGTTCGTCTACCGGTATACCGCCTCCCGTCACAGTATATTTCTTAAGTAATTATTCCCTGTTTTGCTGTACAGTTTGTCAAACTAAGCCTGTGGTATTCTTGCGAAATTAAAACTTAATGGTGCTGTAAATTGTGGTAAATACTCTTTGTGTTCTGCTCACACGCTATCGGGTGTACTTAAAACGATTCTGCTACCATGATCTCTGTAACAATCACAACAACGATGTATATTTCACATCACTATACGTGGTACACCACGACTTGCAAGACTGGAATGAAAGAAGGCGCGAATTCGGCAACAGAGGGCACTGGCTCTGGCGATACGACTGTTCGTAATCCGCCGACTAGTGCCCGCCCACTTAGACCGTTTTCAGCCTGAATGTGCTGACTCGTCTGTTTTTTCCTTGACAGTTTTGGTCTTAGAGATTACTAAAGCTGTTTATACTTAAATAAAGCAACCGAAATTACCTCTTCTTAGACACAACACTTCATCCGTAAACCGTAGTAGTAAGTATAAAGTGTTGTCAACTTTTTGCCTCCATAAAATTCAAAAATCCCATTTTGACCTAACCGTGTAATCTCATGTGCTATATGTAATACAAGTTATATTTTTATTCGATTCACCCACCCTCGCACTTATTGGTGACCCTAGATCTTTTTCTTTCTATTATTATATTTCTTTCAATCTATGGTCTCGTTTTGTAATGTGACCAAAATAACCTAAGAGTTTACAGTTGATGATAATCTCTTAAATACATTTAACGCCCCTACGATGGAAGCGTGTTTGTCCTGTGGACTACCCAAAGCAGGTTCTTTTGCTAGAACTAGCCATCCGAGGAGGAGCAATACATTTTCCAAAGGGACAAAACATTTACATATTGTCCATTTTATACACAAACAAATTAGTTTGTTCTGATGACCCAGCATTGATCTGTGGGACGTGCGATGAATACAAACAATTATAACTTGCACGAGAAATTAATTATGTATCTGTTGTGGGCAAGAAAACTGCAAGAAAACTTCAAAAAGTAACCTATTATCCAATGCAAATAATGTATAACATCCAGTGGTTTAATGTCGCTCTTACTTTTCAGTTTAATTTTATTTTCACCGTCGGATGGATTAGAGTAGATATTTGATTTATCAAGAGTCTTTAAGATTATCAAGAAAAATTTTGACGATCACAAGTTCTTCAATTGATAGAATGTGTGTTCCTGTAAACAAGTGGCCTCCCGTTAAAACGCAGCAAAATGATTTCATATTCCACTACTACTGTAAGACAGAGAGAAACTTCCGGACAAAAAAAAACTGTACACGTCAGAAAATCAAGGCCAGACACGTGCTCTACTGCACTTGATGTGCTAGCCTCCAGAACTGTAATATTAGCCGGAAAAAAGCATAAAGCCTCCATCAGCGAGAATAGTCAGAGTACTGGTCTGACTTCGTATGGGAAGTTAGACGCTTCTTAAGAATTCTTAACTTCTTAAGTTAGACGCTTCTTAACTTAAAAGTTTAGTTAAATCAAGAGTTGAGACTGATGTGTTTGGTTTAAAAGTTCTCAGTAGATTTTAGCAATATTTAAGTGCGTAGGTTCAAATATACACCATTACCAACATTTAATTTCACTTGAAGGCTTGTGGTTTAAGAAAATCTCGAGTGAAATTAAATTAGTAAACGACCAGTGTCTATCTGTGTTATTTAACCAGAAAAGGAAGGTTGAACCGGAACAATTTAAAGAACAAGATTGTAAATTACTTGTCACGACCTTTTTCAGTAATTGTCAAGGGCAAATTTGACAGAGTTTAATAGTTCTGTCGAAACTAAATCAATTTATATTGATTCTGTTCTCTTCATACGTGCTTAAACTGTCAGTGAGGATTCGCCAAAAGTCAAATATTCACATTTATGGATTACATAATATTAATTGTATTGTATAAAAATACATTAAGTTTTTTTATATTTCTGTATTTCTATTATTTTTTTGCGTGTGGAAATTAAATGCCTTTATCGGTAGCGTAAGAAAAATTGCGATCCTCTTACTATCGATATGCGTAT
Source organism: Magicicada septendecula (assembly GCA_034769895.1). Lineage (NCBI taxonomy): Eukaryota > Metazoa > Arthropoda > Insecta > Hemiptera > Cicadidae > Magicicada > Magicicada septendecula. The sequence goes on along the minus strand of CM068367.1, from coordinate 1,266,089,899 downwards.
TAAAATCTTATAATACTAATCTTTTAATATAATATTTTAATTCTAAACATCTGTAAAATTTATGTATAGAGGGTAATTCATTTGATGCAGTTACTAAGTTCAAATACCTGGGTAACATGATAGACAATGAAGGGTCCATATACATGACAGGATACAAATATAAAATAGGGTATGTTATGCTAACAGTAAGCAATTGAGAAGCAAACTCGTTAGTCGTAACACAAAAATGAAAATATTGTGTTGTAATTATCTGTCTGTTTGGTAATTGCCCCTCTGTTTGGGCGATAATTACGCGTTGTCTAATTATTTTAGTATGTGTATAATGTTTAAGGTGGTGTTTGTATTAAATATGTGATCATAAAGACTCTATGTCAGGGTAGACAACTAATATTTCTATTTAGGTTATTTAATATTGTAAGTAATTAATTATTTTCTTTAGTCAGTGCCAAATAACTATAGTTAACAAAATTTTAATAAATAATATTGAGATAATATACCGTATGAATGCTAATCGTTTGAATCCCCGCTCTTCCAAACTGCGCCGGCTTCAATTCTCGTACTGTTGTAGTTCAGTTACAATTTGTCAGCAGCATAGAGGTCGCTCCGAACAGTATTAACCTTGTTCAAACAATTCGTTCCACTGTTTGCTAGTAAAATATATTATTTTATCCTCTTCTTTGTGTATTTAAGTGTTAATTAATTCTTGGTATTATTATTCGTGTTTTAGGAGAAGTTCGTGGATTATGTATCTTAATTATGTTAATTATTTCACTTGGTGTGTGTGAATTGGACGACTAGGCTTCATGCAAGTTTGTTTTTATTCTAATTTGGGATTACAACACCGATCAGTAGTAGATTACCTTTGGATGATGGTACTGTGAATAATTTACATTAAATCTTTAATAGCATTCCTCATTAAACTTCTTTTAATTATAATATTTTACAAACTCCGTTACAAATTCAGAATAGGTTACATTTCTTTGGCCTATTGTACCAAGATTCTTTACAAGATTATTTCCTTTCCTTTTAAATTACTTTTACAGTTCTCAATTCTTCTTATTAATTTATAATTGGGACATAGCTCTCTCTCTGATATGTGTGTAGTATAACACTTATTTCCAGACTTATTTTTAATATTACAGGATCTCTCTCTCTCTCTCTCTCTCTCTCTCTCTCTCTCTCTCTCTCTCTCTCTCTCTTTCTCTCTCTCTCTCTCTCTCTCTCTCTCTCTCTCTCTCTCTGATGTGTATAAGATTAAATATGAAATTAGACTTTCTTCTTTTATTATTTATACAAATTTAATTCTTCTTAATAAATTTTCAATATGTTACATAAACTCTCACTGAGATGTGTATTCTATTAATACTAAAATTAGACTAAATCAAATTTTTATTACATTTAAAAACAATCAAATTATAACAATTCACATTGGCCTTGGTGATACATCATTAAATTTGTCACATACTTTCATAATACTCCTCTTAAACAACTATACAATGTTAATAATTATTATTATTATTACATTTCTCTGACTTTTTACATTACTCATCTTAATTTGTCTCTATTATATTATAATATTACTATCATTTGGTTTTATTTTAATGTTTACCTAATTTTATTATAATATCTTATAATTGTCATTAATAGTACAACATATATTTTCTTCACTCTGTGCTGTATCAAACAATTCCACTACCTTAGATTACCTCTATGTTTATCATTAATAATTAATTAGGTTTTTGTTTACAATTTTACTGTTTATCCAAAAATATTACTAAATTTATCCCTATGAATTTTCTTAAATAACTATTTTATTTTTATGTACTGTTGTCCATTTTTACAGCAGTACAATATATAAGACACTTATTAGACCGGTTGTCGCTTATGAGAGCGAGACATGGACATTACCAAAAAAGAACAAGAAACACTAAGTGGTCTGACAGAAAGATTGTACGACGTGTTTATGGCCCGGTTAAGGAGGATGATGAGTGGAGAGTAAGAAATAACCAGGAGACTGACGAACTATTGAAGCAGGAGGTCATTGTAAGATTCATAAAAGCTCAACGAATACACTAAGTCCCCTAGAGCGGATGGATGATTAGTGTATGCCTAAGAAAATTCTGAAGGCGTAAGTGAATAAAACCAGAAAGAGGGTTCGACCTGGAATAAGGTGGTTGGATGATGTGCTGGAAGACCTCAGAACAATCGATGTGATGGGTTACGCTGACATGACAATGGACAGAAGACATTGAAGAAGACTGGTGTTGGAAGCCAGTGTTCACGTTAGACTTTAGTGCTAAAGAAGAAGAAGAAGATAATGATGATGATGAGGAATAGGAGGAAGGAGGAGGAGGAGGAGGAGGAGGAGGAGGAGGAGGAGGAGGAGGAGGAGGAGGAGGAGGAGGAGGAGGAGGAGGAGGAGGAGGAGGAGGAGGAGGAGGAGGAGGAGGAGGAGGAGGAGGAGGAGGAGGATTACATAATATTATTTGCTTACATAATATTTTTATATTTCTAAAACTCTGTCAATTTTTTGTGTAGAAATATAATGTGCTTATCGGAAGGAGAGATTGCAATCCCCTTACTGTAGATTAACTAAAATCTTTAGTTGACATTTAAGTCCAATACTGATAATACTGTAAGCAAGAGCACGTTCCATTTTATTTCGTCTTTGTTACCACAATAATCCGGTGCTTAGACAGAATCGATGTAAACAATTTACACAGTAGCCGGCTTTACAGACGCCATTATGGGCCTTTAATTCAATTTAATGCCTCTTTCAAAGCAAAAGGAAATATTCTGAGACACATTTTAGACGAACAACTGTTCCGTTTTCACAGTAAAATTGTTTAAGCGTATTATTGCTATAATTTACACAAGACTTGATGAAATAGCTTTGTTATTTTTAGTCTGATTGTTTTTGTCGATTTTAGCCTTATTAGCTCGAGTTGTCACTGAAGACAGATAACACGTTTCTCTTTTACGATTGGTTTTAGGTATCCCAGAGTAACGAAAAACATAAATGAAATGCGTTTTTAAATTTGGATAAATATAATCAAAACGAGAGGCAAAACGTTAAAAAAAAATTTTAGATTTTCTCTATACGGACATAGGATTATTCTCTATCGAATTATTACCTTAACCGAATCGATGCTGAATGTATACCTGCTCTTTAGTAATCGTAAATAGGTCAAAAGTGGTCATTTACACATATAACCTACCTTAAAATATACATTTATAACCTTTATTTATTATGTCAGTATAATAAAGAAAATATAAGAAAGGTATTAAATATTGTATCCTTCCACAAAATCTTCAATTTCAATAACTGATTCACACAACTTCCTGACTAAGCAGGAATGTCCACATCGAGCTGATTTGTTTCTAATCTCAGTAAATGAAGCAGGTAAGAATCTGTGAGGCGATTTCTGCTGTAGTTCTTGATTAACTTCATCGTGGCGAACACGCTTTCATAGATGCGTGTACTTCCAAACATCGACGTCATTTTCTGTCCAAAATTTCACAGATTTTCAAATCGTTCAGCAGCTTAAAGAAATTTGGTCCCTTTTCTTGCCTGGTCTGCAGAAAGAGCTCGGCTTGTAAATGACGTAATTCTAATTGAAAACAATTAAACGTAACTTTGGATAAGAGATGCGACTGAATTGATTTCTTAAGCTTTCACGGCCGGCATCGTGATTATAAGCACTACTCCCCGGGCTATCAGGCCGTGGTCTTCTGTTGTTTAGCACAGACGTTTCGACCTCGCCATTGGAGGCGACCTTCAGTGTCTAAAGGACTTAACTTTTTACTGACGGACACTTTGTCAGTAAAACGTTAAGTCCTTTACACACTGAAAATGGCCTCCAATAGCGAGGTTGAAACGTGCTAAACCTAAACAACAGAAGACCACGGCTTGATAGCCCGGGAAGTAGGCCTAGTTCTTATGATTACGATGCGACTGACTACGAATCGAAGACGAAACATAGTTCAAGCGCGTCTGTTCTGTCTAACCGAGGAATGAAAGGAAATAGACAGGGTTCTGTAATATGATGAAAATAAAAGAAGACTATTGCAGAAACAAAGTGAAATCTATTGTACGTTTATTAGTGAAACATTTTTTCGTAAGTTTCTCCTGCAAGACCATTCTCAGTTAAAATAATATTTTATTATTCATTTACTTATTAAAGTGAATAACGTACAATTATCAAATTGGTTTTTCCAAGATAAGGTCGTGGACCGCCGCCAGTTGGAAATCACTAGCTTAAACGAAAACTAGCGCCAGTTCGTGACGTCATCACGCGACACTAGCGCCACGACCTTTGTGCATCTGTTCATGGTTAGAAAAGTAGACCATTCCACCACAACTCATTATAACTTTTACTGGTGGACACCGACATTTTCTACACGGTTTTGAAATAAAATATTCATTAGCTTATTTCGTAGTAAAATACGAACGTTATTTTACTATCTTGTTAGTTGCCGCGTCTCTTTACGTTAGCAGAGGAGTGTCATAATGTTTACCGTGCTGCTGATAACACGTGTAAACATTGTAGGGTTAACTATAACGAAATAGAATTGCATTCGTAAAAAAGAATTAAGTCACTTCCGTCTACTGCATATATTCTTGAACGAACACAGCGAGTTCTCAGTTTTAACTCGATCAAGAAAAGATCATGAAAAGGAATCAGAAATAAATCAAGAAAAAGAACATCAAAGCATACTGGAGCAAATATGTTGAACAATACAGATTGAAAATATATGACCATTAATGGAAGTGAAGAACATGGTTCCTATTTTGTTACCGTACTTATAAAACTTTTTTAGACAAAAAATTACTTGCGCGATAAGCATACATTTACAACACTACATTAATATGGTAGAAATTTTATAGTTGTAGCAATCTGAATAAGTCACCCGTGCTGAGATGATCACATGACGTCAGAGATAAGGAGGCGCTGGCAGTTGGTTTCCGCTGTCGCTGTGTACGTTGACGCATTGGAAAACAAAGGATCGTCGCTGATCGTCGCTTCTCACGGCTAGGTCAACCACCAGTCGTCCAGCTGTTTATCTCCCGTAATAATAATAATAATAATAATAATAATAATAATCAAGGTGTATTTATATCATGTTTCGTCTTCGACGCGTGGGATCATGCTCTTCTAGTACCATATGTTTAATTTCTCCATTTATCGATTTACGTATAGTAGTATTAAGAGCTAAGGGCACGTCTACTTTGAAATTCTGAGCGGTGTGAGGGAAATGAAAAATCAGCTGTTAACATGTAAACACTGCAGGTGTCGCGTCAACTTAAGGTGTTGGCAACATAAATGTCGCGTTTTAGTTTCGTTGGTAATTAAAGTGTTAATATTATTATCTCAGTCCAGCTTGTGCTATTATCAGCGTTTTCTTGGTCCTACTAAAAATAGAAAGTAATTGTAAGTACAAGTAAAAAAAGTACAGTCTAAAAATTAAATGTAGAATATTGAACATCGTATTGTCACGACGGTCTACTGATCGTCGTATGGTACAGTGGAAAACAAAATACAAGACACCAATTAAAAGTCACTAATCACCAGCTTAAATTATCGCAATTATACAGTTTGTAATCAATAAGATGCTCTCTTGCAACAAATCAATTAAAAATTGTTCACACGCAGTAAAAATGTCAACTAATATAAAAGACAATTGTATTACAATTGTCCCGCACAATTATAAAACACTTCGCTACAATACTTCGAACAGCACTCGATTCAATCGCAACTCATACTGAACTGAGCGTCGCTGAGTACTTGTATTTATACCCCGCTGAGGTTCCAGAATATTCGCTAATAGGCGTCTACTACAAAACACTAGAACGTAATTTATTACGGCCTTGAACACAGCACGCGCGGATCGGTATGGTCTGGAAAAGTCTCGTTGCGGATGCATGGCACGTGTCACGTAATTGTCCATCTCAAAGTACCAGCAATATGTAGCAGCAGCACACACACATTACAGCCGGATTCCACTGGAATAGCCGAGAAACACGTAGATTGTTCTGCAATGTCGTAACAGTAAGTTAGGCCTATAACGTTTTCGTTCTGTTTACAACGAAAGGAAAAAAGGTCGGTTATTTCGCCGACTAGATCCCATGTATCGTTGATCTGTTTCTTCATTTCCCTGTTCCACCAATTTTGGGATTAAAAGACATTAAGGTTGGAAAAAATTAAAACGATTTTGCTTTTTCCTTGCCATAATTAAATACATTTATTTTGTTTAGTATTAAAATCTGTTCGCAAGTAAACTAATACAAACCACACATCCCCAGACAGTTGGTCCTAATTACTGACGATAAAAATATAGATGGGAAAATTATTGCATACAGTAATTGCGTAGCGTAAGCGGGTATTTACACAGTCCACATTGCGATAAGAGCTGGCAGCGCAAGGGCTCCAGTTTTGACGCCCCAATAGTAGAGGAAAGCAACAGGAAAATACGAGAGCTGTTTTTAATATTTGCAATTTTTATGTTTAACGACCTCACTTTGAGTGATTTTTTATTCTGAAGATGAAACATGTTTCGAAACGCGTAAAGATATTCAACCGAACGCAACACGAAGTCACACGACGGAAGAAATACGGTAAATATTATATATATTATAACATGACCAGGTGTTACATAACCTAGACATATGCCCATAGAATTAATAAATACATGAAGGTAATGTAAGTAGATAATATGATGATAAAAGTAGCAAAGAAGAGAGGGACCAATGAAGAAGAAAGAAGGAGAAGTGCCACGAGAAGCGGTAAACAAGACACTGCTTGACACTACAACCAATACTATAACTGACACAAACTAATGGACAAATTAAATTCACTTTAAGCTGTCAAGCGAGGCAGTGAATAACTTGAATGTAATTTGACATGTTAAGAAAAAATAATTAAGTAACGACCCGAATAATATGATATCAGCAACAGTATTTGGCTGAGAATAAATCAACTATGACTAGTAACTATTAATGCCTAGGACTAAGATTAGCTATGGCCACAATATAAGATTGAAGCTGTATTACAGTCTCAAATGTAATCATAATAAGTAAAAATAATTGTAAGAGGGAACCTTATATAAGTAAGCTACCTCACCAAAGTACCGAAATGTAAAATAATAAGCATTATTAAGGCATAAATCCGATGCAAACGGTATGCCTAGGCAACGCCTAAAACGAACAATTGTCAGTAAGGTGATAAGTAGAAAGTACTACGAGTGTAAATCACATACACTGAACAATATTTATACCAAACGTAGCAATAAGCATTGTTAATATATTATACAAGTAATTGCTCAATTATTAATGAATAGCATAGAGCAGAATAGTGTAAACCAAAATGTCATTAGGAAGTAAGAATAGTTCATAGCTATGTAGTACATCAATAAGTTAAGATTTAATCATTATATTCGTTAAATAAGTATAAAGACGGATATGTTAGTGTTACAACACAGACGTTTGAGTGAAAATGCGATGTGGAACACAAATAATGTATTGATAAGAGAGAATCATAATCGGCTTCTTTAGCAGACGCCAGCGCGAAGCCATATACCTGAACATTGTTTATTAAAAAATGTCAGTGAAAGTGTAAATAAACCAGTGTCAAACTATATCAAATTGAAGAGTAAAAAATATCCTTTAATTTGATAGCGATACAACCCCGATCGCAACTATAATAAGTGCGTGACATGCGTTAGCATCATTTGTAAATAGAGAGTAAAAAATCTGTTTATTAAAACTAACAACAACGACGGCTGTCAATCATTCTGGCGAAAAGTCGGTTAATGACCGTTGGAAAAACAATGCGTCACTTTCGTAACGCCTGGCTAAGCCAATCAGAAAATAGCTTACTAAATAAAACAATTGCCTAAGCCCTATCAAAACAGAGGGTATATAAAGGAATGCGGCTAATTACCGTTAGACACTTTTTGACAATCATCAAGAGCGGAAGGTGCCGCTCGTCTCATCAAAATTTTTATTAACTGATAGCTTCATATAATAGTGCGTCCATTGAATTATTTCGGCAACAACAAAGTAACTACTATATAATCTACATAGAATCAGTGCATCGAAGTGAAGTATTATTTTATTTAGTGCGGGATACATCGAACAGGAGAAAATAATTAAATAGTATTTTAAAAGGTCCTTTTTTAGTAAGAAGCGGACCAATATTCTCTGTTCAAGTGCGTGTGTAGTGTAAAGCCAGGTCATTATAATCCGACCTGGAGTGTGTAATCAAATTTTAATCGAAAAGATTAAAATAAAGAGGTAACAGCGTGACAATTTATTCCATTACACTGAGTGCACTAACCTATATATTTTGTAAACAAAATTTGTACTGACGCATAACACCAAAACATTGTCTGTATTACACAATGTCTGAATTTATTTAGTGGATTTGTCAATCCTGTTTAAGAATGATGTTAGTATTAAGTGGTCTCACTATATAACTTTGTGAATAATTAAGCAAGCGTGACGAACGCCTAACCTATAAAAGAGGTTTGATTTTTTATTAGTAAACAACAAGGCATTACTAGTCGATATTGTATTATGAAATAATTAACTATTGTGTAGGCATGAGCATTCTTTCTTGTGTTTCAAAGAATTTACGCCCGAGATATAAATAATATTAATATTCAAAGTAAAGTTTATCTGGACATAACCAGAACTGTTGTTCATGCTATGAGCTAGTAGAATAGGGTATGTGAACGAAATATTTTCAATTGTATATCAATGTATTTTCTTAATTATGTTTGTTTGAATTCATTATCAAGGGTACAAATAAAACCCAGTTAATAGCAGCATAACATGACTTAATTTATTTCTCAAAATTAAATAAATAATTCATTCAGAATAATCAAAATAATATTCATGTTTAATATGGTAACCAAATCACTTGTACGAATTAATAAATTAATTACCTTAATTATCCGCCGTGTGATTTCCTATGCTTCGTCTATGACGCGTTTCGGAGCATATACTCCATCATCAGATATTAAAAGTTAAAACAGTCACTCATACGAGATCGTTAAAAAGTTAAAATGTCAAGATATGCATATGAACCGTACGCGGATTTGGGTGCGCACCCGTTCAAGTTCATTCTGCTACTCAAACAGAATGAACTTGAACGGGTGCGCACCCAAATCCGCGTACGGTTCATATGCATATCTTGACATTTTAACTTTTTAACGATCTCGTATGAGTGACTGTTTTAACTTTTAATATCTGATGATGGAGTATATGCTCCGAAACGCGTCATAGACGAAGCATAGGAAATCACACGGCGGATAATTAAGGTAATTAATTTATTAATAAAAATAACTTTTCGTTGCAATCATATATGGTTGAATTGAATTGCCATAAGGTCAATAAACACAATTTCAGTTTTTTAAAATTATTATTTGATTCTATTAATGGGTTTTACACGGGATTTTCCCGAAATAAACCTGTGTGGCGCCCATTAATAAACAAGGTAACCTAACCTTGTAAATAAAGTAACCTGGTTTTGTAAACCGTCTTGGCAGCTTATTAATTTATTGAAAAAGTGAACTTCTGAACTTCCAGAATCACGACCAGGTACGTGGGAGTGTATTTTATTAATTTTATTGTCCAGACGTGACTAGACTTTACGTACTTAGACAACTGTTGTAACACAACTATTGGTATGTGTATGTGTAGTGGTGTGACAGTGTGAGTGCAGATACGCACCGGTATCTACGATAATGTTGTTATAAAATGTTCTAATTATAATTATTATTGTTATTAGTTTGATTGTATTGTCGAATAGGTGCGTAGCAATGGTTCACTTCTTTAGTTTAAAATATTTCGCGCACTCCGTTATTAACCTCCCTCACTTACCACACGTGGATATTTTAGTCCTGTTCAGTGACGGTTCAGCTGAAATACATACACTTTACATACAAATAAATATTCAGGTTGAATATTCAATATGGTTATCATACACAATATAAATGATATAATATCTAAATAATGTTCTGAATTATTAGATCTATTTAAACTCTTCCGCCACCTTTTGGTAGGACTGACTAAGAATAAATGAGCTAATTTAAATTTGAAATGATACTCTTTTTCACTGGTAATAAAAAGTAGAGGTTTATTAACAATTCCAGATATTATATAAAATTTTTGAACAATTAACAATCAGTTGCTAACAACCTTTCGGATAATAATTACAATTAATAAAATTTAAAATAAGACTCTTCTTCGTCTCAAGGCTGGTAAACCTGTTAGTTGTACAATAGTTTAATTTTAAGAGGTTATGTCCTCTTGTATCAGTGAATTACCATGTTCGTATGGTTCTTTTAGGTAGCATGATACCAGGTACAAGATGTAATTTTAACAATGATATTAAATGAACAATAATTAATAACAAACAAACAAATATAAAAATCGAAAATTAGTACCATATAACTGATGGTTATGGTATTATCGTACGCGGGAATGCGCACGCAGTCTATAGTACTCGTTTGACAATTACCAAGCTCGTTGGCTTGCACAGTTAAAATGTATTACCTTATTTTAATAATTCACTTTGAGAATTATTTACTTGCAAGAGAAAAATTTATTAAAAAACTCTTGTTATTATTTCCATCTGGTTTGGATTTTACTTGAGAACAGACTTGTAACAGAGAAATTGGCAAGTTACCGTTACGACTCTAAGGTTATCTTATAACGGGTATTGTTATAATGGTTAATTATTTTTTAATATTTATTATTTCTTAATCTAAATATAAACACATTATTCGTAATAGTTTGATGTGTCATTATCAGTATTATATTTATTCTTTCGCCTGAAAGTTAAAAACGTTTACTTTAAAATATCGAAATAAAATCAAGAAAACAACTTTAGTCAATTTAGCGACTATTGGTATTGCTCGTATTTTGTAATAAATACTTCAAATATAATTCTTTTAATTGTGATAAATAATTAAAATATTTATTCACCATATTAATAATTGCGAATTAATACTTCCATTAATTCTGATAAATTCCATCATCGTTTTTGATACTTCGCTTTTTACTGACTTGCGTAGTATCAACATTATTTATTTACAAAAATGTTGTTTCTGATTCAATGTTAATTAAATAAAAAATTGTACTCCCTGTTTTTATCTTTCACAACACTCGCAAGTACGATTGATATTATACACTAATCGTACTTAAATGTATACACTCCGCACATTTCACTCGTTTATGTTGGTGTAGTTTACAGGTTATGTGTATGTTGATTTACTTGTCTCTGTCGCGCACAATTCAAAAATTAAACTTCTTCATATCGGCGAGTGACATGACCTCTCCGTAGAACGACTGATCGTGAACTGTGATGCTTCTTCGAAGCGTCTCTGGCTCGTCTGCCCAATGTTCATTCATTCGATTGGTTGAAAAAACTATACTCTCTAACCCAAAGCCCTTTGTTTTCTTAAAATATTTAATTTTTTACCAAATTTGGTCTTTGCGTTTGAGGCTGTATGACGTCAGCACTGGTACAAAACATAATTGAAAAGTTTAAAATCACAATAACTTTCTTAATCTATTTCTTATCGTTAAATGGTTAGTGTCAGTAAATTGCGGACAACCTGCGCTTTAATTCAAGTCTAAACAAGATTATTTTCCGTCCATTACTTCTATCATTATAACGATTTTATTAATTATTTATGGTGTATCTTATATTTATAAGTCTATTACACCAAATTTAATTATTTATACTAAAACACTTTTAATTAAACGCTCTGAGTCCATATCTCAACTGGTTTAATTCAAAACTTGGGAATTATTGTTCCCTAAACAATATCTCGTTATGGCGTCTTTGGGCGTCCATATTTGATTTTTCATAAATGTACTGAAAACTAATTTTTCTTATTTAATAACAGTAATACTGCAATCTAATAATACTAGAAACGTCTATTTACATAATTTTACACTAGAATATATGTACATGGCTGTATTTAATCTACTATTTACATTGTTTTAGTCCTCTCCTATCTCTCTTATACAATTGTTACTTTATTTCTGGTTTTTTCTATACAATTTAGATCCTGTACTAATTGTAATTAGTGTACACTCATTGTACCTAATTCTCTACATATAATGGTTAGCTTTTAGCTATCTCAGAACCCTTTAATTTCTTAGTAATGGGTCTGTTTACTTTGTGTCATAGCATGGTAGTCATTTATTTTTGTTAAAACAATAACTAAATTGTTATTGTTACACTTGATTTGGGTTTCCAAAGTAGTATCAGACAATATTCTGATTCTTGATAACATTTTCATCTACTTTTAACTAAGTTTATATGTTACATTTTGCATATATAACTTGCTCTTCATCGTTTGTTTACATATGGATTCCTCCATCATGGTCATTTGGTTTTTAATTATTTATATAGAAAATGACTGTTTTCATGGTCATAGTCTGTTCTCAAAGTAGCATTAGGTTTTCCTCTTACTACTGGTAACACTCTTAACAATCTTTGTTCAAGCTTTAATACAGTATTTTGCTTAACTAGTTGGTTATACAATGTTTCTGCTTACTTTTGGCTATGTGTTCTTAGTTAGCTAGTTTACAATATTTTGGTTACAAAACTGTTATCATTATGTTCAGAATCTGTTCTCACAGTAGTACCAGATGTTTATCTAACTACTGGTAATACTTTCATTTACATTGTTACTTGTTTTGATATTGCATTTTGTCTAACTAAATTGGCATACTAGGCTCTATTTCTTCTATCTCTGTGCCATCATATTTGATCTGTTTTATGTACATTGTGTTGCAATATAATACACTGTCTATCAAGATGTATTATTATTTATAACAAATTCTTGATTGATATCATTGTTGATGGTCATTTATTTACATTAACATGTATGATTTTCTGTTTCATAGGTGTCTTTCCTATGGGGTTATGTAACAATGTACAACATGTTTTAATGCAATATTTTGCTACTACTAACATGACTTCAGTATGGTATCTTACTATAATATTTTAATTGTTTTGTTACACATGTTTACACAACTTCTTCTTAAACAATAACACAAATCTTTTTGTATTAATTACAATATCTCTCTGGTCATTGGTTGAATTTAATTCCTGTCACTTTGTTTGATACATAACAAAGGTTTTTTATTTATTGTCAGTTCTCTATGAACAATAATATAATTGTTCGATTTTATTCTATTCTGGTGGTCTTATGATTATCTATATTGATCACAACCTTTATTAAATTAGTCACACTAATTGTCTGTGTATATTTGACTATTTAATTCTTGCTGCTTTCACTATGAAGTTAACATATTTTCTTACACTATAAAACTTATCACTGGAATTGTTTGTGTGGTTTATTCGGTTGAAATTAGTTAACTGGTCACAGGTTTCACATTTATATTAAGTACTCACTGTAATTGTTCGTGGTTCCTTAAATGTTAAACACTGTTTTTCTTTTCATATTTGATAATCACCATTCCTTTGGTTACTTATATAGTCTCTAGTACACTTGGTTTATGCTGAGTCCTTGCATGGTCTATCCATTTTCTTCTCTCTTCATGGTACGTTTCCTTGTCCTGCTTCTTTCTTCTTCTTCAATATTTTCATTGTAGTCATTATCTTCAGTTATTTCCCTCGCTGTTGGAGTTTATTGGTCCTTATTTTGTTGGTTCCCTTCACTGTTGGATCCTATTGGGTCTGGTTACTGATATTTTTGTTTTGGGCTCATGGTCATTTTCTTTCTTCATTTCGTATTTGATGTTGCTATGTTAATATTATCTTCCTCATCGTTGGATTTTTATACTAATATATTTGTAGATACACATTTTTATACACATAGGTTTATTTATCTAGACATACTTCCATGCTTTTCTCTTACTTGACGTTATATTAGCTTATTTTATGTAACTACCATATTTGGTAACGTTACATATGCCTTCCTATAAGAATTGATTAATTCTGAATTATTATACTAGTAGGGGGAAAATGGGGGTTCAAACGCAACACAATGTCAACTAATAGAGTCCCGCACCAATCACTTTCACTTTCTACTGGAACACAGCATCCGCGACTTTTTCGCGTATATGCCGTCTTTCGTGAGCCTAGATCACTTTCACTTTCTATCATCCTGTGAATTTCCGCGAATAAATTTTTTTATTTTATTTTTTTTTTTAATTTGATATTTTTATTTTTTTAATTAAATTGATTTGCATATCCGTGAATATATATGCCGCCTTTCGTGAGCCTAGATCACTTTCACTTTCTATCAGTCCACGAATTTCAGCGAATAAATTTTTTTAATTTGATATTTTTATTTTTTTAATTAAATTGATTTGCATATCCGTGAATATATGCCGCCTTTCGCGAGCCTAGATCACTTTCACTTTCTACTGGACCACAGCATCCGCGACTTTTTCGCTGATCTGTGTCAAGGTCCGCGACTTTTTCGCGTATCTGGACCACAGCATCCGCAATGTATATTAAATCTATATGATCAGGTTTACCAACCTATGTATGGGTTCAAACTTGATATGTGTGTGTATTATAGTGTATATTAAAACATATGATCAGGGTTACCAATCCTGCATTATTGTGTGTGTGTATAGAACAGATCTGTCAACATTTTTCTTCGGTGGGAAATTCAAACTATATTATAGTAAATTGTTGACGACGACTTCGATATCAACTCTCTCTCCCCTCCTCTCTCTTTGTCTCTAGACACAGTTGTCATCAGTTTTACATAAGCGTCGTGCTACTTATGGATTATTGTAATTAGCGATACTAAAATGTAATCACCAGGAAATATATATTTATCACCTATCTCGTGGCGTCCTTTTTTGACACATGACAGTCATTGACTACGATTTAGAAATTAATATACTGCCAAGTCTGTGTGTGTGTGTGGTAAAGTGTTACGCATAAAAAAATCTCCTTGAAATAAGGTATTTTCAAAAGTTTTGTGTACACACACATTGTATAATAATTTTCGTAATTGTAAGATACAACCTGCAAATTATTAAAATGTCTCTCTCACACATTTCTGATTACTATACAAATAATTGGATGCATATTCGAAGATTTCCCTTATTCAAACGATTTGTATGTGTGTACACGAACTTAAATACAGACGATTGTAATTTTAAAAATTCATTTTTTTTTTGCATTAAATATATATCGTAAACAATGAAATAATAATATTTCGTCATTGTAAGATTTTAATAAAACAATTATCAGTTTAAATAATAATTTTCATGATTGTAAGATACAACCTACAAATTATTAAAATGTCTCTCTCACACACATTTCTGATTACTATACAAATAATTGCATGCATATTCGGAGTACGTTGACAGCGAAACAAGTCTATGCACACACACACACACACACAACGATACTGAATTAGATATAGTTATTATTCGCTAAATTAAACCAGAGGTTATTAACCTTGTGTACGACGTCCTACATTCTAATTTCACACCTGCTAGTCATTAGCAGTAATTAGGATTATAAAGTATTTACTCTAAAAACGGTTTTACATAAGCGTCGTGCTACTTATGGATTATTGTAATTAGCGATACTAAAATGTAATCACCAGGAAATATATATTTATCACCTATCTCGTGGCGTCCTTTTTTGACACATGACAGTCATTGACTACGATTTAGAAATTAATATACTGCCAAGTCTGTGTGTGTGTGTGGTAAAGTGTTACGCATAAAAAAATCTCCTTGAAATAAGGTATTTTCAAAAGTTTTGTGTACACACACATTGTATAATAATTTTCGTAATTGTAAGATACAACCTGCAAATTATTAAAATGTCTCTCTCACACATTTCTGATTACTATACAAATAATTGGATGCATATTCGAAGATTTCCCTTATTCAAACGATTTGTATGTGTGTACACGAACTTAAATACAGACGATTGTAATTTTAAAAATTCATTTTTTTTTGCATTAAATATATATCGTAAACAATGAAATAATAATATTACGTCATTGTAAGATTTTAATAAAACAATTATCAGTTTAAATAATAATTTTCATGATTGTAAGATACAACCTACAAATTATTAAAATGTCTCTCTCACACACATTTCTGATTACTATACAAATAATTGCATGCATATTCGGAGTACGTTGACAGCGAAACAAGTCTATGCACACACACACACACACACACACACACACACACACACACACACACACACACACACACACACACACACACAACGATACTGAATTAGATATAGTTATTATTCGCTAAATTAAACCAGAGGTCATTAACCTTGTGTACGACGTCCTACATTCTAATTTCACACCTGCTAGTCATTAGCAGTAATTAGGATTATAAAGTATTTACTCTAAAAACGGACAACTCTACTTTCTAATTTGACACCTGTCAAGCATTAACACCGCTTACAGTAATTACTCTAAAAACGGACAGACACACACACACACACGTGCTTTCCCCACTACAGAGTACACTATATATACGCTAAGTAAGTTAGCGGCAATTTCTTATTTGTCGACTTGTACTGCACGTATTACGTGTCTTCCAGTATACACATCTTCTTTTGGTAAGTGTATAGATTTTATTTAAACGTAAAAATTTTGAAGTGCATTATTTATTGAATTTAATACATGTGTGTGTGTACGCGTGTGTGTATGATCAAATTACAATTTCTGAAAATATATTCTCACTGTATTTTTATAGTGGCAATTTCTCACCAACGTGTGCTGATACATCGTGAAATCTCTACATCTTTTTTTAATAGTTGAAAGACTGTTTGTACGCCTTCAGTGTAGACAACGCACATACTAGTTTTTTTTTTGGTAAGTTGTACAGATTTTATTTAATTTTAATTTTAATGTATGTGCAGATTTTTATTTAAACGTAAAAATTATTTGCATTATCAAGCGTGTTATTGAATTTAATACATGTGTGTGTGTGTGTGTGTGTGTATGATCAAATTATTATGTCTGTTACAAATTTTCTGAAAAATTGCTTTAAACAAACGTTTTTAATGTAAAAAATTTAGAAAGTAGGTCACAGCGTATGATGACATTTATATCTCTCTCTAATTCTGTTGTGGACATACATAGCTGTAAGCAGTGACTATCTCCTTATGAATGCGGAATGTAGACTTTCCTAAAATTATTTGCATTAAAACATTATCAAACGCATTATTGAATTTAATACATGTGTGTGTGCGCGTGTATGTGTATGATCAAATTATTATGGAGTGGGTTATACAAATAATAATAAAGTGTGTGTAATATATATATACATTTATTAAAATACATACACACAGCTCCAAGATTATATTAAACAGTTTTACAATTAAAAATACATACACAGCTCCAAGATTATATTGTTACAAGTATGAAAATATATCTAAACTAATATTTACAATTAAAAAAAAAAACATACACAGTTCCAAGATTATATTGTTACAAGTATTAAAATATATCTAAACTAGTTTTACAATTAAAAATACATACACACACATAGCTCCAATATTATAATGTTACAAATATGATGAAAATATATATATATTTAAAACTAGTATTTACAAAATATGTATAAAATAAGACTTAAACACGTCTATGTACTGTGTTGGTCAATGGTGTATATTCTACAAGCGAATCATGTAGTATCATACAGTAGGCGGTCGTCTGTGAAGGAAAATTCATTGACGATTCAAATTCTAAACGTACATCAACTGCTGAAGACTTAAGTGCTTCGTCTTGTCTGCTACAACCGAAAACAACCAGCGGGGCTTTTGATTTGAATAATTCCGGTGTCAGTACTGGGCTGCCGTCTAAACGGTGGTAATACGAACTTTGAAAACTGGTGTACATATTGTACAATAATGCAAAACGGTCTTTCCCAATATCCAAGTTTAAATTATCGTAAGGATAATACTTGTCGTTTAGAAACAGTCTCGCATTGATCACGTTACAGTGATCGAATTCATCAGCGTGTGCTGTCAGTACATTTTTTCTTGCTGTCTGAAACGCTAACACAACAAAGCGTGGTTTTTCTAGCTGATTTCTTTCTATAATCAGAAAGAATATCGGTATTACCACACCTACGTTTTAACATTAAATTTCGAGTTTCATTATTTAATTTGCCGTCACCAGGTAATTTGTAATATTCTTGAAATATAAGGAGGGCATTGGAAACATCTGAATCATTTACTAATTGCAATGACGTTTTATCTTTCGTATAAAGATATCCATATTCATATAAGTAACGTTTAACTTGATCCAATTGAAACTGTGTTGTGTTATCCGTTAAACATTTTGTCCATAATGTTAAAAAAAAATATTACCGATTTAAGTGGCGTCATGGTTTCCGATTGTACTTTACAATGACAAATACCAAACAACGTTGTTAATAATTATAAAAGAATATGTTATTATCCCTTCTCCTCAATATTTATAAAAAAGATTTTTAACAAAAATATGAATTAACAGGAATCGAACCTACATACTTACCTTCACATTTACCATTACTAGTCTAACCATTTAATCGATTAAGCTAATTCATATCTTATTAACGAACGATTACTCACGAAAGGAAAAACAGTTTACGTGTCAACGAACTCGGAATGTTTATGTTTACATTTTAAGTGTGCAATGTTTACGTGTCAACAAACACCGTCTGTTTATGTTTACATTTTTATGTTTGAGAGTCATTACATCGTCGGAGATGTCAACTAGAGAGCTCCCCCCTTTCAAATAGTATTCATCAAAACTTTGTAAATTAGAATCTGCACTACAGTCAAACATACGCACACACAAATAAATTAAAAATAGAAATTAATTTCATCATATGTCTGTTGGTTGCTAGTAGTATGGGCCTGTATTTCCTCATATCATTCTTATTGTATTTTTTCGATAGTTTCATAAACTAAAGTTCATACAGACCAGGTGTACCCTCGTAAATTTTTCCTTTGACATGAAAGTTGTCGTTATCATCGATTGATTTTAGAAAGTTTATATATATTCGATAAATATTAACTGTGTACATACTTACAACGTCCGCTCTCTCTCTCTATTTATCTCTCTGTCCGTCCGTCGTCCATCCATCCGACTGTCTATATCTGTCTGTCTGTCTCTGTCTGTCTGTCTCTGTCTGTCTGTCTGTCTCTCTCTCTCTCTCTCTCGTTGTCAAACGTTATGTTCAAACCGTTTCTCCTCTCTGCGGTCATTACCGCGCATAATAATTTTCATGATTGTAAGATACAACCTACAAATTAGTAAAATGTCTCTCTCACACACATTTCTGATTACTATACAAATAATTGTATGCATATTCGGAGGTTTATAACGAAATAAACCATAATTTGTTTTAAATAATTAAATATATATATTTACAACACTGTTGTTACTCTCTCTCTCCTCTCTCTCTCTATCTCTCTGTCCGTCCGACTGTCTATATCTGTCTGTCTGTCTGTCTGTCTCTGTCTGTCTGTCTGTCTGTCTGTCTCTCTCTCTCTCTTTCTCTCTCTCTCGTTGTCAAACGTTATGTTCAAACCGTTTCTCCTCTCTGCAGTCATTACCGCGCATGTATATGATTTTAGAAAGTTTATATATGTTCGACAAATATTAACTGTGTACGTACTTACAACACCCGCTCTCTCTCTCTCTCTATTTATCTCTCTGTCCGTCCGTCCGTACGACTGTCTATATCTGTCTGTCTGTCTGTCTCTGTCTGTCTGTCTGTCTGTCTCTCTCTCTCTCTCTCTCTCTCTCTCTCTCTCTCTCTCTCTCTCTCTCTCTCTCTCTCTCTCTCTCTCTCTCTCTCTCTCTCTCTCTCGTTGTCAAACGTTATGTTCAAACCGTTTCTCCTCTCTGTGATCATTACCGCGCATGTATATGATTTTAGAAAGTTTATATATATTCGACAATTATTAACTGTGTACGTACTTACAACGCCCGCTCTCTCTCTCTCTCTCTCTCTCTCTCTCACTCATCGTCAAAACGTTGACTTCATTTTTCATTGTATTAAATAATTAACAAATATTAACTATGTGTGTGTGTTGTCAACTACTTACATGCGCGTTCTCTCTCTTAACATAACGCTTCGTGTGAAGCGTTTTGTAGAGCAGGTTTCAACTGTGGAAGGTTTCATCGGACAAAAGGCTTACCGCATGACAACTGGCACCAATCGTACACTCTAGTGTTTTTGGTGGTCCTAAAAAGGACCGAGTTGTGAGACGGCGATGTTGGTAGTGCCGCGCTGAGATGTTCGGCGGCTGCGCCTGCTGTTCACGGCGTACTGCAGTCCTCCTCTTCTTCCGACACTGGTTGTAGAGTCAGCTGCCGACCCAGCGAAATCCATCGCTGACGCGGAACTTTCAAAATTTTCTGTCGGCTCAGGTTTTATTAACTAACTGGCATCGCTGATTGGCTAGCTCCGAACACGAAGTTGGTTACGTCTCGGTGGCTGCTGATGTCTGATTGGCTCGCTGTGTCCACCGCTGGTACCGGAGAGCAGATGTTCGCATACCGCTGCCATCACAATATATAACCGGTGAACTTCACAATCGTTCGTGTTGCTGAACACTACTGTGCTACAAATTGTATGTTACAAATTGATATTCTAATTTACTTTGTGAGATATAAAGCGTTTAAGATACATTAGCATAATACCAGCGTTATAACAGTTTCTTTGTTTTTCAGTATTCACTCTCACGTCTGAATATTACCATGTCTGACCTTCAGCAGAATCCAGAACATCAGCAGGAACAGGGACATCCTCAACAAGGTAAAAATTTTTTTAAATACCAATTGTCTCTCTCTATAATTATGCAGCAAACCAAATTTGTTTGATATGAATTAACATGTATAAGATATGTTTAAAAGGAATAAATTCCAAATGTTTAGTACCAAGCCACGTGTTGTTCAATCAAATATATTGGAACTTACCGTCTGCGGCTTTCCAGAAACAGCGTCTTTATAAATTTACATGTTTCGGGACCCTTGTCCCATCATCAGAATTTAAAAGTAATTGTGTATCATTTAAATATGATACACTTGTCAAACAGTTAAAATATTAAAATCTAATATAAAATAACTTAATATAACATATTATAATATTTACAACGAGTACGAAGGTTACCGATGTACATCGTATGAAAACCGACCGCGCACTAATCTATGTCTCGCTCCCACCACGACAGTAGCGCAAGGCAGTGTTGTACAATACATTTGATTTGAAGACCAATTTATCATTTAAAACATGCGGCTTGGTACCAATATTATTGTGTGCTTTATAAATTTCGTATTCTTCAAGAGCGTTCAAATATCGCCCTTTCTTACATATGTGAAGGGGTTTCAAATTAGTTTTAAAATTTGTGTAGCTATGATTTTCGGAAATGAGGTGTTCTGCAAATTTTGACTTGACACTGTCCAAACTGTGAAAATGTGTAGGCGGCCTATGTTCTAAAAATCTTTTTAAAAAACCACGTCCTGTCTGGCCCACATAAAAAGCGTCGCAATCGTCACATATCAATTTGTAAACACCAGTTTTGTGTTCAAGGCTGGTGGTTCTGCGGACACGAAGATTATTTATAATACTATTAGTGGTCTTATAAGTGACCTTGATATTACTGGTTTTACCAAAAATTGACCCAAAGATCTGTGGCATAAGGTATGTGTACGGTGTTGCAATATATTTGCGTGTTGTATTTTCGCGTGTTTTACGTCCGATAATGTTGCTATGTCCTTTCTTATGTTTTCGAAGGATGTTATTCACCATATTGACATCATAACCATGTTTTAAATGATAAATTGGTCTTCAAATCAAATGTATTGTACAACACTACATATAACCAATAACTAATATAACCATATTGACACCATAACCATGTTTTAAATGATAAATTGGTCTTCAAATCAAATGTATTGTACAACACTGCCTTGCGCTACTGTCGTGGTGGGAGCGAGACATAGATTAGTGCGCGGTCGGTTTTCATACGATGTACATCGGTAACCTTCGTACTCGTTGTAAATATTATAATATGTTATATTAAGTTATTTTATATTAGATTTTAATATTTTAACTGTTTGACAAGTGTATCATATTTAAATGATACACAATTACTTTTAAATTCTGATGATGGGACAAGGGTCCCGAAACATGTAAATTTATAAAGACGCTGTTTCTGGAAAGCCGCAGACGGTAAGTTCCAATATATTTGATTGAACAACACGTGGCTTGGTACTAAACATTTGGAATTTATTCCTTTTAAACATGAATACTGCAAGTCGTGCAAACTTAGTACGAAAATATCAAAATATTAAAGTCCAATTACACAAAACTATTTTACACATTAAGTTCAACAAATCGTGTTTGGAGAACAAGGTTATACCGAAGTATGCTATTATTGGACTTAAAGGTTCATCTATTGCTGAAGCAAAAACCAAAAAATACGCAGAAATTTATAGAGTTAAAGAAGAAATTAAATCTCTATACACTAAAAAGTCAAACTTAAATTATACATTATACAAGTTACATCTACAATTATTAGATAACACGCATCCAGCCGTACTGAATCATTATCTGGATTTTATAAACAATGACGTCAGGCGAATAGTTTATCAAATGCGTATAAAACAATCAGATAAACTACAAAGGTTGTTGAATGATCAGTTACCGACACCCAACAATATCAAATGTAAACACAAATTTCATACGCGGTTACAGAATTTAACGTCCCTTGTTTTAAATACTGATGAAACTGATTTATTGAGTAAAGGTTTGAATTATAATCATCCTGTACACAAATCGAGTCTTGATCGTAAGCAAATTATTGCAGAAATTATCAATGCAGAGACTGTTGTTAAGGCAATGGTTGATCAGAAGGATCAAGACCAGATACGTTTCTTAATAAACGAAAAATTTAATAAAATCATTAAAAATCGGTATAATAATGTTCATTCCTCTATTCCTTTAACAAATAATAATTATAATAAAGAACGGAAAATTTTAATAGGATTAAAACAAAAATTATCTGACAATAAAGCTCTTGTCACTAAAGCTGACAAAGGCAATACTGTGGTTATTATGGACAGTGAAGATTATAACAATAAAATACAAAATTTCATTATTAACAACAGCATTGATTTACTAAATTCGGACCCAACAGAAAATTATTTAAAACAATTAAATCAATGTATAAACAGATGCACCCATTTGTTTGATGAACAAACAAGAAGATCTTTAAAACCAATAAATTCAAAAGCACCCGTTTTAACAGGATTACCCAAACTCCACAAGGATGCTATCCCCTTGAGACCGTTAGTAAATTTCACTACTGCTCCGGGGTATAAAACAGCTAAAAAGTTAGTCACCATAATAAAACACAATATACATATAATTAATGATCATAGTCTGATTAATGGCGTTGACTTTGTGAATAAAGTTAAAAATTTAATAGTTGAACCGACCCACAAACTTATTTCCTTTGATATTGTGGATTTGTATACGAATATACCAGTAGCGGAGACCTTGCGTATACTTAGGACTAACCTTATTAATACTAATAAATTGGATATTAATAATATAAATGAATTGATGCACATTTTGGAGTTAGTTCTTGATCAAAATTACTTTACCCACAATAATCAATTTTTCAGACAACAAAATGGGTTAGCAATGGGTTCTCCACTTTCAGGTCTTCTTGCAGATATATACCTAAATAATTTCGAAAATTCATTCATTCTTACTAATAACAAACACAGGAGTAACATAATATTTTACGGCAGGTATGTTGATGATACCTTTTTAATATACAAAGGTACACAAAGACAAATTGATAATTTACATAATCATTTGAATAATATCAATAACAAAATGCGGTTCACGCTTGAAAGTGAAGAAAATGGTAAACTGAATTTTCTAGATTTGACTGTTGCTAAGGACAATAATAATAAAAAGTTGCAATTTGACATATATAGAAAACCCACAACGACTGACATTGTAATACATGCTAAGTCGTTTCATCCTTTATCACAAAAATTAGCTGCCTTCCACAGTATGATTTACAGACTTTTATCTTTGCCCCTCGGTGATAAAGAATACCGTGAAGAGTTGGACACCATTAAACACATTGCTGTCGCTAATGGTTATGATGTCAATATGGTGAATAACATCCTTCGAAAACATAAGAAAGGACATAGCAACATTATCGGACGTAAAACACGCGAAAATACAACACGCAAATATATTGCAACACCGTACACATACCTTATGCCACAGATCTTTGGGTCAATTTTTGGTAAAACCAGTAATATCAAGGTCACTTATAAGACCACTAATAGTATTATAAATAATCTTCGTGTCCGCAGAACCACCAGCCTTGAACACAAAACTGGTGTTTACAAATTGATATGTGACGATTGCGACGCTTTTTATGTGGGCCAGACAGGACGTGGTTTTTTAAAAAGATTTTTAGAACATAGGCCGCCTACACATTTTCACAGTTTGGACAGTGTCAAGTCAAAATTTGCAGAACACCTCATTTCCGAAAATCATAGCTACACAAATTTTAAAACTAATTTGAAACCCCTTCACATATGTAAGAAAGGGCGATATTTGAACGCTCTTGAAGAATACGAAATTTATAAAGCACACAATAATATTGGTACCAAGCCGCATGTTTTAAATGATAAATTTGTCTTCAAATCAAATGTATTGTACAACACTGCCTTGCGCTACTGTCGTGGTGGGAGCGAGACATAGATTAGTGCGCGGTCGGTTTTCATACGATGTACATCGGTAACCTTCGTACTCGTTGTAAATATTATAATATGTTATATTAAGTTATTTTATATTAGATTTTAATATTTTAACTGTTTGACAAGTGTATCATATTTAAATGATACACAATTACTTTTAAATTCTGATGATGGGACAAGGGTCCCGAAACATGTAAATTTATAAAGACGCTGTTTCTGGAAAGCCGCAGACGGTAAGTTCCAATATATTTGATGTATAAGATAGTCTCTTGACGTTGTTTAGAAATTGACATGACGGAGAAAATTTTTCATGTTCCACCATAGGTATGTCACCTTCTCTCCAATGAACTAATTCAATTCCGCAACAAAAGCATTTAACTCTGTCGTCTATGAATGACATACTATGTCCACAAACATCATAATTTAGCGGATAGTAGTAAAACCCGGCAAACGCTAACTAGTCGGGACTGACAAACGTCACTTCCCAATACTTGAACGATTTTCTTCTTTCACTTTCAATGCTAAAATCAGGAGTAGCTGCCATCTTCACAGTTTGCAATAAACTAGCCTATTACTAACGTGTACTATCTATTTACCTCAAACATGAATTTGTGTGTGTGTGTGTGTGTGTGTGTGTGTGTGTGTGTGTGTGTGTGTGTGTGTGTGTGTGTGTGTGTGTGTGTGTGTGTGTGTGTGTGTGTGTGTGTGTGTGTGTGTGTGTGTGTGTGTTATTCATCATTCCTATTAGCTAATACATGTGTTTCTATTGTTTAAGATATGACACGATTTTATATCGTGCGAAACAGTAGTATTAGAGGATGTCTCACAACTTTTAATTATCTGCCTGTGTACACAGAAGAAGAAGAAGATCAAGATATAGTACCGATAATGACCGAGGTGCGACCTTTATTGTGCAAGGATATTCTGGCAGAACAAGCACGTTTACGCAGTATCAAATGGCATATTGCGTGCAGGATACGTTTCACTAAAACTGCGTTAGATGGTGACAGCGGCGAAGAAAAAGAGGTAACCAAAGACGCCGTCTTCCATGGACGTTGTCGTACGTTGCTCACGGACGACAACGACGAGTTGAACTGTCTACTCGATGAATCCTACGATAAAATCATGAATAGCATATCCAATTTTACCCGTGACGGGAGCGGATGGTCGGTGGATGCTGTACTGAAGCTGGAACTGGTTGTTGGACGGTACCGGCCTCTAGCAGCGTCCTCCTACCTTCCAACCCCGCGAAAACTTGCATTCACCAGGGCAGTAGTCAACATCAAGAACCCCCAAGAGGAAATGGGTTTTCTATGGTCCGTACTAGCTCACATACACCCTCAAGTAAGAGATAAAGAACGTGCTTCAAAATACACCCCCTTCAAAAACACCTTAAATATGTCCGGTATCGAGTACCCTGTTTCTATAAACTCACTTTCTAAATTTGAAACACAGAATCCTAACATTTCTATAAACGTTTTCGGCTATGATATAGACGACAATATCAGAAACGAATCAAAAAATGAGGTTTATCCGTTAAGAATTACCCCCAATAAGGACAGATTACATCACGTTAATCTTTTACTTCTGTCCGATACAAATAGCCGAAAACATTACTGTCTTATCAGTAACATGAGTAGATTATTATCATCCCTTACAAAACACAAAGAAAAATCATTTTACTGCGACTACTGCCTGCATCGTTTCTCCACAGAACATGGTCTGTCCGATCATCTCCCCTACTGCACACCTCACGGCGAGCAGAAAACCAAAATTTTGGTCTGTGAACCAAGTCTTCACAGAGGAGGAGAAGTTTATGTCATTTAAAAATTACGCGCACTGTCTTAAAGTACCCTTTACCGTCTACGCCGACTTCGAGTCCCTCATCACTCCGCTTCAATCGTGTTCACCTGGTAACAACGTCCCGACGACAGTGCACGAGTTAGGTGAATTCTACTCAGTTGATAGCAACGGTACCCGTCAGAAAATAACTTCTCCTCCTGTATCGTCCACATCATACGAAGCGATGCATATTCCGTCAGGTTTCTCCTATGCTATCGTCGATCATACACACAGACTCTGGAGAGAGGCTAAAGTTTATCGAGGTGAAAACGTCGTAGACACTTTCTTCTCGTGGTTGATGAAAGACGCCGAGGATATGATGAAGGTAGTACGACATAACGTGCAAATAATTATGTCCGATGATGACAATGTTGCGTTCACTAACGCCACCGTTTGTCATTTGTGTGAGCGCCCTTTGACAGACGATGACAAGGTACGCAATCATTGTCATCTTACGGGGAAATTCTTGGGAGCAGCCCACAATAGCTGTAATCTAAGCTACAAGATGCCTCGTCATATCCCCGTCTTCTTTCACAACCTTCGTGGCTACGACTGTCACCATTTAATGCAGGGTTTAGGAAAATATAAGGACCAACACGTATCCTGCATTGCAACATCCAGTGAGCGTTACGTGTCGTTCTCCCTGGGTCCCTTGCGTTTCGTAGACTCCTTTCAATTTCTTAATCGCTCTCTGGACACACTCGTTACCAATCTGTCCACGTCCGGGAGCCAATTTCCTTTGCTCAGAGAGGAAATGCTTAGACGGGGTTTCGACGAACAGACCAATCTGCTCGTACGCAAGGGAGTATACCCTTACGAGTACGTTGACAGCATTGATCGGTTCAACGAATCAAGTCTACCCGCTCGTGAACACTTTGATAACCGGTTGTTGGAATCGGCTATTTCGGACGCAGATTACGAGCACGCACAAAACGTGTGGAGTGCATTCAATCTGCGTACGTTTGGCGATTACCACGATTTGTATTTGTTGACAGACGTAATGCTGCTGGCCGATGTCTTTGAAAGTTTCCGAGACATGGCCTTACGCGATTACTGCTTGGACCCGTGTCATTTTTACTTGCTTCCCGGACTCGCTTGGAACGCGATGCTAAAAATGACAGGGGTCGAATTAGAGCTGTTAACAGAGATAAATCTGCATCTGTTCCTTGAGTCTGGGGTCCGCGGAGGCTGCGCGATGATATCCAACCGTCACGCAGTCGCTAACAATCCTTTGATTCCAGATCAGTACGATGTATCGAAACCGACCTCCTTCATTCTGTATACAGACTGTAATAATTTATACGGTGCAGCCATGTCGCAACCGCTCCCTTACGCAGACTTCCGATGGCTCGATCGTAACGAAATCGAGTCCTTGGACGTACGTAATGTGAGTGATCATTCCGACATCGGGTACATCCTCGAAGTTGACCTACACTATCCTGATACCTTACACGACCTGCATTCCGACTACCCGCTTGCACCTGTGCGCCAGCGCGTAACACACGATATCCTTTCTCCCTTTTCCAAACGTTTACACGAGAGTATATACAGATCATCGTATAACGAATCAGGGTCATCCGTAGAGAAGTTGTTAACAACTTTGGAGGACAAACAAAATTACGTTCTCCATTATCGAAATTTGAAATTGTATTTAAGTCTTGGCTTAGAGCTGAAAGCGACTCATAGGGTGTTGTGTTTTAAGCAAAGCGCTTGGTTGAAACCGTTTATCGATTTCAACACTCGCAAGAGGCAAACAGCCGTCAACAGCTTTGAAAAAGACCTTTTCAAACTGATGAACAACGCCGTATACGGTAAGTCGCTGGAGAACGTACGGAAACATATAGACTTTGAACTAGTCTCGAATGAACGACGGCTTCAAAAACTAGTTTCCACACCTAGGCTAAAACGTATGATTCGTTATACGAACGATCTGGTGGGGCTCTCACTGCGTAAAAAATCCATTGTTCTTTCCCGTCCCGTGTATGTCGGCTTCACGGTGCTTGACGTTAGCAAAACGATAATGTACGACTTTCATTATCGTTATGCTGTCGCCAAGTACGGCCGCAACGTTAAATTATTAATGACAGATACAGACAGTCTGATGTATAGCATTCAAACATCAGACTTGTATGCAGACATGAAGAAGGACCTACACGTTTTTGACACATCGGATTACCCTACGTCTCATCCTTGTTATAGCCTTAAGAACAAAAAGGTTGTCGGTCTGTTCAAGGATGAAACGTGTGGTCGTCCTATTAGAGAATTCGTGGGTCTCCGTGCGAAATGTTATTCGTTCCTTGTGGCCCACGAAGATCCCACCCAAGAGTGTCAAAAACGTGTATGTAAAGGTGTGCCTCGAGTTGCAATTAAGAGGAGTCTGCGACACGATATGTATCGCAAGTGTCTCACTGATCATTGTCAGTTTTCTACCAGTGCGCTTTGTTTACGTAGCGATCATCATACGCTGTACACGATGCGTGTAAATAAGCAAGCGTTGTCACCGTATGATGATAAGCGTTATATATTAGACAATGGTCATGATACGCTTGCATACGGTCATTATCGGATACGACAACGCATCAACATGGAGAACGATGACGACGACACTTCCCCACCTACTAAAAAAATTCGTCTCCATGTATAGTAACCCTCCTCAACACTTGTTTCTTTCGTCAGTTGATGTCTCTCGGTGCTTCAGTCCAGACGTCTGTAAACGTAAGTTCACATATTAATATCTCAACGATATTTGTATGTTTAAACATAATATATATATATACATATATAGAGTTTGTAATGTGTGTGGTTTCTTTGTCTTACAGTATTATGGATAACACTGCGGTTATAATCGACTTCCAGTGCTTTTTCGACGACAACGGAAAATATATTGTGAAGGAACTGTCAATCATGGACGTTCTGAGATTTGCTGGTAGACATTGGATTTTGACACCGCCTGCTACATCCGTTACGAATCCCAAATACGTTAGGACAAACCACTGGTTAACAACAAATTATCATAGACTTAGATGGAGCGAAGGAGAGACACCATACGACAATCTTGTTTCATTGTTAACATCACATACACGTATATATATAAATATGTGTTTGTGAAGGGTTTTGAGAAAAAACGTTTTTTGCAATCAAAGATAATACACAATAATATCATCAATCTCGATGACTTTGGTTGTCCTAAAAACATACCGTATATAATTCATGGAACAGAATGTCTTAGACATTTCAATTCTTCTGTCCGTTGTGCCAACTATAAGGTGCATGCTATTCGGGAATGGATGATTCATGATTTTTGCTTTAAACAAACATTTTTAATGTAACAAATTTAGAAAGTAGGTCACCGCGAATGATGACATTTATATCTCTCTCTCATTCTGTTGTGGACATGTACATACATGCATAGCTGTAAGCAGTGACTATTTTCTTATGAAAATGGACTTTCCTAATGACATTGTTATATTTTTGGTGTCTCTAATTTCGTCTGTGGGACATGTTCATACATGCAAATGAAAGTGGGACACCGACGTTACCACCACCACCACTATCACATTCTACTGTCCTTTTGTGACGAATATTCTGTCATTGTTTGGTTCTCTCTGGTTTGATACAGACGTGTTCACTTGTGTCTTCTCATAATGTCGTTTCTTGTAAAGTTTAATGCTGTAAGTGCTATCGAGTACAAACGATGTTCAGAATTGATAGTGAAT